>CM035164.1:40964474-41564474 GCA_020205615.1 Panax quinquefolius
ATTTTATTCCTATATTCCCACATTAGGGCGGAACGCAGTGACGTTTACTTCGAGCACGCGAGTTTACCAAGACACGTTCACTAGTACGCTCTGTTTTCACCGGATTACACAAAAATATATAAAAGGAGGTGCAACCCGAGGACTTCCCAAGGGGTCACTGATGCGGTTGAAGAAGCAAGCGTGTCAGTTTATGGAAATATTTGATAAATGATGGAAGGATTTGATCCGATGGCAATTTGGTAATTTTGTCAAGTTTGGAGTCTTGGGATTTTCGCATTTTGAACTAATTTCATTAGAAATGCGGTTGACGATCAAAAGTCAAAGCGCTCGCTTCGTGAACTATGGGTTTTTGGTCGACTTTTATCGTTTAGGCCCTTAAAATTACATTTTATTGTTTTCGGGTTATTTTTGTAATTTTCCTTATTAGTTTTTCTTTTTCGTTTTGGATTCCGCCTTTAGGGTTTTGTTATTTAAACGTTTGTTACGATGGGAAGCAACAGTTTTGGTCAACTAGTGCTGGTATGATCGCACCCGTTAGGATTCTCCATTTTTATTCCTATATTCCTGCATTTGGGCGGAACGCAGTGACGTTTACGTCGTGCGTGCGAGTTTACCAAGACACGTTCACTAGTACGCTCTTCTTTCACCGAACATCACAAAAAAATATATAAAAAGGGGTGCAACACGAGGACTTCCCAGGGGGTCACCCATCCTAGTACTACTCTCGCCCAAGCACGCTGAACTTCGGAGTTCTGATGGGATCCGGTGCATTAGTGCTGGTATGATCGCACCCGTTCGGATTCTCCATTTTTATTCCTATATTCCCACATTAGGGCGAACGCAGATGGCGTTTACTTCGAAAGCGCGCGAGTTTACCAAGACACGTTCACTAATACGCTCTTTTTTCACCGGATTACACAAAAAAATATAAAAGGAGGTGCAACGCGAGGACTTCCCAAGGGGTCACTGATGCGGTTGAAGAGCAAGCGTGTCAGTTTATGGAAAGATTTGATAGATGATGGAAAGATTTGATCCAGTGGCAATTTGGTAATTTTGTCAAGTTTGGAGTCTTGGGATTTTCGCATTTTGAGCCTAATTTCATTAGAAAGCGGGTGACGATCAAAAGTCACTGGCCTTCTTTCGTGAACTCTGCAGGGTTTTTTTGGTCGACTTTTATCGTTTAGGCCTTTAAAATTACATTTTATTGTTTACGGGTTATTTTTGCAATTTTCCTTATTAGTTTTTCTTTTCCGTTTTGGATTCCACCTTTAGGGTTTTGTTATTTAAACGTTTGTTACTATGGGAAGCAACAGTTTTGGTAAACTAGTTCTCGTATGATCGCACCCGTTAGGATTCTCCATTTTTATTCCTACATTCCCGCATATGGGCGGAACGCAGTGACGTTTACGTCGTGCGTGCGAGTTTACCAAGACACGTTAACTAGTACGCTCTTCTTTCACCGAACATCGCAAAAAAATATATAAAAAGGGTTGCAACACGAGGACTTCCCAGGGGGTCACCCATCCTAGTACTACTCTCTCGCCCAAACCACGCTTGAACTTGAGAGTTACGATGGGATCCGTGCATTAGTCTTTGGTATGATCGCACCCGTTAGGATTCTCCATTTTTATTCCTATATTCCCACATGAGGGCGGACCGCAGTGACGTTTACGTCGTGCACGCGAGTTTACCAAGACACGTTCACTAATACGCTCTTTTTTCACCGGATTACACAAAAAAATATAAAAGGAGGTGCAACGCGAGGACTTCCCAAGGGGTCACTGATGGTTGAAGAAGCAGCGTGTGTCGGTTTATGGAAATATTTGATTGATGATGGAAAGATTTTATCCAGTGGCAATTTGGTAATTTTTGTCAAGTTTGGAGTTCCGGATTTTCGCATTTTCGGAGCCTAATTTCATTAGAAATGGGTCAACGATCAAAAGTCACAAGCGCTACGCTCGTGAACTGCAGGGTTTTTTGGTCGACTTTTATCGTTTAGGCCCTTAAAATTACATTTTATTGTTTTCGGGTTATTTTTGTAATTTTCCTTATTAGTTTTTCTTTTTCGTCTTGGATTCCGCCTTTAGGGTTTTGTTATTTAAACGTTTGTTACGATGGGAAGCAACAGCATAAACTAGTTCTCGTGTATGATGATCGCACCCGTTAGGATTCTCCATTTTTATTCCTATATTCCCGCATTTTGGCGAAGCGCAGCATGGCGTTTACGTCGTGGCCGTGTCGAGTTTACCAAGACACGTTCACTAGTACGCTCTTCTTTCACCGAACATCAAAAAAATATATAAAAAGAGGTGCAACACGAGGACTTCCTAGGGGGTCACCCATCCTAGTACTACTCTCTCGCCCAAAGCACGCTTGAACTTGAGTTCGATGGGATCCGGTGCATTAGTGCTGGTATGATCGCACCCGTTAGGATTCTCCATTTTTATTCCTATATTCCCACATTAGGGCGGAACGCAGTGACGTTTACGTCGTGCACGCGAGTTTACCAAGACACGTTCACTAATACGCTCTTTTTTCACCGGATTACACAAAAAAATATAAAAGGAGGTGCAACGCGAGGACTTCCCAAGGGGTCACTGTTGCGGTTGAAGAGCAAGCGTGTCAGTTTATGGAAAGATTTGATAGATGATGGAAAGATTTTATCTAGTGGCAATTTGGTAATTTTTGTCAAGTTTGGAGTCTCGGGATTTTTCGCATTTTCGAAGCCTAATTTCATTAGAAATGGGTCAACGATCAAAAGTCACAAGCGCTACGCTCGTGAACTGCAGGTTTTTTTGGTCGACTTTTATCGTTTAGGCCTTTAAAATTACATTTTATTGTTTACGGGTTATTTTTGCAATTTTCCTTATTAGTTTTTCTTTTCCGTTTTGGATTTTGCCTTTAGAGTTTTGTTATTTAAACGTTTGTTACTATGGGAAGCAACATTTTTGGTAAACTAGTTCTTGTATGATCGCACCCGTTAGGATTCTCCATTTTTATTCCTATATTCCCGCATATGGGCAGAACGCAGTGACGTTTATGTTGTACGTGCGAGTTTATCAAGACACGTTCACTAGTACGCTCTTCTTTCACCGAACATCACAAAAAAATATATAAAAAGGGTTGCAACACGAGGACTTCCCAGGGGGTCACCCATCCTAGTACTACTCTCGCCCAAGCACGCTTAACTTCGGAGTTCTGATGGGATCCGGTGCATTAGTGCTGGTATGATCGCACCCGTTCGGATTCTCCATTTTTATTCCTATATTCCCACATTAGGGCGGAACGCAGTGACGTTTACTTCGAGCACGCGAGTTTACCAAGACACGTTCACTAGTACGCTCTTTTTTCACCGGATTACACAAAAATATATAAAAGGAGGTGCAACCCGAGGACTTCCCAAGGGGTCACTGATGCGGTTGAAGAGCAAGCGTGTCAGTTTATGGAAAGATTTGATAGATGATGGAAAAATTTTATCCAATGGCAATTTGGTAATTTTTGTCAAGTTTGGAGTGCCGGATTTTCGCATTTTCGAAGCCTAATTTCATTAGAAATGGGTCAACGATCAAAAAGTCACCAAGCGCTTCTACTTTCGTGAACTGCAGGGTTTTTTGGTCAACTTTTATCGTTTAGGCCCTTAAAATTACATTTTATTGTTTTCGGGTTATTTTTGTAATTTTCCTTATTAGTTTTTCTTTTTCGTTTTGGATTCCGCCTTTAGGGTTTTGTTATTTAAACGTTTGTTATTATGGGAAGCAGCAGTTTTGTTACTAGTTCTCGTATGATCGCACCTTGTTAGATTCTCCATTTTATTCCTATATTCCTGCATTTTTGGGCGGAACGCAGCGATGACGTTTACGTCGTCGTGTCTTGAGTTTACCAAGACACGTTCACTAAATAGCTCTCTTCTTTCACCGAACATCATAAAAAAAATATAAAAAAAGGGTGCAACACGAGGGACTTCCCGGGGGGGTCACCCATCCTAGTACTACTCTCTCCCAAAGCACGCTTTTGAACTTGAGTTCGATGGGATCCGTGCATTAGTCTTTGGTATGATCGCACCTGCTCGGATTCTCCATTTTATTCCTATATTCCCACATTAGGGCGGAACGCAGCGATGACGCTTACTTCGACGCACGCGCGAGTTTACCAAGACACGTTCACTAGTACGCTCTTTTTTCACCGGATTACACAAAAATATATAAAAGGAGGTGCAACCCGAGGACTTCCCAAGGGGTCACTGATGCGGTTGAAGAGCAAGCGTGTCAGTTTATGGAAATATTTGATAGATGATGGAAGGATTTGATCCAGTGGCAATTTGGTAATTTTTGTCAAGTTTGGAGTGCCGGATTTTCGCATTTTCGGAGCCTAAATTCATTAGAAACGGGTCAACGATCAAAAGTCACCAGCGCTACGCTCGTGAACTGCAGGGTTTTTTGGTCAACTTTTATCGTTTAGGCCCTTAAAATTACATTTTATTGTTTTCGGGTTATTTTTGTAATTTTCCTTATTAGTTTTTCTTTTTCGTTTTGGATTCCGCCTTTAGGGTTTTGTTATTTAAACGTTTGTTACGATGGGAAGCAACAGTTTTGGTCAACTAGTGCTGGTATGATCGCACCCGTTAGGATTCTCCATTTTTATTCCTATATTCCTGCATTTGGGCGGAACGCAGTGACGTTTACGTCGTGCGTATGAGTTTACCTAGACACGTTCACTAGTACGCTCTTCTTTCACCGAACATCGCAAAAAAATATATAAAAAGGGGTGCAACACGAGGACTTCCCAGGGGGTCACCCATCCTAGTACTACTCTCGCCCAAGCACGCTGAACTTCGGAGTTCTGATGGGATCCGGTGTATTAGTACTCTTTGGTATGATCGCACCCGTTCGGATTCTCCATTTTTATTCCTATATTCCCACATTAGGGCGGAACGCAGTGACGTTTACTTCGAGCACGCGAGTTTACCAAGACACGTTCACTAGTACGCTCTGTTTTCACCGGATTACACAAAAATATATAAAAGGAGGTGCAACCCGAGGACTTCCCAAGGGGTCACCGATGCGGTTGAAGAAGCAAGCGTGTGTCGGGTTTATGGAAATATTTGATAGATGATGGAAGGATTTGATCCAGTGGCAATTTGGTAATTTTTGTCAAGTTTGGAGTGCCGGATTTTCGCATTTTCGGAGCCTAATTTCATTAGAAACGGGTCAACGATCAAAAGTCATAAGCGCTACGCTCGTGAACTGCAGGGTTTTTTGGTCAACTTTTATCGTTTAGGCCCTTAAAATTACATTTTATTGTTTTCGGGTTATTTTTGTAATTTTAATTTTCCTTATTAGTTTTTTTTTTTTTTCGCTTTTGGATTCCGCCTTTAGGGTTTTGTTATTTAAACGTTTGTTACGATGGGAAGCAATTCACAACTAGTTCTTATGATCGCATCTGCTAGGATTCTCCATTTTATTCCTATATTCCTCGCGCCATTTGGGCGCACGCAGCGCGATGACGTTTACGTCGTCGTGTATGAGTTTACCAAGACACGTTCACTACTAATACGCTCTTCTTTCACCGAACATCGCAAAAATATATAAAAAAGGGTGCAACACGAGGACTTCCTGTGGGGTCACCCATCCTAGTACTACTACTCTCTCCAAGCACTTTAAACTTCGAGTTCGATGGGATCCGGTGCATTAGTGCTGGTATGATCGCACCCGTTCGGATTCTCCATTTTTATTCCTATATTCCCACATTAGGGGGCGGAACGCAGATGACGCTTTTTCGAGCACGCCGAGTTTACCAAGACACGTACACTAACGCTCGCTTTTTTTCACCGATTACACAAAAATATATAAAAGGAGGTGCAACCCGAGGACTTCCCAAGGGGTCACTGATGCGGTTGAAGAGCAAGCGTGTCAGTTTATGGAAATATTTGATAGATGATGGAAGGATTTGATCCAGTGGCAATTTAGTAATTTTTGTCAAGTTCTGAGTGTCGGATTTTCGCATTTTCGGAGCCTAAATTCATTAGAAACGGGTCAACGATCAAAAGTCACCAAGCGCTACGCTCGTGAACTGCAGGGTTTTTTGGTCAACTTTTATCGTTTAGGCCCTTAAAATTACATTTTATTGTTTTCGGGTTATTTTTGTAATTTTCCTTATTAGTTTTTCTTTTTCGTTTTGGATTCCGCCTTTAGGGTTTTGTTATTTAAACGTTTGTTATATTTTTTGGTCAACTAGTTTTCGTATGATCGCACCTGCTTAGATTCTCCATTTTATTCCTATATTCCGCGCATTTTGGCGGAGACGCGATGGCGTTTACGTCGTCGTGCGTGCGAGTTTACCAAGACACGTTCACTAGTACGCTCTTCTTTCACCGAACATCGCAAAAAAATATATAAAAAGGGGTGCAACACGAGGACTTCCCAGGGGGTCACCCATCCTAGTACTACTCTCGCCCAAGCACGCTGAACTTCGGAGTTCTGATGGGATCCGGTGCATTAGTGCTGGTATGATCGCACCCGTTCGGATTCTCCATTTTTATTCCTATATTCCCACATTAGGGCGGAACGCAGTGACGTTTACTTCGAGCACGCGAGTTTACCAAGACACGTTCACTAGTACGCTCTGTTTTCACCGGATTACACAAAAATATATAAAAGGAGGTGCAACCCGAGGACTTCCCAAGGGGTCACTGATGCGGTTGAAGAGCAAGCGTGTCAGTTTATGGAAATATTTGATAGATGATGGAAGGATTTGATCCAGTGGCAATTTGGTAATTTTTGTCAAGTTTGGAGTGCCGGATTTTCGCATTTTCGCATTTTCGGAGCCTAATTTCATTAGAAACGGGTCAACGATCAAAAGTCACCAGCGCTACGCTCGTGAACTGCAGGGTTTTTTGGTCAACTTTTATCGTTTAGGCCCTTAAAATTACATTTTATTGTTTTCGGGTTATTTTTGTAATTTTCCTTATTAGTTTTTCTTTTTCGTTTTGGATTCCGCCTTTAGGGTTTTGTTATTTAAACGTTTGTTATATGGGAAGCAACAGTTTTGGTCAAACTAGTTCTTTGGTATGATCGCACCCGTTAGGATTCTCCATTTTTATTCCTATATTCCTGCATTTGGGCGAAACGCAGTGACGTTTACGTCGTGCGTGCGAGTTTACCAAGACACGTTCACTAGTACGCTCTTCTTTCACCGAACATCACAAAAAAAATATATAAAAAGGGGTGCAACACGAGGACTTCCCAGGGGGTCACCCATCCTAGTACTACTCTCGCCCAAACACGCTGAACTTCGGAGTTCTGATGGGATCCGGTGCATTAGTGCTGGTATGATCGCACCCGTTCGGATTCTCCATTTTTATTCCTATATTCCCACATTAGGGCGGAACGCAGTGACGTTTACTTCGAGCACGCGAGTTTACCAAGACACGTTCACTAGTACGCTCTGTTTTCACCGGATTACACAAAAATATATAAAAGGAGGTGCAACCCGAGGACTTCCCAAGGGGTCACTGATGCGGTTGAAGAAGCAAGCGTGTCGGGCTTATGGAAATATTTGATAGATGATGGAAGGATTTGATCCAAAGGGCAATTTGGTAATTTTTGTCAAGTTTGGAGTGCCGGATTTTCGCATTTTCGAAGCCTAATTTCATTAGAAATGGGTCAACGATCAAAAGTCACAAGCGCTACGCTCGTGAACTGCAGGTTTTTTTGTCAACTTTTATCGTTTAGGCCCTTAAAATTACATTTTATTGTTTTCGGGTTATTTTTGTAATTTTCCTTATTAGTTTTTCTTTTTCGTTTTGGATTCCGCCTTTAGGGTTTTGTTATTTAAACGTTTGTTATATGGGAAGCAACAGTTTTGGTAAACTAGTTCTCGTATGATCGCACCCGTTAGGATTCTCCATTTTTATTCCTATATTCCTGCGCATTTACGCGGAACGCAGACGACGCTACGTCGTCGTGTCGTCTGAGTTTACCAAGACACGTTCACTAGTACGCTCTTCTTTCACATATATAAAAAGGGGTGCAACACGAGGACTTCCCAGGGGGTCACCCATCCTAGTACTACTCTCGCCCAAGCACGCTGAACTTCGGAGTTCTGATGGGATATTGTGCATTAGTGCTGGTATGATCGCACCCGTTCGGATTCTCCATTTTTATTCCTATATTCCCACATTAGGGCGGAACGCAGTGACGTTTACTTCGAGCACGCGAGTTTACCAAGACACGTTCACTAGTACGCTCTGTTTTCACCGGATTACACAAAAATATATAAAAGGAGGTGCAACCCGAGGACTTCCCAAGGGGTCACTGATGCGGTTGAAGAGCAAGCGTGTCAGTTTATGGAAATATTTGATAGATGATGGAAGGATTTGATCCAGTGGCAATTTGGTAATTTTTGTCAAGTTTGGAGTGCCGGATTTTCGCATTTTCGGAGCCTAATTTCATTAGAAACGGGTCAACGATCAAAAGTCACCAGCGCTACGCTCGTGAACTGCAGGGTTTTTTGGTCAACTTTTATCGTTTAGGCCCTTAAAATTACATTTTATTGTTTTCGGGTTATTTTTGTAATTTTCCTTATTAGTTTTTCTCTTTCGTTTTGGATTCCGCCTTTAGGGTTTTGTTATTTAAACGTTTGTTACGATGGGAAGCAACAGTTTTGGTCAACTAGTGCTGGTATGATCGCACCCGTTAGGATTCTCCATTTTTATTCCTATATTCCTGCATTTGGGCGAAACGCAGTGACGTTTACGTCGTGCGTGCGAGTTTACCAAGACACGTTCACTAGTGCGCTCTTCTTTCACCGAACATTGCAAAAAAATATATAAAAAGGGGTGCAACACGAGGACTTCCCAGGGGGTCACCCATCCTAGTACTACTCTCGCCAACAAGGATTCTAAATTTGGAATTCCTGATGGGATCCGGTGCATTAGTGTGGTATGATCGACCCGTTTCGGATTCTCCATTTTTATTCCTATATTCCCACATTAGGGCGGAACGCAGTGACGTTTACTTCGAGCACGCGAGTTTACCAAGACACGTTCACTAGTACGCTCTGTTTTCACCGGATTACACAAAAATATATAAAAGGAGGTGCAACCCGAGGACTTCCCAAGGGGTCACTGATGCGGTTGAAGAGCAAGCGTGTCAGTTTATGGAAATATTTGATAGATGATGGAAGGATTTGATCCAGTGGCAATTTGGTAATTTTTGTCAAGTTTGGAGTGCCGGATTTTCGCATTTTCGGAGCCTAATTTCATTAGAAACGGGTCAACGATCAAAAGTCACAAGCGCTACGCTCGTGAACTGCAGGGTTTTTTGGTCAACTTTTATCGTTTAGGCCCTTAAAATTACATTTTATTGTTTTCGGTTATTTTTGTAATTTTCCTTATTAGTTTTTCTTTTTTTCGCTTGGATTCCGCCTTTAGGGTTTTGTTATTTAAACGTTTGTTACGATATTCCAGCTTTTGGGTCAACTAGTTCTTTATGATGATCGCACCTGTTAGATTCTCCATTTTATTCCTATATTCCTGCATTTGGGCGAACGCGGAGACGTTTACGTTGTGCGTGCGAGTTTACCAAGACACGTTCACTAGTACGCTCTTCTTTCACCGAACATCACAAAAAAATATATAAAAAGGGTGCAACACGAGGACTTCCCAGGGGGTCACCCATCCTAGTACTACTCTCGCCCAAGCACGCTGAACTTCGAGTTCTGATGGGATCCGGTGCATTAGTGCTGGTATGATCGCACCCGTTCGGATTCTCCATTTTTATTCCTATATTCCCACATTAGGGCGGAACGCAGTGACGTTTACTTCGAGCACGCGAGTTTACCAAGACACGTTCACTAGTACGCTCTGTTTTCACCGGATTACACAAAAATATATAAAAGGAGGTGCAACCCGAGGACTTCCCAAGGGGTCACTGATGCGGTTGAAGAGCAAGCGTGTCAGTTTATGGAAATATTTGATAGATGATGGAAGGATTTGATCCAGTGGCAATTTGGTAATTTTTGTCAAGTTTGGAGTGCCGGATTTTCGCATTTTCGGAGCCTAATTTCATTAGAAACGGGTCAACGATCAAAAGTCACCAGCGCTACGCTCGTGAACTGCAGGGTTTTTTGGTCAACTTTTATCGTTTAGGCCCTTAAAATTACATTTTATTGTTTTCGGGTTATTTTTGTAATTTTCCTTATTAGTTTTTCTTTTTCGTTTTGGATTCCGCCTTTATGGTTTTGTTATTTAAACGTTTGTTACGATGGGAAAGCAACAGCTTTTGGTCAACTAGTTTTCGTATGATCGCACCTGCTAGATTCTCCATTTTATTCCTATATTCCGCATTTTTGGGCGAACGCGCATGACGTTTACGTCGTCGTATGTGCGAAGTTTACCAAGACACGTTCACTAGTACGCTCTTTTTTCACCGAACATCACAAAAAAATATATAAAAAGAGGTGCAACACAAGGACTTCCCAGGGGGTCACCCATCCTAATACTACTCTCGCCAAAACGCTTTTGACTTCTTCGAGTTCGATGGGATCCGGTGCATTAGTGCTTTGGTATGATCGCACCTGCTGCTCGGATTCTCCATTTTTTTTCCTATATTCCCACATTAGGGCGGAACGCAGCGACGCTTACGCTTTACGTCGAGCACGCGAGTTTACCAAGACACGCTCACTAATACGCTTCTGCTTTCACCCTGATTACACAAAAATATAAAAAAGAGAGTGCAACCCGAGGACTTCCCAAGGGGTCACCGATGCGGTTGAAGAAGCGTGTGTCGGTTTATGGAAATATTTGATAGATGATGGAAGATTTTGATCCAAAGGCAATTTGGTAATTTTTGTCAAGTTTGAGTGTGCTTGATTTTTCGCATTTTCGAGAGCCTAATTTCATTAGAAATGGGTCAACGATCAAAAGTCACAACCTTACGCTCGTGAAACTGCGCAGGGTTTTTTGTCAACTTTTATCGTTTAGGCCCTTAAAATTACATTTTATTGTTTTCGTTTATTTTTTGTAATTTTCCTTATTAGTTTTTTTTTTCTTTTTCCGCCTTTTAGGTTTTTGTTATTTAAACGCTTGTTACGATGGGAAGCAACAGCTTTTGTCAACTAGTTTTATATGATCGCATTGCTAGGATTCTCCATTTTATTCCTATATTCCCGCATTTTGGCGGAGCGAACGCAGCAGCGCTTTTACGCTCGTCGCGTATGAGTTTACCAAGACACGCTCACTAGTACGCTTCTTCTTTTCACCGCGCAAAAAATATATAAAAAGGGGTGCAACACAAGGACTTCCCAGGGGGTCACCCATCCTAGTACTACTCTCGCCCAAGCACGCTGAACTTCGGAGTTCTGATGGGATCTGGTGCATTAGTGCTGGTATGATCGCACCCGTTCGGATTCTCCATTTTTATTCCTATATTCCCACATTAGGGCGGAACGCAGCGACGCTTTTACGAAAGCACGCGAGTTTTACCAAGACACGCTCACTAAGACGCTCTTTTTTTTCCGGATTACACAAAAAATATAAAAGGAGGTGCAACCCGAGGACTTCCCAAGGGGTCACCGATGCGGTTGAAGAAGAGCGTGTCGTCGGGCTTATGGAAATATTTGATAGATGATGGAAGGATTTGATCCAGTGGCAATTTGGTAATTTTTGTCAAGTTTGGAGTGCCGGATTTTCCCATTTTCGGAGCCTAAATTCATTAGAAACGGGTCAACGATCAAAAGTCACCAGCGCTACGCTCGTGAACTGCAGGGTTTTTTGGTCAACTTTTATCGTTTAGGCCCTTAAAATTACATTTTATTGTTTTCGGGTTATTTTTGTAATTTTCCTTATTAGTTTTTCTTTTTCGTTTTGGATTCCGCCTTTAGGGTTTTGTTATTTAAACGTTTGTTACGATAAGCAACAGCTTTTGGTCAACTAGTTCTCGTTGGTATGATCGCACCTTAGATTTCCATTTTTATTCCTATATTCCTACATTTGGGCGGAACGCAGTGACGTTTACGTTGTGCGTGCGAGTTTACCAAGACACGTTCACTAGTACGCTCTTCTTTCACATATATAAAAAGGGGTGCAACACGAGGACTTCCCAGGGGGTCACCCATCCTAGTACTACTCTCGCCCAAGCACGCTGAACTTCGAGTTCTGATGGGATATTGTGCATTAGTGCTGGTATGATCGCATCTGCTCGGATTCTCCATTTTTATTCCTATATTCCCACATTAGGGCGAACGCAGCGACGCTTTACGAGCACACGCGAGTTTACCAAGACACGCTCACTAATACGCTTCTGCTTTCACCGGATTACACAAAAAAATATATAAAAGGAGGTGCAACACGAGGACTTCCCAAGGGGTCACTGTTGCGGTTGAAGAGCAAGCGTGTCGGGCTTTATGGAAATATTTGATAGATGATGGAAAGATTTTATCCAATGGCAATTTGGTAATTTTTGTCAAGTTTGGAGTGCCGGATTTTCGCATTTTCGAGCCTAATTTCATTAGAAATGGGTCAACGATCAAAAGTCACAAGCGCTACGCTCGTGAACTGCAGGGTTTTTTGGTCGACTTTTATCGTTTAGGCCTTTAAAATTACATTTTATTGTTTACGGGTTATTTTTGCAATTTTCCTTATTAGTTTTTCTTTTTCGTTTTGGATTCCACCTTTAGGGTTTTGTTATTTAAACGTTTGTTACTATGGGAAGCAACAGTTTTGGTAAACTAGTTCTCGTATGATCGCACCCGTTAGGATTCTCCATTTTTATTCCTATATTCCCGCATATGGGCGGAACGCAGTGACGTTTACGTCGTACGTGCGAGTTTACCAAGACACGTTCACTAGTACGCTCTTCTTTCACCGAACATCGCAAAAAAATATATAAAAAGGGTTGCAACACGAGGACTTCCCAGGGGGTCACCCATCCTAGTACTACTCTCTCGCCAAAGCGCTTAACTTCGAGTTCGATGGGATCCGTGCATTAGTGTCTTTATATGATCGCACCCGTTAGGATTCTCCATTTTTATTCCTATATTCCCACATGAGGGCGGACCGCAGCGATGCGCTTACTTTTACGCACGCACGCGAGTTTACCAAGACACAAGACACTCACTAGTACGCTCTGTTTTCACCGGATTACACAAAAATATATAAAAGGAGGTGCAACCCGAGGACTTCCCAAGGGGTCACTGATGCGGTTGAAGAAGAGCAGCGCGTGTCGGTTTATGGAAATATTTGATAGATGATGGAAGGATTTGATCCAAAGGGCAATTTGGTAATTTTTGTCAAGTTTGAGTGCCGGATTTTCGATTTTCGAGCCTAATTTCATTAGAAACGGGTCAACGATCAAAAGTCACCAGCGCTACGCTCGTGAACTGCAGGGTTTTTTGGTCAACTTTTATCGTTTAGGCCTTTAAAATTACATTTTATTGTTTTCGGGTTATTTTTGTAATTTTCCTTATTATTTTTTCCCTTTCGTTTTGGATTCCGCCTTTTGGGTTTTGTTATTTAAACGTTTGTTACTATGGGAAGCAACAGCCAGTCAACTAGTTCTCGTATGATCGCACCCGTTAGGATTCTCCATTTTTATTCCTATTCCCGCATTTGGGCGAAACGCAGTGACGTTTACGCTTACGCGTGTAGTGAGCTTACCAAGACACGCTTCACTAGTACGCTTTCTTTTTCACCAACATCATAAAAAAAAATATATAAAAAGGGGTGCAACACGAGGACTTCCCAGGGGGTCACCCATCCTAGTACTACTCTCGCCCAAGCACGCTGAACTTCGGAGTTCTGATGGGATCCGGTGCATTAGTGCTGGTATGATCGCACCCGTTCGGATTCTCCATTTTTATTCCTATATTCCCACATTAGGGCGGAACGCAGTGACGTTTACTTCGAGCACGCGAGTTTACCAAGACACGTTCACTAGTACGCTCTGTTTTCACCGAATTACACAAAAATATGTAAAGAGGGTGCAACCCGAGGACTTCCCAAGGGGTCACTGATGCGGTTGAAGAGCAAGCGTGTCAGTTTATGGAAATATTTGATAGATGATGGAAGGATTTGATCCAGTGGCAATTTGGTAATTTTTGTCAAGTTTGGAGTGCCGGATTTTCGCATTTTCGGAGCCTAATTTCATTAGAAACGGGTCAACGATCAAAGTCACAAAGCGCTTACGCGTGAACTGCAGGGTTTTTTGGTCAACTTTTATCGTTTAGGCCCTTAAAATTACATTTTATTGTTTTCGGGTTATTTTTGTAATTTTCCTTATTAGTTTTTCTTTTTCGTTTTGGATTCCGCCTTTAGGGTTTTGTTATTTAAACGTTTGTTACGATGGGAAGCAACAGTTTTGGTCAACTAGTGCTGGTATGATCGCATTAAGATTCTCCATTTTTATTCCTATATTCCTGCATTTTGGCGGAACGCAGCGAACGCACGCTACGCTCGTGCGCGTGCATTAAGCTTACTTAGACACGTTCACTAGTACGCTCTTCTTTCACCGAACATCGCAAAAAATATATAAAAAGGGTTGCAACACGAGGACTTCCTAGGGGGTCACCCATCCTAGTACTACTCTCGCCAAAGAAGCACTTTAACTTCGAGTTCGATGGGATCCGCATATTAGTGTTTGGTATGATCGCACCCGTTCGGATTCTCCATTTTTATTCCTATATTCCCACATTAGGGCGGAACGCAGTGACGTTTACTTCGAGCACGCGAGTTTACCAAGACACGTTCACTAGTACGCTCTGTTTTCACCGGATTACACAAAAATATATAAAAGGAGGTGCAACCCGAGGACTTCCCAAGGGGTCACTGATGCGGTTGAAGAGCAAGCGTGTCAGTTTATGGAAATATTTGATAGATGATGGAAGGATTTGATCCAAAGGGCAATTTGGTAATTTTTGTCAAGTTTGGAGTGCCGGATTTTCGCATTTTCGGAGCCTAAATTCATTAGAAACGGGTCAACGATCAAAAGTCACCAGCGCTACGCTCGTGAACTGCAGGGTTTTTTGGTCAACTTTTATCGTTTAGGCCCTTAAAATTACATTTTATTGTTTTCGGGTTATTTTTATAATTTTCCTTATTAGTTTTTCTTTTTTCGCTTTGGATTCCGCCTTTTAGGTTTTTTTTATATTTAAACGTTTGTTACGATGGGAAGCAACAGCTTTCCCAACTAGTTTCGGTATGATCGCACCTGCTTAGATTCTCCATTTTTATTCCTATATTCCCGCATTTTATCGCGCACGCAGCGACGCGCACGCGCGTACGCCGTATGCGAGTTTACCAAGACACGCTCACTAGTACGCTTCTTCTTCACCGAACATCGCAAAAAAAATATAAAAAAAAAACAACACGAGGACTTCCTGTGGGGTCACCCATCCTAGTACTACTCTCTCCCAAGCACGCGCTTTGAACTTCGAGTTCGATGGGATCCGGTGCATTAGTGTTTGGTATGATCGCACCTGCTCGATTTCTCCATTTTTATTCCTATATTCCCATATTAGGCGGAACGCAGCATGCGCGCTTCGCTTGCACGCGAGTTTACTACAAGACACGCTCACTAAGACGCTCTTTTTTCACCGGATACACAAAAATATATAAAAGGAGGTGCAACCCGAGGACTTCCCAAGGGGTCACCGATGCGGTTGAAGAAGAGCAAGCTCGGGCTTTATGGAAAGATTTGATAGATGATGGAAAGATTTGATCCAGTGGCAATTTGGTAATTTTTGTCATGTTTGTAGTGCCGGATTTTCGCGTTTTCGGAGCCTAATTTCATTGGAAACGGGTCAACGATCAAATGTCACAAGCGTTGAACTCGTGAACTGCAGGTTTTTTGGTCAAATTTTATCGTTTAGGCCTTTAAAATTACATTTTATTATTTTCGGGTTATTTTTTTAATTTTCCTTATTAGTTTTTCTTTTCCGTTTTGGATTCCGCTTTTAGGGTTTTGTTATTTAAACGTTTGTTACGATGGGAAGCAACAGTTTTGGTAAACTAGTTCTTGTATGATCGCACCTGCTAGATTCTCCATTTTTATTCCTATATTCCCAAGATTTTTGAACGCAGCGACGCTACGCTTACGTCGCGCGTATGCGAGTTTACGAAGACACGCTCACTAGTACGCTTCTTTTCACTTTCAACATCGCAAAAAAAAAAATATATAAAAAAGGTGCAACACGAGGACTTCCTGTGGGGTCACCCATCCTAGTACTACTCTCTCCCAAAACACGCGCTTAACTTCTGAGTTCATGGGATCCGGTGCATTAGTGTCTGGTATGATCGCATCTGCTCGGATTCTCCATTTTTATTCCTATATTCCCACATTAGGGGCGAACGCAGCGACGCTTACTTCGAGCACGCGAGTTTACCAAGACACGCACACTAATACGCTTCTTTTTTCACCGGATTACACACAAAAATATATAAAAGGAGGTGCAACCCGAGGACTTCCCAAGGGGTCACCGATGCGTTGAGAGCAAGCGTGTCGGCTTATGGAAATATTTGATAGATGATGGAAGGATTTTGATCCAAAGGCAATTTGGTAATTTTTGTCAAGTTTGAGTGCCGGATTTTCGATTTTCGAGAGCCTAAATTCATTAGAAACGGGTCAACGATCAAAGTCACCAGCGCCTACGCTTCGTGAACTGAACGCAGGTTTTTTTTTTCAAACTTTTATCGCTTAGGCCCTTAAAATTACATTTTATTGTTTTCGTTATTTTTGTAATTTTCCTTATTAGTTTTTTTTTTTCGCTTTTGGATTCCGCCTTTTTTTTTGTTATTTAAACGCTTGTTACGATGGGAAGCAACATTTTGGTAAACTAGTTCGTGATCGCACCTGCTAGATTCTCCATTTTTATTCCTATATTCCCATATTTCGGCGGAACGCAGATGACGCTTTACGTCGTATGTGCGAGTTTACCAAGACACGCTCACTACTAGTACGCTTCTTTCTTTCACATAACATATATAAAAAAAGTGCAACACGAGGACTTCCCTGGGGTCACCCATCCTAGTACTACTCTCCCAAGCACGCTTTAACTTCTCGAGTTCGATGATGGATCCGGTGTGCATTAGTGTGTATGATCGCATCTGCTCGATTCTCCATTTTTATTCCTATATTCCCACATTAGGGCGGAACGCAGCGATGGCGCGGACGCGCTATCGAGCACGCGAAGTTTACCAAGACACGCTCACTAATACGCTTGCTTTCACCGATTACACACAAAAATATAAAAAAGGAGGTGCAACCCGAGGACTTCCCAAGGGGTCACCGATGCGGTTGAAGAGCAAGCGTGTCGGGCTTTATGGAAATATTTGATAGATGATGGAAGGATTTGATCCAAAGGGCAATTTGGTAATTTTTGTCAAGTTTGAGTGCCGGATTTTTTTTTTTCGAGAGCTAATTTCATTAGAAACGGGTCAACGATCAAAGTCACCAAGCGCTACGCCGCTGTGAACTGCGCAGGTTTTTTTTGGTCAACTTTTATCGCTTTAGGCCCTTAAAATTACATTTTATTGTTTTCGGGTTATTTTTGTAATTTTCCTTATTAGTTTTTTTTTTTCGCTTTGGATTCCGCCTTTTAGGGTTTTGTTATTTAAACGTTTGTTACGATGGGAAGCAACAGCTTTTGGTCAACTAGTTCTCGTATGACGCACATTAGCTTAGGATTCTCCATTTTTATTCCTATATTCCTGCATTTTTGGCGGAACGCAGCGACGCGTTTACGCTGTCGCGTGCGTGCGAAGTTTACCAAGACACGCTCACTAGTACGCTTTCTTTCACCGACATCATCAAAAAAAATATATAAAAGGGGTGCAACACGAGGACTTCCCAGGGGGTCACCCATCCTAGTACTACTCTCGCCCAAGCACGCTTAACTTCGGAGTTCTGATGGGATCCGGTGTATTAGTGCTGTTATGATCGCACCCGTTAGGATTCTCCATTTTTATTCCTATATTCCCACATGAGGGCGGACCGCAGTGACGTTTACATCGTGCACGCGAGTTACCAAGACACGTTCACTAATACGCTCTTTTTTCACCGGATTACACAAAAAAATATAAAAGGAGGTGCAACGCGAGGACTTCCCAAGGGGTCACTGATGCGGTTGAAGAGCAAGCGTGTCAGTTTATGGAAAGATTTGATAGATGATGGAAGGAAGGATTTGATCCAAAGGGCAATTTGGTAATTTTTTTCAAGTTTGGAGTGCCGGATTTTCGCATTTTCGGAGCCTAATTTCATTGGAAACGGGTCAACGATCAAAGTCACAAGCGCTTACGCCGTGAACTCTGCAGGTTTTTTTTGTCAACTTTTATCGCTTAGGCCCTTAAAATTACATTTTATTGTTTTCGGGTTATTTTTTGTAATTTTCCTTATTAGTTTTTTTTTTTCGCTTTGGATTCCGCCTTTTGGGTTTTGTTATTTAAACGTTTGTTACGATTCCCACATTTTGGTCAACTAGTTCTCGGTATGATCGCACCTGCTAGATTCTCCATTTTTATTCCTATATTCCCGCATTTTCGCGAACGCAGCGACGCGCTTACGCTACGTCGTGCGAAGCTTACCAAGACACGCTCACTAAGACGCTTCTTCTTTCACCGAAACATCATCAAAAAAAATATAAAAAAAGGTGCAACACGAGGACTTCCTGTGGGGTCACCCATCCTAGTACTACTCTCTCGCCAAGCACGCTTTTTAACTTCTGAGTTCGATGGGATCCGGTGCATAGTGCTCGGTATGATCGCACCTGCTCGGATTCTCCATTTTTATTCCTATATTCCCACATTAGGCGAACGCAGCGACGCTTTTACTTCGAAAGCACGCGAGTTTACTTTTACCAAGACACGTTCACTAAGACGCTTGCTTTTTTTTCCGGATTACACAAAAATATATAAAAGGAGGTGCAACCCGAGGACTTCCCAAGGGGTCACCGATGCGTTGATTTGAAGAGCAAGCGTGTCGGGCTTTATGGAAATATTTGATAGATGATGGAAGGATTTGATCCAAAGGGCAATTTGGTAATTTTTGTCAAGTTTGAGTGCCGGATTTTCGCATTTTCGAGCCTAATTTCATTAGAAACGGTCAACGATCAAAGTCACCAAGCGCTACGCTTCGTGAACTGCAGGGTTTTTGGTCAACTTTTTATCGCTTAGGCCCTTAAAATTACATTTTATTGTTTTCGGTTATTTTTGTAATTTTCCTTATTAGTTTTTTTTTTCGCTTTGGATTCCGCCTTTTTGGTTTTGTTATTTAAACGTTTGTTACGTTATGGGAAGCAACAGCTTTTGGTCAACTAGTTTATGATCGCACCTGCTAGATTCTCCATTTTTATTCCTATATTCCCATTTTTTCCGGAACGCAGCGACGCGTACGCGTGTGCGTATGCGAGCTTACTAAAGACACGCTTCACTAAGACGCTTCTTTTCACAACATCATCGCAAAAATATAAAAAAGGTGCAACACGAGGACTTCCTGTGGGGTCACCCATCCTAGTACTACTCTCGCCAAAGCGCTCGCTGAACGTGAGTTCGATGGGATCCGGGTGCATTAGTGCTTTGGTATGATCGCATCCTGCTCGGATTCTCCATTTTTATTCCTATATTCCCACATTAGGGCGGAACGCAGCGACGACGCTTACTTTTTAGCAGCGCGAGTTTACCAAGACACGCTCACTAAGTACGCTTCTGCTTTCACCGGATTACACAAAAATATATAAAAAGGAGGTGCAACCCGAGGACTTCCCAAGGGGTCACCGATGCGGTTGAAGAGCAAGCGTGTCGGGCTTTATGGAAAAATTTGATAGATGATGGAAGGATTTGATCCAATCCAATTTAATTTGGTAATTTTTGTCAAGTTTGAGTGCCGGATTTTCGCATTTTCGAGCCTAATTTCATTAGAAACGGTCAACGATCAAAGTCACAAGCGCCACGCGCGTGAACTGCAGGGTTTTTTTTGGTCAACTTTTATCGTTTAGGCCCTTAAAATTACATTTTATTGTTTTCGGTTATTTTTGTAATTTTCCTTATTAGTTTTTTCTTTTTTCGCTTTTGGATTCCGCCTTTTTGGTTTTGTTATTTAAACGTTTGTTACGATGGGAAGCAACAGCTTTTGGTCAACTAGTTCTGGTATGATCGCACTTGCTTAGATTCTCCATTTTATTCCTATATTCCCACATTTGGGGAACGCAACGACGCTTACGCTGTGCGTGTAGCTTACCAAGACACGCTCACTAAAGACGCTTCTTCTTTCACCGAACATCGCAAAAAAATATATAAAAAGGGTTGCAACACGAGGACTTCCCAGGGGGTCACCCATCCTAGTACTACTCTCGCCCAAGCACGCTTAACTTCGGAGTTCTGATGGGATCCGGTGTATTAGTGCTGTTATGATCGCACCCGTTAGGATTCTCCATTTTTATTCCTATATTCCCACATGAGGGCGGACCGCAGTGACGTTTACGTCGTGCACGCGAGTTTACCAAGACACGTTCACTAATACGCTCTTTTTTCACCGGATTACACAAAAAAATATAAAAGGAGGTGCAACACGAGGACTTCCCAAGGGGTCACTGATGCGGTTGAAGAGCAAGCGTGTCGGGCTTATGGAAATATTTGATAGATGATGGAAGGATTTGATCCAAAGGCAATTTGGTAATTTTTGTCAAGTTTGAGTGCCGGATTTTCGCATTTTCGAGCCTAATTTCATTAGAAACGGGTCAACGATCAAAGTCACCAGCGCTTACGCCGTGAACTCGCAGGTTTTTTTGTCAACTTTTATCGCTTAGGCCCCTTAAAATTACATTTTATTGTTTTCGGGTTATTTTTGTAATTTTCCTTATTAGTTTTTCTTTTTTTTTTTTGGATTCCGCCTTTTTTTAGTTTTTTTATTTAAACGCTTGTTATGGGAAGCAACAGTTTTGGTCAACTAGTTCTCGTATGATCGCACCCGTTAGGATTCTCCATTTTTATTCCTATATTCCCGCATTTTGCGAACGCGCGACGCGATTTTTACGTTATGCGCATGAGTTTACCAAGACACGCTTCACTAACTACGCGCTTCTTCTTTCACCAAACATCACAAAAAAATATATAAAAAGGGGTGCAAAACATGGACTTCCCAGGGGGTCACCCATCCTAGTACTACTCTCGCCCAAGCACGCTGAACTTCGGAGTTCTGATGGGATCTGGTGCATTAGTGCTGGTATGATCGCACCCGTTCGGATTCTCCATTTTTATTCCTATATTCCCACATTAGGGCGGAACGCAGTGACGTTTACTTCGAGCACGCGAGTTTACCAAGACACGTTCACTAGTACGCTTTGTTTTCACCGGATTACACAAAAATATATAAAAGGAGGTGCAACCCGAGGACTTCCCAAGGGGTCACTGATGCGGTTGAAGAGCAAGCGTGTGAGTCTTTATGGAAATATTTGATAGATGATGGAAGGATTTGATCCAAAGGGCAATTTGGTAATTTTTGTCAAGTTTGAGTGCCGATTTTTCGCATTTTCGAGAGCCTAATTTCATTAGAAACGGTCAACGATCAAAGTCACCAAGCTTACGCCGTGAACTGCAGGTTTTTTTGGTCAACTTTTATCGCTTAGGCCCTTAAAATTACATTTTATTGTTTTCGGGTTTTTTATTTTGTAATTTTCCTTATTAGTTTTTCTTTTTTCTTTTGGATTCCGCCTTTTTTTTTTTGTTATTTAAACGTTTGTTACGATGGGAAGCAACAGCTTTGGTCAACTAGTTAGTCGGTATGATCGCACCTGCTAGATTCTCCATTTTTATTCCTATATTCCCATTTTTTTTGCGAACGCAGCGACGCTTTACGCGTCACGCGTCGCGCGCGTTTTAAGACACGCTCACTAGTACGCTTCTTCTTTCACCGAACATCGCAAAAAAATATAAAAAAGGGTGCAACACGAGGACTTCCCTGTGGGGTCACCCATCCTAGTACTACTCTCGCCAAAGCACTAACTTTGAACTCGATGGGATCCGGTGCATTATTGCCGTTAGTGGTATGATCGCATCTGCTCGGATTCTCCATTTTTATTCCTATATTCCCATTTAGGGCGGAACGCAGCGACGCTTACTTTCGAAAGCACGCGAGTTTACCAAGACACGCTCACTAAGTACGCTTGCTTTTCACCGGATTACACAAAAATATATAAAAGGAGGTGCAACCCGAGGACTTCCCAAGGGGTCACCGATGCGGTTGAAGAGCAAGCGTGTCGGGCTTTGGAAATATTTGATAGATGATGGAAGGATTTGATCCAAAGGCAATTTGGTAATTTTTGTCAAGTTTGAGTGCCGAGTTTTCGGATTTTCATTTTTTGAGCCTAATTTCATTAGAAACGGGTCAACGATCAAAGTCACCAAGCGCTTACGCTTCGAACTGCAGGGTTTTTTTTGGTCAACTTTTATCGTTTAGGCCCTTAAAATTACATTTTATTGTTTTCGGGTTATTTTTGTAATTTTCCTTATTAGTTTTTTTTTTTTTTTCTTTTTGATTCCGCCTTTTAGGTTTTGTTATTTAAACGTTTGTTACGATGGGAAGCAACAGCTTTTGGTCAACTAGTTCTCGTATGATCGCATTCAAGCTAGATTCTCCATTTTTATTCCTATATTCCCCATTTTTTGGGCGAACGCAGCGATGACGCTTACGTCGTGCGTCGCGAGTTTACCAAGACACGCTCACTAAGTACGCTTTTCTTTCACCGAACATCACAAAAAAAATATAAAAAAAGTGCAACACGAGGACTTCCTGTGGGGTCACCCATCCTAGTACTACTACTCTCCCAAGCACGCAACTTCGAACTTTGTTCGATGGGATCCGGTGCATTAGTGCCGGTATATGATCGCACCTGCTCGGATTCTCCATTTTTTTCCCTATATTCCCATATTAGGGCGAACGCAGTGCGCAGACGCGCTACGACGCACGCGAGTTTACCAAGACACGTTCACTAACTACGCTTTTTTCACCACCGGATTACACAAAAATATATAAAAGGAGGTGCAACCCGAGGACTTCCCAAGGGTCACCGCGGTTGAAGAGCAAGCGCGTGTCGGTTTATGGAAATATTTGATAGATGATGGAAGGATTTGATCCAATGGCAATTTGGTAATTTTTTTGTCAAGTTTGAGTGTCGGATTTTCGCATTTTCGGAGCCTAAATTCATTAGAAACGGGTCAACGATCAAAAGTCACAAGCAAATACGCTTCGTGAACTGCAGGGTTTTTGGTCAACTTTTATCGCTTAGGCCTTAAAATTACATTTTTTTATTGTTTTCGGGTTATTTTGTAATTTTCCTTATTAGTTTT
Organism: Panax quinquefolius; assembly: GCA_020205615.1. Classification (NCBI taxonomy): domain Eukaryota; kingdom Viridiplantae; phylum Streptophyta; class Magnoliopsida; order Apiales; family Araliaceae; genus Panax; species Panax quinquefolius. Next base: position 40,987,807 of record CM035164.1, read on the forward strand.
TTTTTTTTTTTTTTCCGCCTTTAGGGTTTTTTTTATTTAAACGCTTTTTACGATTCCGCAGCTTTTGTCACTAGTTTTTATGATCGCACGCTAGTTCTCCATTTTTTCCTCCTATATTCCTCGCATTTTGGCGGACGCGCAGATGACGCGTACGCTGTGTATGCGAGTTTTACCAAGACACGCTCACTAAGACGCTTCTTCTTTCACCGAACATCATCAAAAAAAAATATAAAAAGGTGTGCAACGAGGACTTCCTGTGGGGTCACCCATCCTAGTACTACTCTCGCCAAAGCACGCTTAACTTCGAGTTCGATGGAGATGGGATCCGTGCATTAGTGTTTGTATGATCGCACCTGCTGCTTCTCCATCCATTTTTATTCCTATATTCCCACATTAGGGCGAACGCAGGACGCTTTTTCGAGCACGCGAGTTTACTAAGACACGCTCACTAAGACGCTCTGCTTTCACCGGATTACACAAAAAATATAAAAAGAGGTGCAACCCGAGGACTTCCCAAGGGGTCACTGATGCGGTTGAAGAGCAAGCGTGTCGGGCTTTATGGAAATATTTGATAGATGATGGAAGGATTTGATCCAAAGGGCAATTTGGTAATTTTTGTCAAGTTTGGAGTGCCGGATTTTCGCATTTTCGGAGCCTAATTTCATTAGAAACGGGTCAACGATCAAAAGTCACAAGCGCTACGCTCGTGAACTGCAGGGTTTTTTGGTCAACTTTTATCGTTTAGGCCCTTAAAATTACATTTTATTGTTTTCGGGTTATTTTTGTAATTTTCCTTATTAGTTTTTCTTTTTTTGCTTCCGCCTTTTTTAGGGTTTTGTTATTTAAACGTTTGTTATATTTGAAGCAACAGTTTTGGTCAACTAGTGCTGGTATGATCGCACCCGTTAGGATTCTCCATTTTTATTCCTATATTCCTGCATTTGGGCGGAACGCAGTGACGTTTACGTTGTGCGTGCGAGTTTACCAAGACACGTTCACTAGTACGCTCTTCTTTCACATATATAAAAAGGGGTGCAACACGAGGACTTCCCAGGGGGTCACCCATCCTAGTACTACTCTCGCCCAAGCACGCTGAACTTCGGAGTTCTGATGGGATCCGGTGCATTAGTGCTGGTATGATCGCACCCGTTCGGATTCTCCATTTTTATTCCTATATTCCCACATTAGGGCGGAACGCAGTGACGTTTACTTCGAGCACGCGAGTTTACCAAGACACGTTCACTAGTACGCTCTGTTTTCACCGGATTACACAAAAATATATAAAAGGAGGTGCAACCCGAGGACTTCCCAAGGGGTCACTGATGCGGTTGAAGAGCAAGCGTGTCAGTTTATGGAAATATTTGATAGATGATGGAAGGATTTGATCCAAAGGGCAATTTAGTAATTTTTGTCAAGTTTTGAGTTCCGGATTTTCGCATTTTCGAGCCTAATTTCATTAGAAATCGGTCAACGATCAAAGTCATCAAAGTCGCTTCACGCTTCGTGAACTCGCAGGTTTTTTTTGTCAACTTTTATCGTTTAGGCCCTTAAAATTACATTTTATTGTTTTCGGGTTATTTTTGTAATTTTCCTTATTAGTTTTTTCTTTTTTTCTTTTTGGATTCCGCCTTTTTAGGTTTTGTTATTTAAACGTTTGTTACGATGGGAAGCAACAGCTTTTGTCAACTAGTTCTTTGGTATGATCGCATTGCTTAGATTCTCCATTTTTATTCCTATATTCCCGCATTTTATTTAAACGCAGTTGACGCTTTACGCACGTTTCGTGTGCGGAGTTTACCAAGACACGCGCACTAACTAACTACGCTTCTTCTTTCACCACCGAACATCGCAAAAAAAATATATAAAAAGGGTTGCAACACGAGGACTTCCCAGGGGGTCACCCATCCTAGTACTACTCTCGCCCAAGCACGCTTAACTTCGGAGTTCTGATGGGATCCGTGCATTAGTGCTTTGTATGATCGCATCTGCTCGGATTCTCCATTTTTATTCCTATATTCCCACATTAGGGGAACGCAGCGACGCTTACTTCGAGCAGCACGCGAGTTTACCAAGACACGCTCACTACGCTCGCTTTTTTTCACCGGATTACACAAAAATATAAAAAGGAGGTGCAACCCGAGGACTTCCCAAGGGGTCACCGATGCGTCGAAGAGCAAGAAAGCAAGCGTGTTGTCGGCTTTATGGAAATATTTGATAGATGATGGAAGGATTTGATCCAAAGGCAATTTGGTAATTTTTGTCAAGTTTGGAGTGCCGGATTTTCGCATTTTCGAGCCTAATTTCATTAGAAACGGTCAACGATCAAAAAAGTCAAAGCCACTTACTACGCCGTGAACTCGCAGGTTTTTTTGGTCAACTTTTATCGTTTAGGCCCTTAAAATTACATTTTATTGTTTTCGGTTATTTTTTGTAATTTTCCTTATTAGTTTTTCTTTTTCGCTTTTGGATTCCGCCTTTTTTGGGTTTTGTTATTTAAACGTTTGTTACGATTTCAACAGCATTTGGTCAACTAGTTTTGGTATGATCGCATCTGCTTAGGATTCTCCATTTTATTCCTATATTCCCATTTGGGCGGACGCGATGACGCGTTTACGTCGTTACGTGCGTGCGAGTTTACCAAGACACGTTCACTAGTACGCTCTTCTTTCACATATATAAAAATGGTGCAACACGAGGACTTCCCAGGGGGTCACCCATCCTAGTACTACTCTCACCCAAGCACGCTGAACTTCTGAGAGTTCGATGGGATCCGTGTGCATTAGTGTCGTGGTATGTATGATCGCACCTGCTCGGATTCTCCATTTTTATTCCTATATTCCCACATTAGGGCGAACGCAGTGACGTTTACTTCGAGCACGCGAGTTTACCAAGACACGTTCACTAGTACGCTCTGTTTTCACCGGATTACACAAAAATATATAAAAGGAGGTGCAACCCGAGGACTTCCCAAGGGGTCACTGATGCGGTTGAAGAGCAAGCGTGTCGGTTTTTGGAAAATATTTGATAGATGATGGAAGGATTTGATCCAGTGGCAATTTGGTAATTTTTGTCAAGTTTGGAGTGCCGGATTTTCGCATTTTCGGAGCCTAAATTCATTAGAAACGGGTCAACGATCAAAAGTCACCAGCGCTACGCTCGTGAACTGCAGGGTTTTTTGGTCAACTTTTATCGTTTAGGCCCTTAAAATTACATTTTATTGTTTTCGGGTTATTTTTGTAATTTTCCTTATTAGTTTTTCTTTTTTGTTTTGGATTCCGCCTTTTTAGGTTTTGTTATTTAAACGTTTGTTACGATGGGGAAGCAACAGCTTGGTTAGTATTCGCACCTGCTAGGATTCTCCATTTTATTCCTATATTCCATTCGCATTTTGGCGAACGCAGCGACGCTTACGTTTCGTCGTCTGAGTTTACTTCAAGACACGCTCACTAGTACGCTTCTTCTTTCACCGAACATCATAAAAAATATATAAAAAGGTGCAACACGAGGACTTCCTGTGGGGTCACCCATCCTAGTACTACTCTCGCCAAGCACGCTTTGAACTTCGAAGTTCGATGGATCCGATGCATTAGTGTTTGGTATGATCGCACCTGCTCGGATTCTCCATTTTTATTCCTATATTCCCACATTAGGGCGGAACGCAGCGATGACGCTTACTTCGAGCAGCACGCGAGTTTACCAAGACACGCTTCACTAATACGCTTCTTTTTTCCCGGATTACACAAAAAATATAAAAAAAGGAGGTGCAAACCCGAGGACTTCCCAAGGGGTCACCGATGCGGTTGAGAGCAAGCGCGTCGTGTCGGTTTATGGAAATATTTGATAGATGATGGAAGGATTTGATCCAAAGGGCAATTTGGTAATTTTTGTCAAGTTTGGAGTGCCGGATTTTCGCATTTTTTCGAGCCTAATTTCATTAGAAACGGTCAACGATCAAAGTCACAAAAGCTACGCTACGTGAACTCGCAGGGTTTTTTGGTCAACTTTTATCGTTTAGGCCCTTAAAATTACATTTTATTGTTTTCGGGTTATTTTTGTAATTTTCCTTATTAGTTTTTTTTTTTTTTTTTTGGATTCCGCCTTTTTTGGTTTTTTTTATTTAAACGCTTGTTACGATGGGAAGCAACAGCTTTTGGTCAACTAGTTTTTGTATGATCGCACCTTTAGGATTCTCCATTTTTTTATTCCTATATTCCCATTTTCGGGCGGAACGCATGACGCTTTACGCTGTATGCGTGCGTTTTTACAAGACACGTTCACTAAGTACGCTTCTTCTTTCACCGAACATCAAAAAAATATATAAAAAAGGGTGCAACACGAGGACTTCCTGTGGGGTCACCCATCCTAGTACTACTCTCGCCCAAGCACGCTAACTTCGAGTTCGATGGGATCCGGTTGCATTAGTGTCGGTATGATCGCACCTGCTCGATTCTCCATTTTTCTTTTTATATTCCCACATTAGGGGCGGAACGCAGCGACGCTTACTTTCGAGCACGCGAGTTTACCAAGACACGCTTCACTAAGACGCTCTGCTTTCACCGGATTACACAAAAAATATATAAAAGGAGGTGCAACCCGGGGACTTCCCAAGGGGTCACCGATGCGGTTGAAGAGCAAGCGTGTCGGGCTTTATGGAAATATTTGATAGATGATGGAAAGGATTTGATCCAAAGGCAATTTGGTAATTTTTGTCAAGTTTGGAGTGCCGGATTTTCGCATTTTTTTTGAGCCTAAATTTCATTAGAAACGGGTCAACGATCAAAGTCACAAAGCCACGCTTACGAACTGCTGCAGGTTTTTGTCAACTTTTATCGTTTAGGCCCTTAAAATTACATTTTATTGTTTTCGGGTTATTTTTGTTTTTTCCTTATTAGTTTTTTTTTTTTCGCTTTTGGATTCCGCCTTTTTGGGTTTTGTTATTTAAACGTTTGTTATGGGAAGCAACAGCTTTTTCAACTAGTTTTCGTATGATCGCACCTTTAGGATTCTCCATTTTTATTCCTATATTCCCGCATTTTTTTTGGAACGCAGCGCGACGCTTTACGTCGTCGTCGTAGAAGCTTACAAGACACGCTCACTAGTACGCTTCTTTCACCGAACATCGAAAAAAAATATATAAAAAGGGTTGCAACACGAGGACTTCCCAGGGGGTCACCCATCCTAGTACTACTCTCTCGCCAAGCACGCGCGAACTTCGAGTTCGATGGGATCCGGCATTAGTAGTGTCTTGGTATGATGATCGCATTGCTGTTCGGATTCTCCATTTTATTCCTATATTCCCACATTAGGGCGGAACGCAGCGATGACGCTTACTTCGAGCGCACGCGAGTTTACCAAGACACGCTCACTAATACGCTCTGCTTTCACCCTGATTACACAAAAAAATATAAAAGGAGGTGCAACACGAGGACTTCCCAAGGGGTCACTGATGCGGTTGAAGAGCAAGCGTGTCAGTTTATGGAAAGATTTGATAGATGATGGAAAGATTTTATCCAGTGGCAATTTGGTAATTTTTGTCAAGTTTGGAGTGCCGGATTTTTGCATTTTTGGAGCCTAATTTCATTAGAAATGGGTCAACGATCAAAAAAATCAAAGCGCCTACGCTTCGTGAACTGCTGCAGGTTTTTTTGTCAACTTTTTATCGTTTAGGCCCTTAAAATTACATTTTATTGTTTTCGGGTTATTTTTGTAATTTTCCTTATTAGTTTTTTTTTTTTCGTTTTGGATTCCGCCTTTTTTTTTTTTGTTATTTAAACGTTTGTTATATTGGGAAGCAGGGTCAACTAGTTCTTGTATGATCGCACGCTAGATTCTCCATTTTTATTCCTATATTCTTGCATTTACGAACGCGCGACGCGTTTCGCGCTCGTCGTGCGAGCTTCTTCACTAAATACGCTTTTCTTTCACCGAACATCATAAAAAAAAAATATAAAAAAAGGTGCAACACGAGGACTTCCTAGGGGGTCACCCATCCTAGTACTACTCTCTCCAAACACGCCTTAACTTCGAGAGTTCGATGGGATCCGGATGCATTAGTGCTGGTATGATCGCACCCGCTTCGGATTCTCCATTTTTATTCCTATATTCCCACATTAGGGCGAACGCAGTGACGTTTACTTCGAGACACGCGCGAGTTTACGAAGACACGCTCACTAAATACGCTCTGTTTTCACCGGATTACACAAAAATATATAAAAGGAGGTGCAACCCGAGGACTTCCCAAGGGGTCACTGATGCGGTTGAAGAGCAAGCGTGTCAGTTTATGGAAATATTTGATAGATGATGGAAGGATTTGATCCAGTGGCAATTTGGTAATTTTTGTCAAGTTTGGAGTGCCGGATTTTCGCATTTTCGGAGCCTAATTTCATTAGAAATGGGTCAACGATCAAAAGTCACAAGCGCTACGCTCGTGAACTGCAGGGTTTTTTGGTCAACTTTTATCGTTTAGGCCCTTAAAATTACATTTTATTGTTTTCGGGTTATTTTTGTAATTTTCCTTATTAGTTTTTCTTTTTCGTTTTGGATTCCGCCTTTAGGGTTTTGTTATTTAAACGTTTTTACGTTATTTTCAGCCAAACTAGTTTTGGTATGATCGCATTTGCTTAGCAGATTCTCCATTTTTATTCCTATTTTTCCTCGATTTTCGCGGACGCGCAACGCAGACGTTTACGTACGTCGTCGTCGTATGAGTTTACCAAGACACGTTCACTAGTACGCTCTTCTTTCACATATATAAAAAGGGGTGCAACACGAGGACTTCCCAGGGGGTCACCCATCCTAGTACTACTCTCGCCCAAGCACGCTTTGAACTTGAAGTTCGATGGGATCCGATGCATTAGTGCCGTATGATCGCATCTGCTCGGATTCTCCATTTTTTATTCCTATTCCCCATTATTAGGAACGCAGTGGCGCGTTTACGCGACGCACGCGAGTTTACGAAGACACGTTCACTAAACTACTCTGCTTTTCACCCTGGATTACACAAAAATATATAAAAGGAGGTGCAACCCGAGGACTTCCCAAGGGGTCACCGATGCGGTTGAAGAAGCAAGCGTGTCTTTTTTGGAAATATTTGATAGATGATGGAAGGATTTGATCCATGGCAAATTTGGTAATTTTTGTCAAGTTTGAGTGCTTGGATTTTTCGCATTTTTTTGAGCCTAATTTCATTAGAAATTTGGTCAACGATCAAAAGTCACCAAGCGCTACGCTCGTGAACTGCAGGGTTTTTTGGTCAACTTTTATCGTTTAGGCCCTTAAAATTACATTTTATTGTTTTCGGGTTATTTTTGTAATTTTCCTTATTAGTTTTTCTTTTTCGTTTTGGATTCCGCCTTTAGGTTTTGTTATTTAAACGTTTGTTACGATGGGGGAGCAAAATTTTTGGTAAACTAGTTCTTGTATGATCGCACCCGCTTTAGGATTCTCCATTTTTATTCCTATATTCTATATTCTCATATTTTTTGAACGCGATGACGTTTTTTACGTCGTGAGAGTTTACAAGACACGCTCACTAACTACGCTTCTTTCTTTTTCACATCATAAAAAAAATATATAAAAAGGTGCAACACGAGGACTTCCTAGGGGGTCACCCATCCTAGTACTACTCTCGCCCAAGCACGCTTAACTTCGGAGTTCTGATGGGATCCGGTGCATTAGTGCTGGTATGATCGCACCCGTTCGGATTCTCCATTTTTATTCCTATATTCCCACATTAGGGGGACGCGCGATGACGCGTTTACTTGACGCGAGTTTACGAGAAGACACGTTCACTAATACGCTCTGCTTTCACACGGATTACACAAAAATATAAAAAGGAGGTGCAACCCGAGGACTTCCCAAGGGGTCACCGATGCGGTTGAAGAAGCAAGTGTCGTCGTTTATGGAAATATTTGATAGATGATGGAAAGATTTTATCCAAAGGGCAATTTGGTAATTTTTGTCAAGTTTGGAGTGCTTGATTTTTCGCATTTTCGAGCCTAATTTCATTAGAAATGGGTCAACGATCAAAAGTCACAAGCGCACTTCGCTTCGTGAACTGCAGGGTTTTTGTCAACTTTTATCGTTTAGGCCCTTAAAATTACATTTTATTGTTTTCGGGTTATTTTTTTTTAATTTTCCTTATTAGTTTTTTTTTTTTTCGTTTTGGATTCCGCCTTTTTAGGTTTTTTTGTTATTTAAACGTTTGTTACGATGGGAAGCAACAGTTTGGTAACTAGTTCTTTGTATGATCGCACCTTTAGATTCTCCATTTTATTCCTATATTCCCGCATTTTGGGAACGCAGCGATGCGTTTACGTCGTCGCGAGTTTACGAAACACGTTCACTAAATACGCTCTTCTTTCACCGAACATCATTTCAAATATAAAAAAAGGTGCAACACGAGGACTTCCTGGGGTCACCATCCTATACTACTCTCGCCCAAAACACGCACTTAACTTCGAGTTCGATGGGATCCGTGCATTAGTCTTTGGTATGATCGCACCTGTTCGATTTCCATTTTTATTCCTATATTCCCACATTAGGGCGAACGCAGGACGCGTTTACTTGAGCACGCGAGTTTACGAAGACACGCTCACTAATACGCTCTGCTTTCACCGGATTACACAAAAAATATAAAAAGGAGGTGCAACCCGAGGACTTCCCAAGGGGTCACCGATGCGGTTGAAGAGCAAGCGTGTCGGTTTTTATGGAAAATATTTGATAGATGATGGAAGGATTTGATCCAAAGTGGCAATTTGGTAATTTTGTCAAGTTTGAGAGTGCCGGATTTTCGCATTTTCGAGCCTAATTTCATTAGAAATGGGTCAACGATCAAAGTCACAAGCGCTTACACGCTCGTGTGAACTGCAGGGGTTTTTGTCAACTTTTTTATCGTTTAGGCCCTTAAAATTACATTTTATTGTTTTCGGGTTATTTTTGTAATTTTCCTTATTAGTTTTTCTTTTTCGTTTTGGATTCCGCCTTTAGGGTTTTTTTTATTTAAACGTTTGTTATATTCCAACAGCTTTTTTCAACTAGTTTTCGTATGATCGCACTGCTAGATTCTCCATTTTTATTCCTATATTCCCGCATTTGGGTAACGCAGCGACGCTTTTTTCGTCGTGCGTTGTTTACCAAGACACGTTCACTAGTACGCTTCTTCTTTCACTGAACATCACAAAAAAATATATAAAAAGGGGTGCAACACAAGGACTTCCCAGGGGGTCACCCATCCTAGTACTACTCTCGCCAAAGCACGCTAAACTTCAGAGTTCTGATGGGATACGGTGCATTAGTGCTTGTGATATGATCACTGTTCGGATTCTCCATTTTATTCCTATATTCCCACATTAGGGGAACGCAGCGATGGCGTTTTTTCGAGCACGCGAGTTTTACCAAGACACGTTCACTAAATACGCTCTGCTTTCACCGGATTACACAAAAAATATATAAAAGGAGGTGCAACTCGAAGACTTCCCAAGGGGTCACCGATGCGGTTGAAGAAGCAAGCGTGTCGGGTTTATGGAAATATTTGATAGATGATGGAAGGATTTGATCCAAAGGGCAATTTGGTAATTTTTGTCAAGTTTGGAGTGCCGGATTTTCGCATTTTTTTGAGCCTAAATTCATTAGAAATGGGTCAACGATCAAAAGTCATAAGCTACTACGCTTCGTGTGAACTGCAGGGTTTTTTTTTCAACTTTTTTATCGTTTAGGCCCTTAAAATTACATTTTATTGTTTTCGGGTTATTTTGTAATTTTCCTTATTAGTTTTTCTTTTTTTTGGATTCCGCCTTTAGGGTTTTGTTATTTAAACGTTTGTTACGATGGGGAAGCAACGCTTTTGGTTAGTTTTTATGATCGCTCCGTTACGATTCTCCATTTTATTCCTATTTCCCATTTTTCATGAACGCGCGCACGTTTTACGTTATCGTCGTCGAAGTTTACCAAGACACGCTCACTAAGTACGCTTCTTCTTTCACCGAACATCATAAAAAAATATATAAAAAAAGGTGCAACACGAGGAGGACTTCCTGGGGGGTCACCCATCCTAGTACTACTCTCTCCCAAAGCACGCCTTGAACTTCTTGAGTTCGATGGGATCCGGTGCATTAGTGCTTTGGTATGATCGCACCCGTTCGGATTCTCCATTTTTATTCCTATATTCCCACATTAGGGCGGAACGCAGTGACGTTTACGTCGAGCACGCGAGTTTACCAAGACACGTTCACTAGTACGCTCTGTTTTCACCGGATTACACAAAAATATATAAAAGGAGGTGCAACCCGAGGACTTCCCAAGGGGTCACTGATGCGGTTGAAGAGCAAGCGTGTCAGTTTATGGAAATATTTGATAGATGATGGAAGGATTTGATCCAGTGGCAATTTGGTAATTTTTGTCAAGTTTGGAGTGCTGGATTTTCGCATTTTCGGAGCCTAATTTCATTAGAAACGGGTCAACGATCAAAAGTCACAAGCGCTACGCTCGTGAACTGCAGGGTTTTTTGGTCAACTTTTATCGTTTAGGCCCTTAAAATTACATTTTATTGTTTTTGGGTTATTTTTGTAATTTTCCTTATTAGTTTTTCTTTTTTGTTTTGGATTCCGCCTTTAGGGTTTTGTTATTTAAACGTTTGTTACGATGGGAAGCAACAGCAATTTTTCTTGTATATCGCGTTTTTTGTTAGGATTCTCCATTTTTATTTTATTTCCCGCATTTTGGGCGCGAACGCGATGACGTTTTCGTCGTCGCGAGTTTACCAAGACACGTTTCACTATATACGCTCTTCTTTCACCGAACATCACAAAAAAATATAAAAAAGGGTGCAACACGAGGACTTCCCAGGGGGTCACCCATCCTAGTACTACTCTCGCCCAACGCGAACGAACTTTGAACTTCGATGGGATCCGGTGTGCATTAGTCTTTGGTATGATCGCACCCGTTCGGATTCTCCATTTTTATTCCTATATTCCCACATTAGGGCGGAACGCAGTGACGTTTACTTCGAGCACGCGAGTTTACCAAGACACGTTCACTAGTACGCTCTGTTTTCACCGGATTACACAAAAATATATAAAAGGAGGTGCAACCCGAGGACTTCCCAAGGGGTCACTGATGCGGTTGAAGAGCAAGCGTGTCAGTTTATGGAAATATTTGATAGATGATGGAAGGATTTGATCCAATGGCAATTTGGTAATTTTTTTCAAGTTTGGAGTGCCGAATTTTCGCGTTTTCGGAGTTTAATTTCATTAGAAATGGGTCAACGATCAAAAGTCACAAGCGCTACTCTCGTGTGAAACTGCAGGTTTTTTTTCAACTTTTTATCGTTTAGGCCCTTAAAATTACATTTTATTGTTTTCGGGTTATTTTTGTAATTTTCCTTATTAGTTTTTCTTTTTCGTTTTGGATTCCGCCTTTAGGGTTTTGTTATTTAAACGTTTGTTACGATGGGAAGCAACAGTTTTTGTCAACTAGTGCTGGTATGATCGCACCCGTTAGGATTCTCCATTTTTATTCCTATATTCCTGCATTTGGGCGGAACGCAGTGACGTTTACGTCGTGCGTGCGAGTTTACCAAAACACGTTCACTAAACGCGCTCTTCTTTCACCGAACATCATAAAAAATATATATAAAAAAAAACACGAGGACTTCCTGTGGGGTCACCCATCCTAGTACTACTCTCTCCCAAGCACGCACGCCGAATCGAGTTCGATGGGATCCGGTGTGCATAGTCTTTGGTATGATCGCACCCGTTCGGATTCTCCATTTTTATTCCTATATTCCCACATTAGGGCGGAACGCAGCGATGCGCGTTTACGAAAGCACGCGAGTTTACGAAGACACGTTCACTAACTACGCTCTGCTTTTCACCCCGATTACAAAAAATATATAAAAGGGTGGTGTGCCCGAGGACTTCCCAAGGGGTCACTGATGCGGTTGAAGAAGCAAGCGTGTCAGTTTATGGAAATATTTGATAGATGATGGAAGGATTTGATCCAGTGGCAATTTGGTAATTTTTGTCAAGTTTGGAGTGCCGGATTTTCGCATTTTCGGAGCCTAATTTCATTAGAAATGGGTCAACGATCAAAAGTCACCAGCTCTACGCTCGTGAACTACTGGGGTTTTTTGGTCAACTTTTATCGTTTAGGCCCTTAAAATTACATTTTATTGTTTTCGGGTTATTTTTGTAATTTTCCTTATTAGTTTTTCTCTTTCGTTTTGGATTCCGCCTTTAGGGTTTTGTTATTTAAACGTTTGTTACGATGGGAAGCAACAGTTTTGGTCAACTAGTGCTGGTATGATCGCACCCGTTAGGATTCTCCATTTTTATTCCTATATTCCTGCATTTGGGCGAAACGCAGTGACGTTTACGTCGTGCGTGCGAGTTTACCAAGACACGTTCACTAGTACGCTCTTCTTTCACCGAACATCGCAAAAAAATATATAAAAAGGGGTGCAACACGAGGACTTCCCAGGGGGTCACCCATCCTAGTACTACTCTCTCCCCAAGCACGCTTTGAACTTGAGTTCGATGGGATCCGATGTGCATTAGTCTTTGTATGATCGCACCTGCTCGGATTCTCCATTTTTATTCCTATATTCCCACATTAGGGGGAACGCGCAGTGACGCTTACGTTTACGCAGACGCGAGTTTACCAAGACACGTTCACTAATACGCTCTTTTTTCTCCGATTACACAAAAATATATAAAAGGAGGTGCAACCCGAGGACTTCCCAAGGGGTCACTGATGCGGTTGAAGAGCAAGCGTGTCAGTTTATGGAAATATTTGATAGATGATGGAAGGATTTGATCCAGTGGCAATTTGGTAATTTTTGTCAAGTTTGGAGTGCCGGATTTTCGCATTTTCGAGCCCTAAATTCATTAGAAACGGGTCAACGATCAAAAGTCACAAGCTTCACGCTTTCGTGAACTGCGCAGGGTTTTTTTGGTCAACTTTTATCGTTTAGGCCCTTAAAATTACATTTTATTGTTTTCGGGTTATTTTTGTAATTTTCCTTATTAGTTTTTCTTTTTCGTTTTGGATTCCGCCTTTAGGGTTTTGTTATTTAAACGTTTGTTACGATGATGGACAATTTTTTGGTCAACTAGTTTTGTATTCTATTATTCATCGCATTGTTAGATTCTCCATTTTATTCCTATATTCCTCGCATTTATCCGCGAACGCAACGCGATTGCGTTTACGTTCGTCGTAGTTTACTAACACGCTTCACTAAATACGCTCTTCTTTCACCGAACATCGCAAAAAAATATATAAAAAGGGTGCAACACGAGGACTTCCTAGGGGGTCACCCATCCTAGTACTACTCTCGCCCAAGCACGCTTAACTTGAGTTCTGATGGGATATTGTGCATTAGTCTGGTATGATCGCACCCGTTCGGATTCTCCATTTTTATTCCTATATTCCCACATTAGGGCGAAACGCAGTGACGTTTACTTCGAGACACGCGAGTTTACCAAGACACGTTCACTAATACGCTCTTTTTTCACCGATTACACAAAAAAATATAAAAGGAGGTGCAACCCGAGGACTTCCCAAGGGGTCACCGATGCGGTTGAAGAAGCAAGCGTGTCAGTTTATGGAAAGATTTGATAGATGATGGAAAGATTTGATCCAGTGGGCAAATTTGGTAATTTTTGTCAAGTTTGGAGTGCTTGGGATTTTTCGCATTTTCGAGCCTAATTTCATTAGAAATGGGTCAACGATCAAAAAAAAAGTCATGGCGCTTCTGCTCGTGAACTGCAGGGGTTTTTGGTCAACTTTTATCGTTTAGGCCCTTAAAATTACATTTTATTGTTTTCGGGTTATTTTGTAATTTTCCTTATTAGTTTTTCTTTTTTGTTTTGGATTCCGCCTTTAGGGTTTTGTTATTTAAACGTTTGTTACGATGGGAAAGCAACAGCTTTTTTATACTTCTTTGGTATGATCGCACATTTTTAGATTCTCCATTTTATTCCTATATTCCTGCATTTTTGGCGGCGCACGCAGATGACGTTACGTCGTCGTCTTGAGTTTACCAAACACGTTCACTACTAATCGCTCTTTTCACCGAACATCATATAAAAATATATATAAAGGGGGTGCAACACGAGGACTTCCTGTGGGGTCACCCATCCTAGTACTACTCTCTCCCCAAGCACGCTTGAACTTCTGAGAGTTCGATGGGATCCGTGCATTAGTGCTTGTGGTATGATCGCACTTTAGTTCGGATTCTCCATTTTTATTCCTATATTCCCACATTAGGGCGGAGCAGCGACGCTTACTTCGACGCGCGAGTTTACGAAGACACGTTCACTAATACGCTCTGTTTTTTTCCGGATTACACAAAAAATATAAAAAAGGAGTGCAACCCGAGGACTTCCCAAGGGGTCACCGATGCGGTTGAAGAGCAAAGCGTGTCGTCGGTTTATGGAAATATTTGATAGATGATGGAAGGATTTGATCCAGTTGGCAATTTGGTAATTTTTGTCAAGTTTGGAGTCTTTGGATTTTTCGCATTTTGAGCCTAATTTCATTAGAAAGCGGTTCAACGATCAAAAGTCACCAAGCTTCTGCGCCGTGAACTGCGGGTTTTTTGTCGACTTTTATCGTTTAGGCCCTTAAAATTACATTTTATTGTTTTCGGTTATTTTTTGTAATTTTCCTTATTAGTTTTTCTTTTTTTTTTCGTTTTGGATTCCGCCTTTTTTAGGGTTTTGTTATTTAAACGTTTGTTACGATGGGAAGCAACAGCTTTTGGTCAACTAGTTCTTTATGATCGCATCGCTAGATTCTCCATTTTTATTCCTATATTCCTATTCTTTGCGCGCGCGCAGATTTTACGTCGTCGTGTCGTCGTCGTGTTTTTACGACACACGTTCACTAATCGCTCTTCTTTCACCGAACATCGCAAAAAAATATATAAAAAGGGGTGCAACACAAGGACTTCCCAGGGGGTCACCCATCCTAGTACTACTCTCGCCCAAGCACGCTGAACTTCGGAGTTCTGATGGGATATTGTGCATTAGTGCTGGTATGATCGCACCCATTCGGATTCTCCATTTTTATTCCTATATTCCCACATTAGGGCGGAACGCAGTGACGTTTACTTCGTGCACGCGAGTTTACCAAGACACATTCACTAAACGCTCTTTTTTTCACCGGATTACACAAAAAATATATAAAAGAGGTGCAACCCGAGACTTCCCAAGGGGTCACACCGATGCGGTTGAAGAAGAGCAAGCGTGTCGGTTTATGGAAATATTTGATAGATGATGGAAGGATTTGATCCAATTGGCAATTTGGTAATTTTTGTCAAGTTTGGAGTGCCGGGATTTTCGCATTTTTCGAGCCTAATTTCATTAGAAATGCGGTTCACGATCAAAAGTCAAGTCACCTTCACGCTTCGTGAACTGCTGCAGGTTTTTTGTCGACTTTTATCGTTTAGGCCCTTAAAATTACATTTTATTGTTTTTTTGGGTTATTTTTGTAATTTTCCTTATTAGTTTTTTTTTTTTTTTCGTTTTGGATTCCGCCTTTAGGGTTTTGTTATTTAAACGTTTGTTACGATGGGAAGCAACAGCCAACTAGTTTTGGTATGATCGCACCTGCTAGGATTCTCCATTTTTATTCCTATATTCCCATTTTGGCGGACGCGGCGACGACGTTTACGTCGTCGTGCGTGAGTTTACCAAGACACGCGTCACTAATACGCTCTTCTTCTTTCACGAACATCGCAAAAAAAATATATAAAAAAGGTGCAACACGAGGACTTCCCGGGGGTCACCCATCCTAGTCTTACTCTCGCCCAAACACGCTTTGAACTTGAGTTCGATGGGATCCGGTGCATTAGTCTTTGGTATGATCGCACCTGCTCGGATTCTCCATTTTTATTCCTATATTCCCACATGAGGGCGGACCGCGATGGCGTTTACGTCGTGCACGCGAGTTTACCAAGACACGTTCACTAATACGCTCTCTTTTTTCACCGGATTACACAAAAATATATAAAAGGAGGTGCAACCCGAGGACTTCCCAAGGGGTCACTGATGCGGTTGAAGAGCAAGCGTGTCAGTTTATGGAAATATTTGATAGATGATGGAAGGATTTGATCCAATGGCAATTTGGTAATTTTTGTCAAGTTTGGAGTCTTGGGATTTTCGCATTTTGAACCTAATTTCATTAGAAATGGGTCAACGATCAAAAGTCACAAGCACTACGCTCGTGAAACTGCAGGGTTTTTTGGTCAACTTTTATCGTTTAGGCCCTTAAAATTACATTTTATTGTTTTCGGGTTATTTTTGTAATTTTCCTTATTAGTTTTTCTTTTTCGTTTTGGATTCCGCCTTTAGGGTTTTGTTATTTAAACGTTTGTTATATTCCCACTAGTTCTTTGGATCGCACCTTAAGGATTCTCCATTTTATTCCTATATTCCTGCATTTTGGCGAGCGCATGATGCGTTTACGTCGTCGTCGTTGAGTTTACCAAAGACACGCTTCACTAATACGCTCTTCTTTCACCGAACATCACAAAAAAATATATAAAAAGGGGTGCAACACAAGGACTTCCTAGGGGGTCACCCATCCTAATACTACTCTCCCAAACACACGAACTTGAACGATGGGATGGGATCGTGCATTAGTCTTTGGTATGATCGCACCTGCTCGGATTCTCCATTTTATTCCTATATTCCCACATTATATTCCCACATTAGGGCGAGCGCATGGCGACGTTTACTTGCACGCGCGAGTTTACGAAGACACGTTCACTAAATGCGCTTCTGTTTTCACCGGATTACACAAAAATATATAAAAGGAGGTGTAACCCGAGGACTTCCCAAGGGGTCACTGATGCGGTTGAAGAGCAAACGTGTCAGTTTATGGAAATATTTGATAGATGATGGAAGGATTTGATCAAGTGGCAATTTGGTAATTTTTGCCAAGTTTGGAGTCTTGATTTTTCATTTTCTTGAGCCTAATTTCATTGGAAACGGGTCAACGATCAAAAGTCACCAGCGCTACGCTCGTGAACTGCAGGGTTTTTTGGTCAAATTTTATCGTTTAGGCCCTTAAAATTACATTTTTTATGTTTTCGGGTTATTTTTGTAATTTTCCTTATTAGTTTTTCTTTTTCGTTTTTGGATTCCGCCTTTTAGGGTTTTGTTATTTAAACGCGTTTGTTACGATGGGAAGCAACAGTTTGGTCAACTAGTTCTTGGTTGATGATCATTGTTTAGGATTCTCCATTTTATTCCTATATTCCCACATTTTTGGAAAACGCAGCGATGGCGTTTACGTTGTCGTCGCGAGTTTACCAAGACACGTTCACTAAAATACGCTCTTCTTTCACCAACATCATATAAAAAGGGTGCAACACACGAGGACTTCCCGGGGGTCACCCATCCTAGTACTACTCTCTCCCAAGCTGCACTTTGAACTTGAGTTCGATGGGATCCGTGCATTAGTCTTTGGTATGATCGCACCTGCTCGGATTCTCCATTTTTATTCCTATATTCCCACATTAGGGCGGAACGAAGCGACGCGTTTTTTACAAGCACGCGAGTTTACGAAGACACGTTCACTAAATACGCTCTCTTTTTTTTTCACCGGATTACACAAAAATATATAAAAGGAGGTGCAACCCGAGGACTTCCCAAGGGGTCACCGATGCGGTTGAAGAAGCAAGTGTGTGTCGGTTTATGGAAATATTTGATAGATGATGGAAGGGATTTGATCCAGTGGCAATTTGGTAATTTTTGTCAAGTTTGGAGTCTTGGGATTTTCCATTTTGAGCCTTTAATTTCATTAGAAAGCGAATCAACGATCAAAAAGTCACCAAGCGCTTCGCTTCGTGAACTATGCAGGGTTTTTTGTCAACTTTTATCGTTTAGGCCCTTAAAATTACATTTTATTGTTTTTCGGGTTATTTTGTAATTTTCCTTATTAGTTTTTTTTTTTAGTTTTGGATTCCGCCTTTAGGGTTTTGTTATTTAAACGTTTGTTACGATGGGAAGCAACAGCTTTGGTTAGTTTTCGTATGATCGCTTTTAGTTAGGATTCTCCATTTTATTCCTATATTCCCATTTTTGGGCGGAACAGCGATGGCGTTTACGTCGTCGTGCGTGCGAGTTTACCGAACACGTTCACTAATACGCTCTTCTTTCACCGAACATCATAAAAAATATATAAAAAGGGGTGCAACAACAGGACTTTCCTCGAGGGTCACCCATCCTAGTACTACTCTCGCCCAAGCACGCTTGAACTTGAGAGTTCGATGGGATCCGATGCATTAGTCTTTGGTATGATCGCATTGAGTTCGGATTCTCCATTTTATTCCTATATTCCCATTTAGGGCGGACGCAGCGATGACGTTTACGTTTACGAGCACGCGCGAGTTTACGAAACACGTTCACTAAATACGCTCTGTTTTTCACCGGATTACACAAAAAATATATAAAAGGAGGTGCAACCCGAGGAGACTTCCCAAGGGGTCACCGATGCGGTTGAAGAAGAGCAAGCGTGTCGGTTTATGGAAATATTTGATAGATGATGGAAGGATTTGATCCGATTGGCAATTTGGTAATTTTTGTCAAGTTTGGAGTCTTGGGATTTTTTCGCATTTTTTTGAGCCTAATTTCATTAGAAAGCGGGTCAACGATCAAAAAGTCACCAAGCGCTTCGCTTCGCTTCGTGAACTGCAGGGTTTTTTTTTTTCAACTTTTTTATCGTTTAGGCCCTTAAAATTACATTTTATTGTTTTCGGGTTATTTTGTAATTTTCCTTATTAGTTTTTCTTTTTTCGTTTTGGATTCCGCCTTTAGGTTTTTGTTATTTAAGCGTTTTCCCATTTTTATTTTTTGTTTGGTTAGTTTTTTTTTTTTTTGGGCGGAACGCGATTTTCGTTTTTTACAAAGACCGTTCACTTTTTCTTCTTTTCATTCATTTTTACTCTCTCATGTTGGGATATTGTGCATTAGTCTTGGTATGATCGCACGTCGCATTTTTATTCTCCATTTATTCCTATATTCCCACACTAAAACGCAGCGATGACGTTTACTTGACATGAGTTTACGAACGTTTCACTAATCTCTCTTTTCAATTACAAAAAAATATAAAAAGGGTGCAACACAGAGACTTCCAAAGGTCATCGATGCGGTTGAAGAAACAAGCGTCAATCTTTGATAGATGATGGAAGGATTTGATCCGATGGCAATTTGGTAATTTTTGTCAGTTTTGGAGTCTTGGGATTTTCGCATTTTGAACCTAATTTCATTAGAAAGCGGTTGACGATCAAAAAAAGTCTAGGCATTCGTTTTATGATTACCGAGGTTTTTATTACTTTGCATTTTATTCCTTAAAATTACATTTTATTTTTATTTATTTTTTTGTACATCGCGTTTGTTATTTCCATTTACGCTTAGTTTCTTGACGTTTTATTCTTTCGATTTTACGCACGTTCACTAAAACACGTTCACTAGATTTTTCATTCGCATAATATATAAAAAAGGTGCACACGAGGACTTCCGTGGGGTCACCCATCCTAGTACTACTCTCGCCAAAGCACGCTTTGAACTTCGAAGTTACGATGGGATCCGGTGCATTAGTCTTTGGTATGATCGCAAATTCTCCATTTTTATTCCTATATTCCCACATTAGGGCGGAACGCGATGACGTTTTACGTGAACGCGAGTTTACGACTTTCACTAAAACGCTTTTGTTTTCACGGATTACACAAAAATATAAAAAGAGGTGCAACGAGAGGACTTCCCAAGGGGTCACCGATGTTGAAAAAAGCAAGCGTGTCGGTTTATGGAAATATTTGATAGATGATGGAAGGATTTGATCCGATGGCAATTTGGTAATTTTGTCAAGTTTGGAGTCTTGGGATTTTAGCATTTTTTTTGAGCCTAATTTCATTAGAAATGGGTCAACGATCAAAAGTCACCAAATTCGCTTCGCCGTGAACTGCTGCAGGGTTTTTTGGTCAACTTTTATCGTTTAGGCCCTTAAAATTACATTTTATTGTTTTCGGGTTATTTTTGTAATTTTCCTTATTAGTTTTTCTTTTTCGTTTTGGATTCTGCCTTTAGTGTTTTGTTATTTAAACGTTTGTTACGATTCCAACAGCATTTGTCAACTAGTGCTGGTATGATCGCACCCGTTAGGATTCTCCATTTTTATTCCTATATTCCTGCATTTGGGCGGAACGCAGTGACGTTTACGTCGTGCGTGCGAGTTTACCAAGACACGTTCACTAGTACGCTCTTCTTTCACCGAACATCACAAAAAAATATATAAAAAGGGGTGCAAAACATGGACTTCCCAGGGGGTCACCCATCCTAGTACTACTCTCGCCCAGCTTACGCTTAACTTGAGTTCGATGGGATCCGATGCATTAGTCTTAGTCTTTGTATGATCGCCCCTGTTCGGATTCTCCATTTTTATTCCTATATTCCCACATTAGGGCGGAACGCAGTGACGTTTACTTCGAGCACGCGAGTTTACCAAGACACGTTCACTAGTACGCTCTGTTTTCACCGGATTACACAAAAATATATAAAAGGAGGTGCAACCCGAGGACTTCCCAAGGGGTCACTGATGCGGTTGAAGAGCAAGCGTGTCAGTTTATGGAAATATTTGATAGATGATGGAAGGATTTGATCCAGTGGCAATTTAGTAATTTTTGTCAAGTTTGGAGTCTTGGATTTTTCGCATTTTGAACCTAATTTCATTAGAAAGCGGTCAACGATCAAAAAAGTGGCCTTCACGCTCGTGAACTGCGGGGTTTTAATCGACTTTTATCGTTTAGGCCCTTAAAATTACATTTTATTGTTTTCGGGTTATTTTGTAATTTTCCTTATTAGTTTTTTTTTTCGTTTTGGATTCCGCCTTTTTTGGTTTTGTTATTTAAACGTTCGCACGATGGGAAGCAATATTCCCACATATGATCGCACCTGCGGAGGATTCTCCATTTTTTTCCTCGTTTCCTGCGTTTATGAACGCGCGTTGACGTTTTTGTCGTCGTCTTGACTTTACCAAGACACGCTTCACTAATGCGCTCTTCTTTCACCGAACATCAAAAAAAATATATAAAAGGGGTGCAACACGAGGACTTCCCGGTCACCCATCCTAATACTACTCTCTCTCCCAAGCCACGCTTTGAACTTGAGTTCGATGGGATCCGGTGCATTAGTCTTTGTATATGATCGCACCGCTCGGATTCTCCATTTTATTCCTATATTCCCATTAGGGCGGAACGCGATGGCGTTTACTTTTACGCACGCGAGTTTACGAAACACGTTCACTAATACGCTCTCTTTTTTCACCACCGATTACACAAAAATATATAAAAGGAGGTGCAACCCGAGGACTTCCCAAGGGGTCACTGATGCGGTTGAAGAGCAAGCGTGTCAGTTTATGGAAAGATTTGATAGATGATGGAAAGATTTTATCCTGTGGCAATTTGGTAATTTTTGTCAAGTTTGGAGTCTTGGATTTTTTTTGCATTTTCGAGACCTAATTTCATTAGAAAGCGGGTCACGATCAAAAGTCACCAGCGCTACGCTTTCGTGAACTGCAGGGTTTTTTGGTCGACTTTTATCGTTTAGGCCTTTAAAATTACATTTTATTGTTTATGGGTTATTTTTGTAATTTTCCTTATTAGTTTTTCTTTTTCGTTTTGGATTCCGCCTTTAGGGTTTTGTTATTTAAACGTTTGTTACTATGGGAAGCAACAGTTTTGGTTAGTTTTATGATCGCATTTGTTTTTATTCCTATATTCCCATTTTGGGCGGACGCAGCGATGGCGTTTACGTCGTCGTCGTGCGAGTTTACCAAGACACGTTCACTAGTACGCTCTTCTTTCACCGAACATCACAAAAAAATATATAAAAAAAACAACACGAGGACTTCCTCAGGGGGTCACCACCCATCCTAGTACTACTCTCTCTGCCAACACGCTGAACTTGAGTTACGATGGGATCCGATGCATTAGTCTTTGGTATGATCGCACACCGTTTCGATTCTCCATTTTATTCCTATATTCCCACATTAGGGCGGAGCGATGATGCGTTTACTTCAGCACGCGCGAGTTTACGAAAGACACGTTCACTAATACGCTCTGTTTTTTTCACCGGATTACACAAAAATATATAAAAAGAGGTGCAACCCGGACTTCCCAAGGGGTCATGATGCGGTTGAAGAAGCAAAGTGTCGGTTTATGGAAATATTTGATAGATGATGGAAGGATTTGATCCGATGGCAATTTGGTAATTTTTGTCAAGTTTGGAGTCTTGGGATTTTCGCATTTTTTGAGCCTAATTTCATTAGAAAGGGTCAACGATCAAAAGTCACCAGCTTCGCTACGCCGTGAACTGCGCTAGGGGTTTTTTTTCAACTTTTTTATCGTTTAGGCCTTTAAAATTACATTTTATTGTTTTTGGGTTATTTTTGTAATTTTCCTTATTAGTTTTTTTTTTTTTTTTTGGATTCCGCCTTTAGGGTTTTGTTATTTAAGCGTTTGTTACGATGGGAAGCAACATTTTGGTCAACTAGTCTTTGGTATGATCGCACCTTGTTTAGGATTCTCCATTTTATTCCTATATTCCTGCGTTTGGCGGACGCGATGGCGTTTTTTTCGTCGTGTCTTGAGTTTATCAAGACACGTTCACTAGTACGCTCTTCTTTCACCGAACATCTCAAAAAAAAATATAAAAAAGGGGTGCAACACGAGGACTTCCCGGGGGTCACCCATCCTAGTACTACTCTCTCCCAACACGCTTTGAACTTGAGAGTTACGATGGGATCCGGTGCATTAGTCTTTGGTATGATCGCACCGTTCGGATTCTCCATTTTATTCCTATATTCCCACATTAGGGGCGGAACGCAGCGATGTTTACTTCGACGCAGCGAGTTTACCAAGACACGTTCACTATTACGCTCTTTTTTCACCGGATTACACAAAAAAATATAAAAGGAGGTGCAACACGAAGACTTCCCAAGGGGTCACTGATGCAGTTGAAGAGCAAGCGTGTCAGTTTATGGAAAGATTTTGATAGATGATGGAAAGATTTGATCCAGTGGCAATTTGGTAGTTTTTGCCAAGTTTGGAGTGCCGGATTTTCGCATTTTCGGAGCCTAATTTCATTGGAAACGGGTCAACGATCAAAAGTCACCAAGCTTCTTCTTCGTGAACTGCGGGGTTTTTTGGTCGACTTTTTCGTCGTTTAGGCCCTTAAAATTACATTTTATTGTTTTTTGGGTTATTTTTGTAATTTTCCTTATTAGTTTTTTCTTTTTTTCGTTTTGGATTCCGCCTTTAGGGTTTTGTTATTTAAGCGTTTGTTATATTTTTTTTTTTTGTTTTTATTAACGTTTTTTTTTTTTTAGGTTTATTTGATGCTTTTTTGGTATGATCGCATTTTATTCGTTTCATTTTATTCTTCTCCATTTTTCCTATTTTTTATTCACTAAATTTACATCGTTCTAGTACGCTTATTTACGAACGTCATTGACGTTTGACGTTCGTTTATGTTACAGATGATGGAACCACGTTCACTAGTACGCTCTTCTTTCACATAAAAAATCACAAAAAATATATAAAAAAGTGCAACGAGGGACTTCCCGGTCACCCATCCTAGTACTACTCTCTTTCGCTTGGATTAGCAACCCGAACTTTAAACGTTTGTTATATTCCCACAGTTCGATGGGATCCGGATGTGTTTAGTCTTTGGTATGATCGCTATTTTTTTATTCGGATTCTCCATTTTATTCCTATATTCCCACATTAGGGCGGAACGCGATGGCGTTTACTTATATATTCCCACATTAGCTTGCGAGTTTACGAAGTTTACGAACACGTTCACTAAGACACGTTCACTAATGCGCTCTGTTTTCACCGGATTACACAAAAATATATAAAAGGAGGTGCAACGAGAGGACTTCCCAAGGGGTCACCGATGCGGTTGAAGAAGCAAAGCGTGTCGGTTTATGGAAATATTTGATAGATGATGGAAGGATTTGATCCGATGGCAATTTGGTAATTTTGTCAAGTTTGGAGTCTTGGGATTTTCGCATTTTGAACCTAATTTCATTAGAAATGGGTCAACGATCAAAAAAGTCACCAAGCTACGCTCGTGAACTACGAGGTTTTTTGTCGACTTTTTATCGTTTAGGCCCTTAAAATTACATTTTATTGTTTTCGGGTTATTTTGTAATTTTCCTTATTAGTTTTTTTTTTTTCGTTTTGGATTCCGCCTTTTAGGGTTTTGTTATTTAAACGTTTGTTACGATGGGAAGCCAGTTTTGGTCAACTAGTCTTTGGTATGATCGCACTGCGTTAGGATTCTCCATTTTATTCCTATATTCCCGCATTTTTGGCGAACGCAGCGATGTTTACGTCGTCGTCGTCTTGAGTTTACCAAGACACGTTCACTAGTGCTCTTTCTTTCACATAACATCATAAAAAAAAAAATATAAAAAGGGCAACACGAGGACTTCCCGGTCACACCCATCCTAGTACTACTCTCTCCCCAAAGCACGCTTAACTTCGGAGTTCGATGGGATCCGGTGCATTAGTCTTTGGTATGATCGCACCCGTTTCGGATTCTCCATTTTATTCCTATATTCCCACATTAGGGGGAGGAGCGCGATGATGTTTACTTGAAAGCACGCGAGTTTACCAAGATACGTTCACTAGTACGCTCTGTTTTCTCCGGATTACACTAAAATATATAAAAGGAGGTGCAACCGGAAGACTTCCCAAGGGGTCACTGATGCGGTTCAAGAGCAAGCGTGTCAGTTTATTGAAATATTTGATAAAAGATGGAAGGATTTGATCCAGTGGCAATTTAGTAATTTTTGTCAAGTTCGGAGTGTCGGATTTTCGCATTTTCGGAGCCTAATTTCATTAGAAAGCGAATTGACGATCAAAAGTCACCAAGCGCTTTCGCTCGTGAAGCTGCGAGGGGTTTTTGGTCGACTTTTATCGTTTAGGCCCTTAAAATTACATTTTATTGTTTTTTGGGTTATTTTGTAATTTTCCTTATTAGTTTTTCTTTTTTCGTTTTGGATTCCGCCTTTAGGGTTTTGTTATTTAAGCGTTTGTTACGATGGGAAGCAACAGCAGTTTTGGTCAACTAGTCTTTGGTATGATCGCTTTTGCGGATTCTCCATTTTATTCCTATATTCCCGCATTTTTGCGGAGCGAGCGATGGCGTTTTTACGTCGTCGCGTCTTGAGTTTACCAAACACGTTCACTAAATGCGCTCTTCTTTCACCGAACATCATATATAAAAAGGGGTGCAACACGAGGACTTCCCAGGGGGTCACCCATCCTAATCTACTCTCTCTTGAAACACGCTGAACTTGGAGTTCGATGGGATCCGTGCATTAGTCTTTGGTATGATCGCACCGTTTCGGATTCTCCATTTTATTCCTATATTCCCACATTAGGGCGGAGCAGCGATGACGTTTACTTGCCGAACACGCGAGTTTACGAAGACACGTTCACTAATGCGCTCTGTTTTTTTCCGGATTACACAAAAATATAAAAAAGGAGGTGCAACGAGGACTTCCCAAGGGGTCAGTGATGCGGTTGAAGAAGCAGCGTGTCGGTTTATGGAAATATTTGATAGATGATGGAAGGATTTGATCCGATGGCAATTTGGTAATTTTGTCAAGTTTGGAGTCTTGGGATTTTTCGCATTTTTGAACCTAATTTCATTAGAAATGGTTGACGATCAAAAGTCACCAGCCTTCACGCTTCGTGAACTGCAGGTTTTTTGTTGACTTTTTTATCGTTTAGGCCCTTAAAATTACATTTTATTGTTTTTGGGTTATTTTGTAATTTTCCTTATTAGTTTTTTTTTTTCTTTTTTGGATTCCCTTTAGGGTTTTGTTATTTAAGCGTTTGTTACGATGGGAAGCAACAGGTTTTGGTTAGTTTATGATCGTTTGTTAGGATTCTCCATTTTATTCCTATTTCCGCATTTGGGCGGAACGCGATGGCGTTTTACGTTGTCGTCGTGCGAGTTTACCAAGACACGTTCACTAGTGCGCTCTTCTTTCACCGAACATCACAAAAAAATATATAAAAAGGGGTGCAACACGAGGACTTCCCGAGGTCACCCATCCTAATACTACTCTCTCCCAAAACCACGCTGAACTTGAGAGTTCGATGGGATCCGATGCATTAGTCTTTGGTATGATCGCACCGTTCGGATTCTCCATTTTATTCCTATATTCCCACATTAGGGGCGGAGCGCGATGGCGTTTACTTCGAAAGCGCGAGTTTACCAAGACACGTTCACTAGTGCGCTCTGTTTTCACCGGATTACACAAAAATATATAAAAGGAGGTGAAACCTGAAGACTTCCCCCAAGGGGTCATTGATGCGGTTGAAGAAGCAAGCGTGTCGGTTTATGGAAATATTTGATAGATGATGGAAGGATTTGATCCGGTGGCAATTTGGTAATTTTTTTGTCAAGTTTGGAGTCTTGGGATTTTCGCATTTTGAACCTAATTTCATTAGAAAGCGGTCACGATCAAAAGTCACTGGCCTACTTCTCGTGAACTGCGAGGTTTTTTTGGTTGACTTTTATCGTTTAGGCCCTTAAAATTACATTTTATTGTTTTCGGGTTATTTTTGTAATTTTCCTTATTAGTTTTTCTTTTTCGTTTTGGATTCCGCCTTTAGGGTTTTGTTATTTAAACGTTTGTTATATTCCCAGCAGTTTTGGTCAACTAGTCTTTGGTATGATCGCACCGTTAGGTTTCTCCATTTTATTCCTATATTCCCGCATTTTTGGCGGAGCGCGATGGCGTTTTACGTCGTCGCGTCTTGAGTTTACGAACACGTTCACTAACTATGCGCTCTTCTTTCACACGATAAACATATAAAAAAATATATAAAAAAGGGTGCAACACGAGGACTTCCTCGGTCACCCATCCTAGTACTACTCTCTCCCTGACCACGCTTGAACTTGAGTTACGATGGGATCCGGTGCATTAGTCTTTGGTATGATCGCACCGTTCGGATTCTCCATTTTATTCCTATATTCCCACATTAGGGCGGAGCGCGATGACGTTTACTTTACACGCGAGTTTACGAAACACGTTCACTAAATGCGCTCTGTTTTCACCGGATTACACAAAAATATATAAAAGGAGGTGCAACGAGAGGACTTCCCAAGGGTCATTGATGCGGTTGAAGAAGCAAGCGTGTCGGTTTTATGGAAATATTTGATAGATGATGGAAGGATTTGATCCGATGGCAATTTGGTAATTTTTGTCAAGTTTGGAGTCTTGGGATTTTTCCATTTTTGAACTAAATTTCATTAGAAAGCGGGTCAACGATCAAAAGTCACTGCGCCTACGCTTCGTGACTGCTATGAGGGTTTTTTGGTCGACTTTTATCGTTTAGGCCCTTAAAATTACATTTTATTGTTTTTGGGTTATTTTTTGTAATTTTCCTTATTAGTTTTTCTTTTTTCGTTTTGGATTCCGCCTTTTTGGTTTTTTATTTAAACGTTTGTTATATTCCCACATTTTGGTCAACTAGTTAGTTTGGTATGATCGCACCCGTTAGGATTCTCCATTTTTATTCCTATATTCCTGCATTTGGGCGAACGCGATGACGTTTACGTCGTGCGTGCGAGTTTACCAAGACACGTTCACTAGTACGCTCTTCTTTCACCGAACATCATAAAAAAAAATATAAAAAGGGTGCAACACGAGGACTTCCCGGGGGTCACCCATCCTAATCTACTCTCTCTCTGCTGCACGCTTGAACTTGAGAGTTACGATGGGATCCGTGCATTAGTCTTTGGTATGATCGCACCCGTTCGGATTCTCCATTTTTATTCCTATATTCCCACATTAGGGCGGAGCAGCGATGGCGTTTACTTGACAGCGAGTTTACGAACACACGTTCACTAATGCGCTCTGTTTTCACCGGATTACACAAAAATATATAAAAGGAGGTGTGCTGACAGAGGACTTCCCAAGGGGTCATGATGCGGTTGAAAAAGCAAGCGTGTCGGTTTATGGAAATATTTGATAGATGATGGAAGGATTTGATCCGATGGCAATTTGGTAATTTTTGTCAAGTTTGGAGTCTTGGGATTTTTTTGCATTTTGAACCTAATTTCATTAGAAAGCGAATTGACGATCAAAAGTCACTGGCCTTCGCTTCGTGAAGCTGCGAGGTTTTTTTTCGACTTTTTATCGTTTAGGCCCTTAAAATTACATTTTATTGTTTTGGGTTATTTTGTAATTTTCCTTATTAGTTTTTCTTTTTTTAGTTTTGGATTCGCCTTTTAGGTTTTGTTATTTAAGCGTTTGTTATATTCCCAGCAGTTTTGGTCGACTAGTCTTTGGTATGATCGCAGTTAGTTAAGATTCTCCATTTTATTCCTATATTGCGTTTTTGGGCGGAGCGCGATGACGTTTTTCGTCGTCGTCTGAGTTTACCAAGACCGTTTCACTAATACGCGCTTCTTTTTCACCGAACATCATAAAATATATAAAAGGGGTGCAACACGAGACTTCCGGGTCACCCATCCTAATACTACTCTCTCGCCCAAACCACGCTTTGAACTTGAGTTACGATGGGATCCGGTGCATTAGTCTTTGGTATGATCGCTTTTGATTCGGATTCTCCATTTTTATTCCTATATTCCCACATTATAGGCGGAGCGAGCGATGATGGTTTACTTGACGTTTACTTGAGAGTTTACGAACACGTTCACTAATGCGCTCTGTTTTCACCGGATTACACAAAAATATATAAAAGGAGGTGCAACGAGAGACTTCCCAAGGGTCATTGATGCGGTTGAAGAAGCAAGCGTGTCGGTTTATGGAAATATTTGATAGATGATGGAAGGATTTGATCCGATGGCAATTTGGTAATTTTTGTCAAGTTTGGAGTCTTGGGATTTTTTCCATTTTGAACCTAATTTCATTAGAAAGCGAATTGACGATCAAAAGTCACTGCCTTCTGCTCTCGTGAAGCTATGAGGGTTTTTGGTCGACTTTTATCGTTTAGGCCCTTAAAATTACATTTTATTGTTTTTGGGTTATTTTGTAATTTTCCTTATTAGTTTTTCTTTTTTTTTTTTTGGATTCCGCCTTTAGGGTTTTGTTATTTAAGCGTTTGTTATATTCCCAACTTTTTGGTATGATCGCTTTTGGTTAGGATTCTCCATTTTATTCCTATATTCCTGCATTTTTTGGCGTTTATGACGTTTCGTCGTCGTCGTCTGAGTTTACGAACCACACGTTCACTAAATGCGCTCTTCTTTCACCGAACATCATAAAAAAAATATAAAAAGGGGTGCAACACGAGGACTTCCCGAGGGGTCACCCATCCTAATACTCTCTCTCGCTGAAACACACCCGAACTTGAGTTACGATGGGATCCGTGCATTAGTCTTTGGTATGATCGCACCCGTTTCGATTCTCCATTTTTTATTCCTATATTCCCACATTAGGGCGGAGCGCGATGGCGTTTACTTGACACTTGCGAGTTTACGAAGACACGTTCACTAAATGCGCTCTGTTTTTTCAGGATTACACAAAAATATATAAAAGAGGTGCAACCCGAGGACTTCCCAAGGGGTCACGATGCGGTTGAAGAAGCAAGCGTGTCGGGTTTATGGAAATATTTGATAGATGATGGAAGGATTTGATCCGATGGCAATTTGGTAATTTTGTCAAGTTTGGAGTCTTGGGATTTTCGCATTTTGAACCTAATTTCATTAGAAGCGAATTCAATCGATCAAAAGTCACAAGCCTTCTGCTCGTGAAGCTAAGAGGGGGTTTTTTGGTCGACTTTTATCGTTTAGGCCCTTAAAATTACATTTTATTGTTTTGGGTTATTTTTGTAATTTTCCTTATTAGTTTTTCTTTTTTTTGGATTATTTTGGATTCCGCCTTTAGGGTTTTGTTATTTAAGCGTTTGTTATATGGGAAGCAACATTTTGGTCGACTAGTCTTTGGTATGATGATCGCTTTGGTTAGGATTCTCCATTTTATTCCTATATTCTTGCATTTTGGCGGAGCGATGACGTTTCGTCGTCGTCGTCTTGCGAGTTTACTTCACTAATGCGCTCTTCTTTCACCGAACATCATAAAAAAATATATAAAAAGGTGCAAACACGAGGACTTCCCGAGGGTCACCATCCTATCTACTCTCTCTCTGAAACTTGTTGAACTTGAGTTACGATGGGATCCGTGCATTAGTCTTTGGTATGATCGCACCGTTCGGATTCTCCATTTTATTCCTATATTCCCACATTAGGGCGGAGCAGCGATGGCGTTTACTTGACGAGCGCGAGTTTACGAACACGTTCACTAATACGCTCTGTTTTCACCGGATTACACAAAAATATATAAAAGGAGGTGCAAACGAGGACTTCCCAAGGGTCACAGATGCGGTTGAAAAAAAAGCGTGTCGGTTTATGGAAATATTTGATAGATGATGGAAGGATTTGATCCGATGGCAATTTGGTAATTTTTTGTCAGTTTGGAGTCTTGGGATTTTCGCATTTTGAACCCTAATTTCATTAGAAAGCGGGTTGACGATCAAAAGTCACTGGCCTCGCTCGTGAGCTACTGAGGTTTTAGTTCGACTTTTATCGTTTAGGCCCTTAAAATTACATTTTATTGTTTTTGGGTTATTTTGTAATTTTCCTTATTAGTTTTTCTTTTTTAGTTTTGGATTCCGCCTTTAGGGTTTTGTTATTTAAGCGTTTGTTATATTCCCATTTTTGTCAACTAGTCTTTGTATCGCTTTTATTAGGATTCTCCATTTTATTCCTATATTCCATTTTTTGTGAAACGCGATGACGTCGTCGTCTTGAGTTTACGAACCGTTTCACTAAAAATCTCTTCTTTCACTTTCACACTTCTTTCATAGAACATCAAAAAAATATATAAAAAAGGTGCAACACGAGGACTTCCGGGGGTCACCCATCCTACTACTCTCTCCCAAACACGCTTGAACTTGGAGTTGATGGGATCCGGTGCATTAGTCTTTGGTATGATGATCGCACCGCTTTTTTCGGATTCTCCATTTTATTCCTATATTCCCACATTAGGGCGGAGCGATGATGGCGTTTACTTACCGACAGCTTGAGTTTACGAACACGTTCACTAATGCGCTCTTTTTTCACCGGATTACACAAAAATATATAAAAGGAGTGCAACGCGAGGACTTCCCAAGGGGTCAGCGATGCGGTTGAAGAAAGCAGCGTGTCGGTTTATGGAAATATTTGATAGATGATGGAAGGATTTGATCCGATGGCAATTTGGTAATTTTTGTCAAGTTTGGAGTCTTGGGATTTTTCGCATTTTGAGACCTAATTTCATTAGAAAGCGAATTGACGATCAAAAGTCACAAGCCTTCGCTTTCTAAATGAAGCTATGAGGTTTTTTAGTCGACTTTTATCGTTTAGGCCCTTAAAATTACATTTTATTGTTTTGGGGTTATTTTGTAATTTTCCTTATTAGTTTTTCTTTTTTTTCGTTTTGGATTCCCTTTTTAGGGTTTTTGTATTTAAGCGTTTGTTATATTCCCATTTTGGTCGACTAGTCTTTGTATATGATCGCTTTTGTTAGGATTCTCCATTTTATTCCTATATTCCGCATTTTGGGGAACGCGATGACGTTTACGTCGTCGTCGTCGTCTGAGTTTACCAAGACACGTTCACTAAATCGCTCTTCTTTCACCGAACATCATAAAAATATATATAAAAAGGGTGCAACACGAGGACTTCCCGGTCACCCCATCCTAATACTACTCTCTCGCCCAAACTGACCGAACTTGAGTTACGATGGGATCCGTGCATTAGTCTTTGGTATGATCGCACCGTTTCGGATTCTCCATTTTATTCCTATATTCCCACATTAGGGCGGAGCAGATGGCGTTTACTTCGACATGCAGCGAGTTTACGAAGACACGTTCACTAACTAATATGCTCTCTTTTCACCGGATTACACAAAAAATATATAAAAGGAGGTGCAACGCAGAGGACTTCCCAAGGGTCAGCGATGCGGTTGAAAAGCGGCGCGTGTCGGTTTATGGAAATATTTGATAGATGATGGAAGGATTTGATCCGATGGCAATTTGGTAATTTTTTGTCAAGTTTGGAGTCTTGGGATTTTCGCATTTTTTGAACCTAATTTCATTAGAAAGCGGGTTGACGATCAAAAGTCACTGGCCTTCTACGCTCGTGAAATACGAGGTTTTTTAGGTCGACTTTTTATCGTTTAGGCCCTTAAAATTACATTTTATTGTTTTGGGGTTATTTTGTAATTTTCCTTATTAGTTTTTCTTTTTTCGTTTTGGATTCCCTTTAGGGTTTTGTTATTTAAGCGTTTGTTACGATATATTCCCACATATTTCTTGGATCGCACCCATTTTATAGATTCTCCATTTTATTCCTATATTCCGCGTTTAGGCGGAGCGATGACGTTTACGTCGTCGTGAGAGTTTACCAAGACACGTTAACTAGTACGCTCTTCTTTCACATATATAAAAATGGTGCAACACGAGGACTTCCCAGGGGGTCACACATCCTAATACTACTCTCTCTACCAAACACGCGAACTTGAGTTACGATGGGATCCGTGCATTAGTCTTTGGTATGATCGCACCCGTTCGGATTCTCCATTTTATTCCTATATTCCCACATTAGGGCGGAGCAGCGATGGCGTTTACTTGACGCACTGCGAGTTTTACGAACACGTTCACTAATGCGCTCTGTTTTCACCGGATTACACAAAAATATATAAAAGGAGGTGCAACGAGAGACTTCCCAAGGGGTCAGATGATGCGGTTGAAGAAGCAAGCGTGTCGGTTTATGGAAATATTTGATAGATGATGGAAGGATTTGATCCGATTGGCAATTTGGTAATTTTGTCAAGTTTGGAGTCTTGGGATTTTCATTTTTGAACCTAATTTCATTAGAAAGCGGGTGACGATCAAAAGTCACTGGCCTTCTTACGCTCGTGAAAGCTATGAGGGTTTTTAATTGACTTTTATCGTTTAGGCCCTTAAAATTACATTTTATTGTTTTTGGGTTATTTTTGTAATTTTCCTTATTAGTTTTTCTCTTTCGTTTTGGATTCCGCCTTTAGGGTTTTGTTATTTAAACGTTTGTTACGATGGGAAGCAACAGTTTTGGTCAACTAGTATGATCCACACAGGATTCTCCATTTTATTCCTATATTCCCGCATTTGGGCGTGGAACGAGCGATGGCGTTTACGTCGTCGTCGTGTTGAGTTTACGAAGACACGTTCACTAAATGCGCTCTTCTTTCACCGAACATCATAAAAAAATATATAAAAAGGGTGCAACACGAGGACTTCCCGGTCACCCATCCTAATCTATCTCTCTCGCCCAAAAACTTGCTTGAACTTGAGTTACGATGGGATCCGGTGCATTAGTCTTTGGTATGATCGCACCGTTCGGATTCTCCATTTTATTCCTATATTCCCACATTAGGGGCGGAGCGCGATGGCGTTTACTTGACACGCAGCGAGTTTACGAACACGTTTCACTAAATACGCTCTGTTTTCACCGGATTACACAAAAATATATAAAAGGAGGTGCAACGAGGACTTCCCAAGGTCATTGATGCGGTTGAAGAAGCAAGCGTGTCGGTTTATGGAAATATTTGATAGATGATGGAAGGATTTGATCCGATGGCAATTTGGTAATTTTTTCAAGTTTGGAGTCTTGGGATTTTTCGCATTTTGAACCTAATTTCATTAGAAATGGGTCAACGATCAAAAGTCACAATTGCCTTCTTCTTCTGAACTACTGCGAGGTTTTTTGGTCGACTTTTATCGTTTAGGCCTTTAAAATTACATTTTATTGTTTACGGGTTATTTTTGCAATTTTCCTTATTAGTTTTTCTTTTCCGTTTTGGATTCCACCTTTAGGGTTTTGTTATTTAAACGTTTGTTACTATGGGAAGCAACAGTTTTGGTAAACTAGTTCTCGTATGATCGCACCCGTTAGGATTCTCCATTTTTATTCCTACATTCCGCATATGGGCGGAACGCGATGACGTTTACGTCGTCGTCTTGAGTTTACGAACACGTTCACTAAATGCGCTCTTCTTTCACCGAACATCAAAAAAATATATAAAAAGGGTGCAACACGAGGACTTCCCAGGGGGTCACCCATCCTAATACTACTCTCTCGCCCAAAACACGCTTGAACTTGAGTTCGATGGGATCCGGTGCATTAGTCTTTGGTATGATCGCACCGTTCGGATTCTCCATTTTATTCCTATATTCCCACATTAGGGCGGAGCGCGATGACGTTTACTTCGACTTGCCTTGAGTTTACGAAGACACGTTCACTAAATATGCGCTCTTTTTTCACCGGGATTACACAAAAATATATAAAAGGAGGTGCAACGAGAGACTTTCCCAAGGGGTCACTGATGCGGTTGAAGAAGCAGCGTGTCGGTTTATGGAAATATTTGATAGATGATGGAAGGATTTGATCCGTTGGCAATTTGGTAATTTTGTCAAGTTTGGAGTCTTGGATTTTTCGCATTTTGAACCTAATTTCATTAGAAAGCGGTCACGATCATCAAAAGTCACTGGCCTTCGCTCGTGAATGAAGCTAGAGGTTTTTTGGTCGACTTTTATCGTTTAGGCCTTTAAAATTACATTTTATTGTTTTCGGGTTATTTTGTAATTTTCCTTATTAGTTTTTTCTTTTTCGTTTTGGATTCCTTACTTTAGGGTTTTTATTATTTAAACGTTTGTTATCAGCGGGATGTTCCAATGAGAATAATAAAGAATGGAATAATAAAAAAAATCACCATGCATGCGGTACTTCTCATAGACAGGTTATTCTAACAGAATACTAATAAGGACATAATCAGGTCCGACGTCGACGCCTTACATACAGATATTCCAATGTAATAATAATAAAGATTTTAACAAGGTTCGACGTAAAAGCGCACAGACAGGATATTTCAACAGAATAATAAAGACGGAATCAGGTCCGGCTTAAAACACACAGACAGGATATTCCAACAGAATAGTAAAGACGGAATAATAGAAGAATGTCACCAAGTATAGGGTAGCACAGCGTATCTGAGTTATTCCAATGAATAATAAAGAATGGAATAACATAAGTTCTCTTCATGAATACAAAAGAATAACACCCCTTACGAGTACAACAAATAATATTCCCTACCTTAAGAAGAAGAGTCTTTGATATATAAGTAGTGAAGTGGCAGAATACTTTCTTCTTTCTCTCTATAGTTTATCTCTCTAGAGTTTCATTGAATTGGTAATAAAATAATGAAGGAATGAGCTTCTATTTATAGAAAAATGGATCGCATAAGAACTAACTCATGAAACGGTCCAGATTGATTTACTTTAATCGATGGACCATATTTAAAGTAAAATCTTTTAAATAAAATATAATATATTCTATTTATAATCTAATAAAATGAATAACTTTATAAAAGATTTTACTATGCAAAACACTATCTTGAGCACTATGCAAACACTATGCATAATAAAATATAATATATTCTAATTATTGTCTAATAAAGCAGATAACTTTATAAAAGTATTACATTTTATAAAAAAAGATTTTACTATGTAAAAAACTATGCGAATAATATGCAACACTATGCATAATAGAATATAATATATTCTATTTATAGAATAACTTTATAAAAGTATTACATTTATATAAAAGATTTTACAGATTATTACATTAATAATACCAACAAAACCGAAAGTGACTTATCACGTAAGCATCGATAATTAATACTGGTATTGCTACTATGCAACCACGCGTATTCTTTATGCTTTTCTTAACACCGGGTGTTTCAATGATTAGTTAACGGTAAAACTTCCGCCATTATTTTCATAAAAAGTATTTTTGTCGTTTTCTCAATCCGACAATAATTTCGTTGTGGGGTCCACATATTTACGTAACATGGATATGTGAAAAACGTTATGAACACGAGACATACTTGGCGGTAAAGGGAGTCTATAGGCCACAATTCCTACTCAATCAAGGATTAAAAATGGGCCGATGAATCGAGGATTAAGCTTTCCTCTCTTTCCAAATCTCGTAACTCATTTCCATGGAGCAACACGTAACAACACATGATCTCCTATATCGAATTCCACGTCCTTTCGATGAAGATCGGCATAACTCTTTTGTCGATCTTGTGAGGTTTTTATATGTTGTCAGATCGTTTGAATCTTTTTCGTAGTCATACGTACCAGCTCTGGTCCCAACAACGTTGCTTCACCTACCTCATCCCAGCATACTGGAGAAAGACACTTTCTTCCATATAACGATTCGAATGGAGCCATGCCAATACTTGTTTGATAACTGTTGTTGTAGGAAAACTCCACCAATGGTAAAAACTTGTCCCAACTTCCCTTGAAGTCAAGGACACAGAGTCTTAATAGATCTTCAAGAGTTTGAATCATCCTCTCCATTGCCCGTCCGTCGAGGATGATATCTTAAAACTAAATCGTAAATCTGTGCCCATAGCTTTTTGCAAACTAACCCAAAATCTTGAAGTGAATCTTGGGTCTCGATCGAAACTATAGATCTTGGCATACCATGCAATCTTACGACCTCGTTTATGTACATCTGAAGCAAGGCGTTTAAGTGTATAAGTTTCTCGTGTCGGTAAGAAATGAGCAGACTTGGTCAATCAATCAACAATGACCCAAATCGCATCTATGCCTTGAGAAACTTTGGGAAGACCGGTAACGAAATCCATGGTAATGTGCTCCCACTTCCATTTTTGAATTTCAAGTGGTTGCAATGGACCTTTTGGTACTTGATACTCCGCCTTGACTCATTGACACATTAGACACCTTGAGATAAACAGCGCTATCTCTCTATTCATATTGCTCCACCAAAATGTATGACGAATATCATGATACATTTTGGTACTCCCCGAGATGGATTGCAAAGCGTGTGTTATCGCTTCCATCATGATTTTATCGTTCATCGAGGTCGTTAGGAACACAAAGTCCAGGTTGGCTCAAGTATTCCTTCTTCATCGATTCTTGCTTCCTTGATAGCACCTTCTTGCACTTTCTTCCTCATATACATCGGCTCCAGTCTGTAGCTTGAGCAACTTTAACTTTATCAATTAAAGTCGATTCTACTCGTATATTCGCCATCATCACATAGGTCCCTAGAGTCTTTAACTCTATCTCCATCCTTTGCAAGTCACACAAAATGGGCCTTTGCATTGACAATATCGCATTCGTACTTGCATATGATCTTCTACTCAATGCGTCAGCTACCACGTTCGCTTTTCCAAGATGGTATTGGATGGTATGATCATAATCTTTCAACAGTTCAAGTCAACGTCGTTGTCGCATGTTTAGTTCCTTTTGAGTGAAGAAATATTTGAGGCTTTTATGATCCGTAAAGATCTCCACTTTCTCCCCA
Organism: Panax quinquefolius; assembly: GCA_020205615.1. Classification (NCBI taxonomy): domain Eukaryota; kingdom Viridiplantae; phylum Streptophyta; class Magnoliopsida; order Apiales; family Araliaceae; genus Panax; species Panax quinquefolius. The sequence continues at coordinate 41,025,273 of CM035164.1, forward strand.
TACAAGTAATGCCTCCAAATCTTTAGTGCGAAGACAATAGCTGCCAACTTTAGATCATGAGTAGGATAATTCCTCTCATATTCTTTGAGTTGTCGTGAGGCATAGGCTATGACTTTCCCATGTTGCATGAGAACACATCCTAACCCTTGGCCCGAAGCATCACTGTAGATGACAAATCCCTCCGAACCAGATGGTATTTGTCAGAACAGGTGCTAAAATGAGTCTCCTCTTGAGTTCTTGAAAACTCTTCTCACATTCCTTGCTCCAACCAAACTTTGTATCTTTCTGAGTCAGCTGAGTTAATGGAGTAGCGATTCGAGAAAACCCTTCTACGAATCTCCGATAATAACCAGCTAAGCCGAAAAAGCTACGTACATCGGTGACTGATTTAGGTTGCTCCCAGCTTTGAATAGCTTCAATCTTTGCTGGGTCAACAGATATTCCATTACTTGATACCACGTGCCTAATGAATGCTACTTCCTCAAGCCAGAACTCATATTTCTTCAACTTGGCATAAAGCTTATATTCACGAAGCATTTGGAGTATCAGCCTCAAGTGTTGCTCATGATCTTCACGGGTTTTGGAATATATGAGAATGTCATCAATAAAGACAACCACAAAGTGATCCAAATATTCCTTGAATAATCGGTTCATCATATCCATGAAGGCAGCATGAGCATTAGTCAATCCAAAGGACATGACTAGGAATTCATAATGCCCGTACCGAGTTCTTAAAGCCGTCTTTGGAATGTCATCGGTTCTAATCTTCAATTGGTGATATCCAGAACGAAGATCAATCTTTGAAAAGAATTTGGCTCCTTGCAACTGGTCAAACATGTCATCAATACGTGGCAATGGGTACCTATTTTTTATGGTGACATGATTCAACTCCCGATAATCAATACAAAGTCGCATACTCCCATATTTCTTTTTCACGAATAGAACAGAGCACCCCAAGGAGAAGTACTAGGACGAATGAAACCGATGTCTAACAATTCCTGTAGTTGGGTCTTTAACTCTTGAAGTTCAATAGGAGCCATTTAATATGGGGCTTTGGAAATAGGTTTTGTATCAGGTTCAAGGTCGATACAAAATTCAATTTCATGCTCTGGGGGTAGGCCAGGAAGTTCTTCAGGGAATACGTTAGGAAATTCATTAACAATAGAAATATCATTCAAAATTAACGTATTTTTGTTTTGATCCGTGACATGAGTTAAGAAAGCTTGACATCCATTTTTCAATAAACGAATAGCTTTATGGCTTGAGATGACAATGATTGATTTTAATGGTTTGGTGGCTTGAATTCACGTAACAGATTAGTTAGGAATATGAAAGCTAACAGTTTTACGAAAACAATCAATTTTTGCATGATGAGTAGTTAACCAATCAATACCTAGAATTACGTCAAATGCAAGTATTTTTAATGAAATAAGATCGACAGGTAATGTGAGGGTACCGATTTGAACCAAACAAGACTTATAAACAGTGGATGTAATGAAGGTTTCTCCCAACGGAGTTTTTACAAATAAGTCAAAGTCTAATTTCTCTGGAGTCAAATTTAATCGTTGAGCGCAAATAGGAGAAATAAAAGAATGGGTAGAACTGGTATCAAATAAGGTATAGACTTCGCTAGAGTTTATGATAAGCTTACCCGTGATGACCTCATTCGGGTTCCTTGCTTTCTGGGAGGTAACAACAAACGCTCTCCCTTGCACTACCGGCTTTGACTTTTCTGGGACGGCCTTTGGTGCCACCATCCTGGCTGAACTAGTTTTGGTAAACTAGTTCTTGTATGATCGCACCCATTAGGATTCTCCATTTTTATTCTTATATTCCCGCATATGGGTGGAACGCAGTGACATTTACGTCGTGCGTGCGAGTTTACCAAGACACGTTCACTAGTACGCTCTTTTTTCAACTGAACATCGCAAAAAAAATATAAAAAGGTGTGCAACACGAGGACTTCCCAGGGGGTCACCACCCATCCTAGTACTACTCTCGCCCAAGCACGCTTAACTTCGAAGTTCTGATGGGATCCGGTGCATTAGTGCTGGTATTATCGCACCCATTAGGATTCTCCATTTTTATTCCTATATTCCCAAATGTGGGTGGAATGCAGTGACGTTTACGTCGTGAATGCGAGTTTACCAAGACATGTTCACTAGTACGCTCTTTATTCAGCGGATTACACAAAAAAATATAAAAGGAGGTGCAACGCGAGGACTTCCCAAGGGGTCACTGATGCGGTTGAAGAGCAAGCGTGTTAATTTATGGAAAGATTTGATAGATGATGGAAAGATTTGATCCAATGGCAATTTGGTAATTTTTGTCAAGTTTGGAGTGCCGAATTTTCGCGTTTTCGGTGCCTAATTTCATTAGAAACGGGTCAACGATCAAAAGCCACGAGCGCTACGCTCATGAACTGCAGGGTTTTTGGTCAAATTTTATCGTTTAGGCCTTTAAAATTACATTTTATTATTTTCGTAATTTTCCTTAATATTTTTCTTTTTCGTTTTGGATTCCGCTATTAGGGTTTTGTTATTCAAACGTTTGTTATGATGGGATGCAACAGTTTTGGTAAATTAGTTCTCGTATGATCGCACCCGTTAGGATTCTCCATTTTTATTCCTATATTCCCGCACATGGGTGGAACGCAGTGAAATTTACGTCGTGTATGCGAGTTTACCAAGACACGTTCACTAGTACGCTCTTTTTTATCGGATTATACAAAAAAATATAAAAGGAGGTGCAACGCGAGGACTTCTCCAGGGGTCACAGATGTGGTTAAAGAGAAAGTGTGTCAGTTTATGGAAAGATTTGATAGATAATGGAAAGATTTGATCCAGTGGAAATTTGGTAAGTTTTGTCAAGTTTTGAGTGCCGAAAATTCGCGTTTTCGGAGCCTAATTTCATTAGAAACGGGTCAACGATCAAAAGTCACAAGCGCTACGCTGGTGAACTGCAGGGTTTTTTGGTCAACTTTTATCGTTTAGGCCTTTAAAATTACATTTTATTATTTTCGGGTTATTTTTGTAAATTTCTTTATTAGTTTTTCTTTTCCATTTTGGATTCCGCCTTTAGGGTTTTGTTATTTAAACGTTTGTTACGATGGGAAGCAAAAGTTTTGGTAAACTAGTTCTCGTATGATCGCACCCGTTAGGATTCTCCATTTTTATTCCTATATTCCCGCATATGGGTGGAACACAGTGACGTTTATGTCGTGCATGCGAGTTTACCAAGACACGTTCACTAGTACGCTCTTTTTTCACCGAACATCACCAAAAAAATATAAAAAGGGGTGCAACACGAGGACTTCCCAGGGGATCACCACCCATCCTAGTACTACTCTCGCCCAAGCACGCTTAACTTCGGAGTTCTGAATGGATCCGGTGCATTAGTGCTGGTGTGATCGCACCCGTTAGGATTCTACATTTTTATTCTTATATTCCCACATGTGCGTGGAACGCAGTGACGTTTACGTTGTGCATGCGATTTTACCAAGACACGTTCACTAGTACGCTCTTTTTTCACCGGATTACACAAAAAAATATAAAAGGAGATGCAACGCGAGGACTTCCCAAGGGGTCACTGATGCGGTTGAAGAGCAAGCGTGTCAGTTTATGGAAAGATTTGATAGATGATGGAAAGATTTGATCCAGTGGCAATTTGGTAATTTTTGTCAAGTTTGGAGTGCCGATTTTTTCGCATTTTTGGAGCCTAATTTCATTAGAAATGGGTCAACGATCAAAAGTCACAAGTGCTACGCTAGTGAAATACAGGGTTTTTTGGTCAACTTTTATCGTTTAGGCCTTTAAAATTACATTTTATTGTTTTTGGGTTATTTTTGTAATTTTCCTTATTAGTTTTTTCTTTTCCGTTTTGGAGTCCGCCTTTAGGGTTTTATTATTTAAACGTTTGTTACGATGAGAAGCAACAGTTTTGGTAAACTAGTTCTGATATAATCGCACCCGTTAGGATTCTCCATTTTTATTCCTATAATCCCGCATATGGGTGGAACGCAGTGAAGTTTACGTCGTGCGTGCGAGTTTACCAAGACACATTCACTAGTACGCTCTTTTTTCACCGAACCTCGCAAAAAAAATATAAAAAGGGATGCATCACGAGGGCTTCCCAGGGGGTCATCACCCATCCTAGTACTACTCTCGCCCAAGCACGCTTAACTTCGGAGTTCTGATGAGATCCGGTGCATTAGTGCTGGTGTGATCGCACCCGTTAGGATTCTCCATTTTTATTCCTAAATTCCCACATGTGCGTGGAACGCAGTGACGTTTACGTTGTGCATACGATTTTACCAAAACACGTGTACGCTCACTTTTTTCACCGGATTACACAAAAAAATATAAAAGGAGATGCAACGCGAGGACTTCCCAAGGGGTCATTGATGTGGTTGAAGAGCAAGCGTGTCAGTTTATGGAAAGATTTGATATATGATGGAAAGATTTGATCCAGTGGCAATTTGGTAATTTTTGTTAAGTTTGGAGTGCTAGATTTTCGCATTTTTGGAGCCTAATTTCATTAGAAACGGGTCAACGATCAAAAGTCACAAGCGCTACGATGGTGAACTGCAGGGTTTTTTGGTCAACTTTTATCGTTTAGGCCTTTAAAATTACATTTTATTGTTTTCGGGTTATTTTTATAATTTTCCTTATTAGTTTTTTCTTTTCCGTTTTGGAGTCCGCCTTTAGGGTTTTGTTATTTAAACGTTTGTTACGATGGGAAGCAACAGTTTTGGTAAACTAGTTCTCGTATGATCGCACCCGTTAGGATTCTCCATTTTTATTCCTATATTCCCATATATGGGTGGAACGCAGTGACGTTTACGTCGTGCGTGCGAGTTTACAATGACATGTTCACTAGTACGCTCTTTTTTCATCGAACATCGTAAAAATAATGTAAAAAGGGGTGTGACACGAGGACTTCCCTGGGGGTCACCACCCATCCTAGTACTACTCTCGCCCAAGCACGATTACCTTTAGTGTTCTGATGGGATCCGGTGCACTAGTGCTAGTATGATCGCACCCGTTAGGATTCTCCATTTTTATTCCTATATTCCCACATGTGCGTGGAACGCAGTGATGTTTACGTCGTGCATGCGAGTTTACCAAGACACGTTCACTAGTACACTCTTTTTTCACCGGATTACACAAAAAAATATAAAAAGAGGTGCAACGCGAGGACTTCCCAAGGGGTCACTGATGCGGTTGAAGAGCAAGCGTGTCAGTTTTTGGAAATATTTGATAGATGATGGGAAGATATGATCCAGTGGCAATTTGGTAATTTTTGTCAAGTTTAGAGTGCCAATTTTTACGTTTACGGAGCATAATTTCATTTGAAATGGGTCAACGATCAAAAGTACCCAGCGCTACGCGCGTGAACTGCAGGGTTTTTTGGTCAAATTTTTTCGTTTAGGCCTTTAAAATTACATTTTATTATTTTTGGGTTATTTTTGTAATTTTCCTTATTAGTTTTTCTTTTCTGTTTTGGATTCCACCTTTAGTGTTTTGTTATTTAAACGTTTGTTACGATGGGAAGCAACAGTTTTGGTAAACTAGTTCTCGTATGATCACACCCGTTAGGATTCTCCCTTTTTATTCAAATATTCCCGCATATAGGTGGAACGCAGTGACGTTTACGTCGTGCGTGCGAGTTTACCAAGACACGTTAACTAGTACACTCTTTTTTCATCGGATTACACAAACAAATATAAAAGGAGGTGCAACGCGAGGACTTCTCAAGGGGGTCACCACCCATCCTAGTACTACTCTCGCCCAAGCACGCTTAACTTCGGAGTTCTGATGGGATCCGGTGCATTAGTGCTGGTAAGATCGCACCCGTTAAGATTCTCCATTTTTATTCCTATATTCCCAAATGTGGGTGGAACGCAGTGACGTTTACGTCGTGCATGCGAGTTTACCAAGACACGTTCACTAGTACGCTCTTTTTTCACCGGATTACACAAAAAATATAAAAGAAGGTGCAACGCGAGGACTTCCCAAGGGGTCACAGATGCGGTTGAAGAGCAAGCTTGTCAGTTTATAGTAAGATTTGATAGATGATGGAAAGATTTGATCCAGTGGCAATTTGGTAATTTTTGTCAAGTTTGGAGTGCCGGATTTTCGCGTTTTCGGAGCCTAATTTCATTGGAAACGGGTCAACAATCAAAAGTCCCCAGTGCTATGCTCGTGAACTGCAGGGTTTTTTTGTCAAATTTTATCGTTTAGGCCTTTAAAATTACATTTTATTATTTTTGGGTTATTTTTGTAATTTTCCTTATTAGTTTTTCTTTTCTGTTTTGGATTTCGTTTTTAGGGTTTTCTTATTTAAACGTTTGTTACGCTGGGAAGCAACAGTTTTGGAAAACTAGTTCTCGTATGATCGTACCCGTTAGGATTCCCCATTTTTATTCCTATATTCCCGCATATGGGTGGAACGCAGGGACGTTTAATTACGTTGTGCGTGCGAGTTTACCAAGAGACGTTCAGTGAACATCGCAAAAAATTATAAAAAGGGTGCGACATGAGGACTTCCCAGGGGGTCACCACCCATCCTAGTACTACTCTCACCCAAGCATGTTTAACTTCGAAGTTCTGATGGGATCCGGTGCATTAGTTCTAGTATGATCACACCCGTTAGGATTCTCCATTTTTATTCCTATATACCCACATGTGCGTGGAACGCAGTAACGTTTACGTCGTGCATGCGAGTTTAGCAAGACACGTTCACTAGTACGCTCTTTTTTCACCGGATTACACAAAAAATATAAAAGGAGGAGCAACGCGAGGACTTCCCAAGGGGTCACTGATGCAGTTGAAGAGCAAGCGTGTCAGTTTATGGTAAGATTTGATAGATGATGGAAAGATTAGATCCAGTGGCAATTTGGTAATTTTTGACAAGTTTTGAGTTTTGGATTTTCGCAATTTTGGAGCCTATATTCATTAGAAACGGGTCAGCGATCAAAAGTCACAAGCGCTACGATGGTGAACTGCAGGGTTTTTTGGTCAACTTTTATTGTTTAGGCCTTTAAAATTACATTTTATTGTTTTCGGGTTATTTTTGTAATTTTCCTTATTAGTTTTTCTTTTCCGTTTTGGATTCCACCTTTAGGGTTTTGTTATTTAAACGTTTGTTACGATGGGAAGCAACAGTTTTGGTAAACTAGTTCTCGTATGATCGCACCCGTTAGGATTCTCCATTTTTATTCCTATATTCCCGTATGGGTGGAACGCAGCGATACGCTTCGCCGTATGCGTCGAAGTTTACCAAGACACGTTCACTAGTACACTCTTTTTTCATCGGATTACACAAAAAAATATAAAAGGAGGTACAACGCGAGGACTTCCCAAGGGGTCACTGATGCGGTTGAAGAGAAATCGTGTCAGTTTATGGAAAGATTTGATAGATGATGGAAAGATTTGATCCAGTGGTAATTTGGTAATTTTTGTCAAGTTTGGAGTGCCGAATTTTTGGAGCCTAATTTCATTAGAAACGGGTCAACGATCAAAAGTCACAAGCGCTACGCTGGTGAACTGCAGGGTTTTTTGGTCAACTTTTATCATTTAGGCCTTTAAAATTACATTTAATTGTTTTCGGGTTATTTTTATAATTTTCCTTATTAGTTTTTCTTTTTCGTTTTGGATTCCGCCTTTAGGGTTTTGTTATTTAAACGTTTGTTACGATGGGAAGCAACAGTTTTGGTAAACTAGTTCTCGTATGATCGCACCCGTTAGGATTCTCCATTTTTATTCCTATATTCCCGCATATGGGTGGAATGCAGTGACGTTTATGTCGTGCGTGCGAGTTTACCAAGACACGTTCACTAGTACGCTCTTTTTTCATCGGATTACACAAAAAAATATAAAAGGAGGTGCAACGCGAGGACTTCTCACGGGGGTCACCACCCATCCTAGTACTACTCTCGCCCAAGCACGCTTAACTTCGGAGTTCTGATGGGATCCGGTGTATTAGTGCTGGTATGATCACACCCGTTAGAATTCTCTGTGACGCCCCCAAAATTAGGTATACATCACCTATCTTGAGTCGCCAGATACATGATACAGAATTCAAATACAACTTAATAATACAACTATCATGTACAATACGAGAAAACATAAACTGTGAGTTTGAATACAAATATTGTCTACTAGAGAGTATACAAACTCAAAAGGAGTCCTCATTACAATTATTATCACACTATTTCACAGAATAGTGAGGACTACTAATGCACCATCTAGGACCATCACTCCATTCCCTGACTCGTTCCAACTATATTCTCATTTCCTGAAGAGAACAGTGAAAGAAAGGGTGAGCTCAACTAGCCCAGTAAGAAATATTATGACTAAGATAATGCGAATAAATTATCATTAGCCTTAAACAAAGGTTAAACCGATATAATATAACAAACATCAAGTTTAATCTGCAGTGAATAAACAATCCATTAAAAGAGTCAAGTAGAGAATAAAATCTACTATCTTTTATGATTTAAAAGGTTTTTCATCACTTTTATCATTGGGACTCGACAATAAATAATCCACATCATCGAATCACCCCCACTATGGCGAATGATATTCTTTAGTATCACGACCACAATTATCCATGCACTACACGGCCAAGAATATTTGTGTATTCATTAATGGTCATAATCATGCCAACAACTGTCCATCAATGCACTACAGGCCAATGAGGACTTTTACCACATCATTTGTAACATTACGGTCATGATTACACTAAATAATCCCTGGTCATAATCATACCAAGTCCATCTATGCACTACAGGCCACAGATGACTTTCAAAAAATATAAATATGAGGATGATGACAATGATATAAGAATTCAATAAAACAAGTTCAAGAATTATTTTGTCCAAGAATCAATAACGTCCAAATTGTCAACATGATACTGCTTTGTAGAGTAAAATTCAAGAATGCTCAGAAGAATATTTCCATAAAAAGATACTGGATGAAGCGCAATTATCAAGGATATTCCACTAATTTCATGGAGTATAGAAGTCAAAACTTTAGCCAACTGAGTATAATAATGAATGGAATAACAAAAGAAATCACCATGCATGCGGTACTTCGCATAGACTGGTTATTCCAACAGAATACTAAATAACGGAACCAGGTCAGGCGAAATTCGCATCGACAGGATGTTCCAACAGAATAATAAAGAATGGAATAATAAAAAAAATCACCATGCATGCGGTACTTCTCATAGACAGGTTATTCTAACAGAATACTAATAAGGACATAATCAGGTCCGACGTCAGACGCACAGACAAGATATTCCAACAGAATAATAATAAAGACGGAACAAGGTTCGACGTAAAACGCACAGACAGGATATTTCAACAGAATAATAAAGACGGAATCAGGTCCGGCTTAAAACACCTGAATGTGATATTCCAACGAGTAATAGTAAAGACTTAATAATAGAAGAATGTCACCAAGTATAGGGTAGCTCACAGATATCTGAGTTATTCCAACAATGTAATAATAAAGAATGGAATAACATAAGTTCTCTTCATGAATACAAAAGAATAACACCCCTTACGAGTACAACAAATAATATTCCATACCTTAAGAAGAAGAGTACTGGATATATAAGTAGTGAAGTGGCAGAATACTTTCTTCTTTCTCTCTATAATTTATCTCTCTAGAGTTTCAGTGAATTTGTAATAAAATAATGAAGGAATGAGCTTCTATTTATAGAAAAATGGACTGCATAGTAACTAACTCATTAACGGTCCAGATTGATTTACTTTAATCTGATGGACCATATTTAAAGTAAAATCTTTTAAATAAAATATAATATATTCTATTTATAATCTAATAAAACGAATAACTTTATAAAAGATTTTACTATGCAAACACTATGCAGGCACTATACAAACACTATGCATAATAAAATATAATATATTCTAATTATTGTCTAATAAAATGTATAACTTTATAAAAGTATTCTATTTTATATAAAAAGATTTTACTATGTAAAACACTATGCAGACACTATGCAACACTATGCATAATAGAATATAATATATTCTATTTATAGAATAACTTTATAAATGTATTACATTTTTATATAAAAGATTTTACGTATTATTACATTAATAATACCAACAAAACTGAGTGACTTATCACGTAAGCATCGATAATTAACACCGTATGCTACTATGCAACCACGCGTATTACTGTACTTTTAACACCGGGTGTTTCAACAGTTAACGGTAAAACTTCCGCCGTTATTTTCATAAAGTATTTTTGTCGTTTTCTCAATCTGACAATAATTCCGTTGTGGGGTCCACCAATGATTGTGCCGTTGTACGAATATTCCCTGTTAAAACGAATATTCCCCGACCAATCGAATATTATATAACAACTTGCGTACTTTGCAAAATTTATAAATATTACCCACAACTATAACATTATATCAATTTCACTCCATAATATTTAAAAATAATATTTATAGAAAATTCATCTTTATTCAAAAAGTTGGGGTTTTACAATCTCCCCTTCTTATGAAATTTCACCCTCGAAATTAGGTTACGTACCTGGTATATTGAAGAGGTAAGGATACATTGATTTCATTTCAGATTCTAACTCCCAAGTCATTTCCTCAACATCGTGGTTTCTCCACAAAACTTTGACTTGAGGTATAACCTTGGAGCATAGAATATGTTCCTTCTTATCCAAGATCTCTTCATACGTTAAATCTTTCGCTATTTCGTTCGGGTCTTCCACATATTTACGTAACATGGATATGTGAAAAATGTTATGAACACGAGACATACTTGGCGGTAAAGGGAGTCTATAGGCCACAATTCCTACTCGATCAAGGATTAAAAATGGGCCGATGAATCGAGGATTGAGTTTTCCTCTCTTTACAAATCTCGTAACTCATTTCCATGGAGCAACACGTAACAACACATGATCTCCTATATCGAATTCCACGTCCTTTCGATGAAGATCAGCATAACTCTTTTGTCGATTTTGTGAGGTTTTTATACGTTGTCGGATCGTTTGAATCTTTTTCGTAGTCATACGTACCAACTCCGGTCCCAACAACGTTGCTTCACCCACCTCATCCCAGCATACTGGAGAACGACACTTTCTTCCATACAACGATTCGAATGGAGCCATGCCAATACTCGCTTGATAACTGTTGTTGTAGGAAAACTCTACCAATGGTAAAAACTTGTCCCAACTTCCCTTGAAGTCAAGGACATAGAGTCTTAATAGATCTTCAAGAGTTTGAATCATCCTCTCCGACTGCCCGTCCGTCTGAGGATGATATGCCGAACTAAATCGTAAATCTGTGCCCATAGCTTTTTGCAAACTAACCCAAAATCTTGAAGTGAATCTTGGGTCTCGATCTGAAACTATGGATACTGGCATACCATGCAATCTTACAAATTCGCTTATGTACATACGAGCAAGACGTTCAAGTGTATAAGTTTCTCGACGGTAAGAAATGAGCGGACTTGGTCAATCTATCAAGCATGACCCAAATCGCATCTATGCCTTGAGAAACTTTGGGAAGACCGGTAACGAAATCCATGGTAATGTGCTCCCACTTCCATTTTGGAATTTTAAGTGGTTGCAATGGACCTTTTGGTACTTGATACTCCGCCTCGACTTTCGTTGACACGTTAGACACCTTGAGATAAATAGCTATATATCTCTCTCTCTCATATTGCTTCCACCAAAATGTATGACAAATATCATGATACATTTTGGTACTCCCAGATGGATTGCAAACGTGTGTTATGCGCCTCCATCATGATTTTATACTTTAAATCGTGGTCGTTAGAACACAAAAAGTGCCGGAGTTGGCTCAAGTATTCCTTCTTCATCGATTCTTGCTTGAGCATAGCACCTTCTTGCACTTTCTTCCTCATACGCATCAGCTCCAGGTCTGTAGCTTGAACAACTTTAACTTTATCAATTAAAGTCAGTTCTACTCGTATATTCGCCATCATCACATGGGCCCCTGGAGTCTTTAACTCTATCTCCATCTTTTGCAAGTCACACAAAATGGGCCTTTGCATTGACAATATCGCATTTGCACTTGCATATGATCTTCTATTCAATGTGTCAGCTACCACGTTCGCTTTTCCAAGATGGTATTGGATGGTATGATCATAATCTTTCAACAGTTCAAGTCAACGTCGTTGTCGCATGTTGAGTTCCTTTTGAGTGAAGAAATATTTGAGGCTTTTATGATCTGTAAAGATCTCCACTTTCTCGCCATACAAGTAATGCCTCCAAATCTTTAGTGCGAAGACAATAGCTGCCAACTCTAGATCATGAGTAGGATAATTCCTCTCATATTCTTTGAGTTGTCGTGAGGCATAGGCTATGACTTTCCCATGTTGCATGAGAACACATCCTAACCCTTTGCTCAAGCATCATTGTAGATGACAAATCCTCCGAACCGGATGGTATTTGTCGTAACAAAAAGCTAAATGAGTCTCCTCTTGAGTTCTTGAAAACTCTTCTCACATTCCTCGCTCAACCGAACTTTATATCTTTCTCGAGTCACCGAGTTAGTGGAGTAGCGATTCGAGAAAACCCTTCTACGAATCTCCGATAATAACCACTAATAAGCCAAAAAGCTACGTACTTCGGTCACTGATTTAGGTTGCTCCCAGCTTTGAATAGCTTCAATCTTTGTTGCGTCAACAGATATTCCATGACTTGATACCACGTGCCCAATGAATGCTACTTCCTCAAGCCAGAACTCATATTTCTTCAACTTGGTATAAAGCTTATATTCACGAAGCTTTTGGAGTATCAGCTTCAAGTGTTGCTCATGATCTTCACGTGTTTTGGAATATATGAGAATGTCATCAATAAAGACGACCACAAAGTGATCCAAATATTCCTTGAATAATCTGTTCATCATATCCATGAAGGCAGCATGAGCATTAGTCAATCCAAAGGACATGACTAGGAATTCATAATGCCTGTACCGAGTTCTGAAAGTCGTCTTTGGAATGTCATCGGTTCTAATCTTCAATTGGTGATATCCAGAACGAAGATCAATCTTTGAAAATAATTTGGCTCCTTGCAACTGGTCAAACAGGTCATCAATACGTGGCAATGGGTACCTATTTTTTATGGTGACATGATTCAACTCCCAATAATCAATACATTGTCGCATACACCCATATTTCTTTTTCACGAATAGAACAGAGCACCCCAAGGAGAAGTACTAGGATGAATGAAACAGATGTCTAACAATTCCTGTAGTTGGGTCTTTAACTCTTGAAGTTCAATAGAAGCCATTCAATATGGGGCTTTGGAAATAGGTTTTGTACCAGGTTCAAGGTCGATACAAAATTCAATTTCATGTTCTGGGGGTAGGCCAGGAAGTTCTTCAGGGAATACGTTAGGAAATTCATTAACAATAGAAATATCATTCAAAATTGACGTATTTTTGTTTAGATCCGTGACATGAGCTAAGAAAGCTTGACATCCGTTTTTCAATAAACGAATAGCTTTATGGCTTGAGATGACAATGATTGATTTTAATGGTTTGGTGGCTTGAATTCGCATAACAGATTGGTTAGGAATATGAAAGCTAACAGTTTTACGAAAATAATCAATTTTTGCATGATGAGTAGTTAACTAATCAATCCCTAGAATTATGTCAAATGCAAGTATTTTTAATGAAATAAGATCGACAGGTAATATGAGGGTACCGATTTGAACCAAACAAGACTTATAAACAATGGATGTAATGAAGGTTTCTCCCAAAGGAGTTTTTACAAATAAGTAAAAGTCTAATTTCTCCGGAGTCAAATTTAATCGTTGAGCGCAAGTAGGAGAAATAAAAGAATGGGTAGAACCAGTATCAAATAAGGTATAGACTTCGCTAGAGTTTATGATAAGCTTACCCGTGATGACCTCATTCAGGTTCCTTACTTTCTGGGAGGTAACAACAAACGCTCTCCTCAGCACCACCGACATTGACTTTTCTCGGGGACTACCTTTGGTGCCTCCATCCTCGCTGAACTTGTCTTCTATGTGAGCGACAAAATCGAGCTAAGTGACCTTCTCTTCCATAATTATAACATGCTTTGACTAAGATCACGCAGCTTGATCGATGTGTCCCTCCCTACGCATTTAAAGCATATGATAGGTGGTCGTTCTTCTTCCTTAACAACGGGTGCTGGTGCTGACGTCCTTCCATCATTGTTGAATCTCCTTTTCTTGAAATGTCCATTTTTACTACTTGGCCATGATTACCACCGAAGTGGTTACCATTTCGCATGTTGATTCCTCTCACGTTTGTTGTCACCGTTTTCGATGATGATACCACCGTATTTTCATCTTTTACCGCTTTTCTCTCTTGGTTGCGTTGACTCATTACCGCGCTCCAATAACTGAGCCCTATTTACAACATCTGAGTACAAACACAGTTTATGAGAAATAAGATATTGACGTATCTCCGGTTTCAAACCTCTTAAAAATATTCGCATCATTCGCTCCTCATTATCGACCAAATGGGATGCAAACCGGGATAACTCCGCAAATTTAGCCTCGTATTGCGACACGGTCATATTGTTTTGTTCCAATTTGATAAACTCCACTTCTTTCATGTGACGAATACTCTCGGGAAAGTACTTGTCGTTGAATAGCTCTTGGAACTTCTCCCAAGACATCTTGAAAAGGCCAGTCAAGTGAGTGCGTTTCTGATTCCCATCAAGAATCGCCTCTTCACGCAATACATGAAGGTGGCGAAGGGAACCTTTTGCTCTCTTGGAGCATCCCAAGACATCAAATATCTTGGTGATCTCGCTTTATCCATGCTTCGCGCCTTAAGTGGTTTTGGCTCTCCAATAAACTCTGGTGGTCCCAGCTCCTTGAACTGTTTAGCGGTGACCGTCCGAGAGTTTCTAGTTTTTCCACCTACATTTCAGATAGGAGCCGCTCTCGCCTGATGTTGCATGAATTGCATAAAGCCTCTGAACAATCCATCATTCATCATTTGGTCCGTGTTGTTGTTTGCATGAGGATTGTTGCCTTCCTAATGCACATTATCCAGATTATTGATATGTGGAGGCTCAACGGTCTCTTGTGCTCCATTGTTATTCTCAACATTCTCGGATGTCATTTTCAGATACTGCCACAAAACAAGGGTTAGTTGATATGTAACATATTATCTCTAAACTCTGACAAACCAATTTAAATACAAAATAAATTTAAGTAGGTCATACTAGCGAAGGATTTCCCCGTCTCTCCCCTCCTAGTTCTAGTCTCACATCTTAGCCAGGGATCATATCCCTAAGCTTTGATAGCAACTGTGACGCCCCCAAAATTAGGTATACATCACCCATCTTGAGTCGCCAGATACATGATACAAAATTCAAATACAACTTAATAATACAACTGTCGTGTACAATACGACAAAACATAAACTGTGAGTTTGAATACAAATATTGTCTACTAGAGAGTATACAAACTCAAAAGGAGTCTTCATTATAATTATTATCACACTATTTCACAGAATAGTGAGGACTACTAATGCACCATCTAGGACCATCACTCCGTTCCCCGACTCGTTCCAACTATATTCTCATTTCCTGAAGAGAACAGTGAAAGAAAGGGTGAGCTCAACTAGCCCAGTAAGAAATATTATGACTAAGATAATGCAGAATAAATTAGCATTAGCCTTAAACAGTGTTAAACTGATACAATATAACCAACATCAAGTTTAACTGCAGGGGAATAAACAATCCATTAAAAGAGTCAAGTAGAGAATAAAATCTACTATCTTTTATGATTTAAAAGGTTTTTCATCACTTTTATCGCTGGGACTCAGCTTAATAAATAATCCACATCATTGAATCACCCCTGCACTACGACCAAGGATATTCTTTAGTATCACGACCACAATTATCCATGCACTACGGGCCAAGAATATTTGTGTATTCATTAATAGTCATGATCATGCCAACAACTGTCCATCAATGCACTACGGGCCAATGAGGACTTTTAACACATCATTTGTAACATTACGGTCATGATTACACCGAATAATCCCTGGTCATAATCATACCAAGTCCATCTATGCACTACAGGCCACAGATGACTTTGAAAAAATATAAATATGCGGATGATGACAATGATATAAGAATTCAATAAAACAAGTTCAAGAATTAATTTGTCCAAGAACCAATAACGTCTAAATTGTCAACATGATACTGCTTTGTAGAGTAAAAATCAAGAATGTTCAGAAGAATATTTCCATGAAAAGATACTGGATGAAGCGCAATTATCAAGGATATTCCACTAATTTCATGGAGTATAGAAGTCAAAACTTTAACCAACTGAGTATAATAAAGAATGGAGTATCAAAAGAAATCAACATGCATGCGGTACTTCGCATAGACATGTTATTCCATTAGAATACTAAATAATCGAACGTGTCAAAGTAAATTCGCACCGAAAGTGATGTTCCAATGAATAATAAAGAATGGAATAACAACAAAATCACCATGCATGCGCAGCGGTTGACAGATGTACGAGTTATTCCAATGTAATACTAATAAGGATTTTAATCAGTCCCATAAAAAACGCATGCATGATATTCCAACAAAATAATAATAAAGATTTAAACCAGTCCCAGCGAAAAACGCATGCATGAAGTGATATATTCCAAATGTAATAATAAAGACGGAATCGGTCCCACCAGAAAAGCGCATGAAGCAAGATATTCCAATAGAATAGTAAAGACTTTAATAATAGAAGAATGTCACCAAGTATAGGGTAGCCCACGATACAAAGTTATTCCAATGAATAATAAAGAATGGAATAATATTAGTTCTCTTCATGAATACAAAAGAATAACACCCCTTACGAGTACAACAAATAATATTCCCCACCTTAAGAAGAAGAGTACTGGATATATAAGTAGTGAAGTGGCAGAATACTTTCTTCTTTCTCTCTATAGTTTATGTCTCTAGAGTTTCAAAGGAATTCGTAAGAAAATAATGAAGGAATGAGCTTCTATTTATAGAAAAATAGATCATATAAGTAACTAACTCATGAACGGTCCGAATGATTTACTTTAATTTGACGGTCCATATTTAAAGCAAAATCTTTTAAATAAAATATAATATATTCTATTTATAATCTAATAAAACGAATAACTTTATAAAAGATTTTACTATCAGAACTATATGCAAACACTATGCATAATAAAATATAATATATTCTAATTATTGTCTAAATAAAATAGATAACTTTATAAAAGTATTCATTTTATATAAAAAAAGATTTTACTATGTAAAACACTATGCGATACTCTATGCAACACTATGCATAATAGAATATAATATATTCTATTTATAGAATAACTTTATAAAAGTATTCTGTTTTATATAAAAAAAATTATGTATTATTACATTAATAATACCAACAAAACTGAGTGACTTATCACGTAAACATGAATAATTAATACTGTGTGCTACTATGCAACCACGCGTATTACTGTACTTTTAACACCAGGTGTTTCAACAGTTAACGGTAAAACTTCCACCGCTATTTTCATAAAGTATTTTTATCGTTTTCTCAATTAGACAATAATTTCGTTGTGGGGTCCACCAATGATTGTGCCGTTGTACGAATATTCCCTGTTAAAATGAATATTCCCCGACCAATCGAATATTATATAACAACTTGCGTACTTTACAAAATTTATAAATATTACCAATAACTATAACATTATATCAATTTCACTCCATAATATTCAAAAATAATATTTATAGAAAATTTGTCTTTATTCAAAAAGTTGGGGTTTTACATTTTCCATTTTTATTCCTATATTCCCACATGTGGGTGGAACGCAGTGACGTTTACGTCGTGCATGCGAGTTTACCAAGACACGTTCAATAGTACGCTCTTTTTTCACCGGATTACACAAAAAATATAAAAGGAGGTGCAACGCGAGGACTTCCCAAGGGGTCACTGATGCGGTTGAAGAGCAAGCGTGTCAGTTTATGGAAAGATTTCATAGATGATGGAAAGATTTGATCCAGTGGCAATTTAATAATTTTTGTCAAGTTTTGAGTACCGAATTTTCGCGTTTTCGGAGCCTAATTTCATTGGAAACAGGTCAACGATCGAAAGTCCCCAGCGCTACACTCATGAACTGCAGGGTTTTTTGGTCAAATTTTATCGTTTAGGCCTTTAAAATTACATTTTATTATTTTTGGGTTATTTTTGTAATTTTCCTTATTAGTTTTTCTTTTCCGTTTTGGATTCCGCTTTTAGGGTTTTGTTATTTAAACGTTTGTTACGATGGGAAGCAACAGTTTTGGTAAACTAGTTCTCGTATGATCGCACCCGTTAGGATTCTCCATTTTTATTCCTATATTCCCGCATATGGGTGGAACGCAATGACGTTTACGTCGTGCGTGCGAGTTTACCAAGACACGTTCACTAGTACGCTCTTTTTCACCGAACATCACAAAAAAATATAAAAAGGGGTGCGACACGAGGACTTCCCAGGGGGTCACCACCATCCTAGTACTACTCTCGCCCAAGCACGCTTAACTTCGGAGTTCTGATGGGATCCGGTGCATTAGTTCTGGTATGATCGCACCCGTTAGGATACTCCATTTTTATTCATATATTCCCACATGTACTAGGAACGCAGTGACGTTTACGTCGTGCGTGCGAGTTTAACAAGACACGTTCACTAGTAGGCTCTTTTTTCACTGAACATCGCAAAAGAAATATAAAAAGGGGTGCAACACGATGACTTCCCAGGGGGTCACCAACCATCCTAGTACTACTCTCGCCCAAGCATGTTAAACTTCGGAGTTCTAATGGGATCCGGTGTATTAGTGCTGGTATGATCGCACCCATTAGGATTCTCCATTTTTATTCATATATTCTCACATTGGGTGGAACGCACTGACGTTTACGTCGTGCATGCGAGTTTACCAAGACATGTTCACTAGTATGCTCTTTTTTCACCGGATTACACAACAAAATATAAAAGGAGGTGTAATGCGAGGACTTCCCAAGGGGTCACTGATGCGGTTGAAGAGCAAGCGTGTCAGTTTATGGAAAGATTTGATAGATGATGGGAAGATTTGATCCAGTGGCAATTTGGTAATTTTTGTCAAGTTTGGAGTGCCAGATTTTCGCTTTTTTGGAGCCTAATTTCATTGGAAATGGGTCAATGATCAAATGTCCCCAGCGCTACGCTCGTGAACTGCAGGGTTTTTTGATCAAATTTTATCGCTTAGGCCTTTAAAATTACATTTTATTGTTTTCGGGTTATTTTTGTAATTTTCCTTATTAGTTTTTCTTTTCCGTTTTGGATTCCACCGTTAGGGTTTTGTTATTTAAACGTTTGTTACGATGGGAAGCAACAGTTTTGGTAAACTAGTTCTCGTATGATCACACCCGTTAGGATTCTCCATTTTTATTCATATATTCCCGCATATGGGTGGAACGCAGTGACGTTTACGTCGTGCGTGCGAGTTTACCAAGACACGTTCACTAGTACGCTCTTTTTTCACCGAACATTGCAAAAAAAATATAAAAAGGGGTGCAACACGAGGACTTCCCAGGGGGTCACCACCCATCCTAGTACTACTCTCGCCCAAGCACGCTTAACTTCGGAGTTCTGATGGGATCCGGTGCATTAGTGCTGGTATGATCGCACCCGTTAGGATTCTCCATTTTATTCCTATATTCCCACATGTGGGTGGAACGTAATGATGTTTACGTCGTGCATGCGAGTTTACCAAGACACGTTCACTAGTACGCTCTTTTTTCACCGGATTACACAGACGCCGTTATTTTTAAACAACTTATATTTGTCGTTTTTTTCATCCAATCGCTTTCCGTTATGGGGCCCACAAAAGATCGCTGCTGTCGTGCATTTAATATTCCCCGACAAAGAAGAATATTCCACGACCAAACGAATATTCCCCGACAACAATGAATATTTTATAACCACTTGCTTATTTTGAAATATTTGCGTATTTTACCCATAACTATCCATATTAATCAAATCAACCCTTACTATTTCAAAATAATAAATAGAGAAAATTAAATTTCATTAATAATAAGTTGGGGTCTTACAACCTCCCCTCCTTATGAAATTTCGTCCCTCGAAATTGACGTGACGTACTGGTGTTTCAAAAGGTGAGGATACCTCGCTTTCATTTCCGCTTTCCAATTCCCACCAAGATTTCCTCTATATAGCATGATTCCTCCACAAAACTTTAACTTGTGGTATGACCTTTCATGGCGTAGGGACATGCTCCTTCCTATCCAAGATCTTGACAGTACCTCCTCATACGTTAAGTCTTGGCTATCTCGTCTCGGTTCTAACTCTATAACATGGTTCGGTCTTTCACATATTTACTGAAGTCAGATTTGTGAAACACATTATGAACACGAGACATACTCGGAGGTAACGCGAGTCTATAGGCTACATTTCCTACTCGGTCAAGAATTTGAAATGGACCAATAAATCGTGGATTGAGCTTTCCTCTCTTCCCAAATCTTGTAACTCCCTTCCATGGAGCAACTCGCAACAATACATGATCCCCTATACTAAATTCCACGTCCTTTCGATGAAGATCCGCATAACTCTTTTGTCGATCTTGTGCCATTTGTATACGTTGTCGAATCATTTGGATCTTTTTGGTAGTCATACGTACTAACTCGGGTCCCAACAATGTTGCTTCACCCACCTCATCCCAACATATTGGAGAGCGACACTTTCGTCCATATAATGCTTCAAATGGAGCCACACCTATACTTGCCTGATAACTGTTGTTGTAGGAGAATTCCACCAATGGTAAATACTTATCCCAACCGCCCTTGAAGTCTGGGGACACGAGTCTTAATAGATCTTCAAGAGTTTGAATAGTCCTCTCTGTTTGTCCGTCTGCTTTGAGGATGGTATGCTCAACTAAATCGTAAATCCGTGCCCATAGCTTTTTGCAAGCTAACCCAAAATCTTGAAGTGAATCTTGGGTCACGATCCAAAACTATGGATACTAGCATGCCATGCAATCTCACAATCTCATCTACGTACATACGAGCAAGACGTTCAAGGAAATAAGTCTCCTGTATCGGCAAGAAATGAGCAGACTTGGTTAATCTATCAACAATAACCCAAATAGCATTGATGCCTTGAGAAATCGTAGGAAGACCCGTGAATTAAATCCATGGTAATGTGTTCCACTTCCATTTCGAAATCTCAAGTGGTTGCAACGGACCCTTAGGTACTAGATGCTCCACCTTTACACGCCGACAAGTTAAACACATTGAGATAAACTTTGCAATCTCTCTCTTCATATTGTTCCACCAAAATGTATGTCAAAGATCACGATACATTTCAAGACTTCCGTGATGGATTGCAAATGGTGTATTGTGTGCCTCCATCATAATCTTGTACTTCAAATCAGAGTCGTTAGGAACACAAAGTCTGGAGTGGACTTGTAGTATTCCTTCTTCATCAATTCTTGCTTACGGAATAGCACCTTCTTGTACTTTCTTCTTCATACGCATCGGCTCCGGCCTGGCTTGAAGCAACCTTAACTTTTTCTATTAAAGTTGGCTCTATGCGTATACTTGACATCATCGCACTCATTCCTGCATATGATCTTCTACTCAATGCGTTAGCTACCACGTTCGCTTTTCCAGGATGGTATTGAATAGTGTGGTCGTAATCTTTCAACAACTCAAGCCAACGTTGTTGCCGCATGTTGAGTTCCTTTTGCGTGAAGAAATATTTTAGGCTTTTATGGTCTGAATATATCTCCACTTTTTCCCCATATAGATAGTGCCTCCGATCTTTAAGCGAAAACGATCACGCTAACTCTAGATCATGAGTAGGATAATTCCTCTCATATTCTTTAAGTTGTCGTGAGGCATAGGCTATGACTTTCCCACGTTGCATGAGAACACATCCTAACCCTTTGCCCGAAGCATCGTTGTAGATAACAAATCCATCCGAACCAGATGGTATTGTTAGAACAAAATAAATAAGTCTCCTCTTAAGCTCTTGGAAACTCTTCTCGCATTCTTCGCTCCAAACGAATTTTGTATCCTTCCGAGTTAGATGGGTTAATAGAGTAGAGATTCGAGAAAACCCTTCCACGAATCTCCGATAATAACCAGCTAAGCCCAAAAAGCTACGTGACTTGATCACCGAGGCTTGGTTGCTCCCAACTTTTTATTGCTTCAATCTTCGCCGGATCAACAGATACTCCATGTTTCGACACCACGTGCCCAAGGAATGCTACTTCCTCAAGCCAGAACTCGCATTTCTTCAACTTGGCATAAAGCTTGTTTTCACGAAGCCTTTGGAGTACTAGCTTCAAATGGTGCTCATGATCTTCACAACTTTTGGAATATATGAGGATATCATCAATAAAGACAACAACAAACTGATCCAAATATTCCTTGAATACTCGGTTCATCATATCCATGAAAGCCGCAGGAGCATTAGTCAATCCGAAAGACATTACTAAGAATTCATAATGCCCGTCATTGGAGTTCTCAGGCGCTTTGGAATATCCTCAATTCTAATCTTCACCGATGATATCCGAATCGAAGATCGATCTTTGAAAAAAATTGTGCTCCTTGCAGAATCGGTCAAACAGTCATCAATACGAGGTAGAGGATACCTATTCTTCATGGTGACATGGTTCAATTCTCGATAGTCAATACAAAGTCGCATACTCCGCTCTTTCTTCTTTACGAATAAAACAGAGCACCCCAAGAAGATGTACTAGGGGCGAATGAAAACCGATGTCCAACAATTCTCGTAGTTGGACCTTTAGCTCCTGAAGTTCAATAGAAGCCATTCGATATGGGGTTTTAGAAATGGGCTTTGTACCGAGTTCAAGATCAATAAAGAATTCAACTTCACGTTCTGGGGATAGACCGGGAAGTTCTTCAGGAAATACGTCACGAAAGTCAACAACAACAGTAATATTATTCAAATTTGACGTGTCTTTATTCAAATCCATAACATGGGCTAAGAAAGCTTGACATCCGTTTTTCAATAAACGAATAGCTTTATGATTAGATATGACAGTGATTGATTTTAATGGTTTAGTTGCTTGAATTCGTACAACATGTTGGTTAGGAATATGAAAACTAACAACCTTACGAAAACAATAAATTTTGGCATGATGAGTAGTTAACCAATCAATCCCTAAAATCACATCAAAAGTAAGTATCTTTAAAGAGATAAGGTCAATAGGTAAGGTGATGGTGCCAACTTGAATCAAACAAGATTTATAAATAGTGGATGTGATGAAAGTTTCTCCTAACGGAGTTTCCACAGATAGGTCAAAGTCTAATTTCTCCGGAGTCAAGTTTAAACGTTGAGCACAAGCAAGAGAGATAAATAAATGGGTAGCACCGGTATCAAGTAAGGTATAAACTGCACAAGAATTTATAAATAGCTTACCCGTGATCACCTCGTTTGGGTTCCTCGCATTTTGACCAATCACAACAAACGCTCTTCCAGGAACCGTTGACTTTGACTTTTCGGGACGATCTTTTGAGTCACCGTCCCCAATTGAACAAGGTTTCACTTCTCAGATAATCTCGAGCTATATGTCCTTCCTTTCCACAATTATAACATACCTTGAATCTGTTGTGGGCGCTTTGACCGATATGTCCCTCTTTTTAGATTTATAGCATATGACCGGTGGTCGTTCTCCTCCTTTAGAACCGATTCTTCACGACTTTGTCGTCCTTCACATGGTCGTTGTTAAATCTCCTCTTTTAAAATCTCCTCCCGACTCTCTTCTTCTATTTTCATGGCCATGATTATCACCAGAGTGGTTACCATTTTGTCATCTTTTTTCTTTCTCCGCCGGTTATCGTTGTTTTATTGATCATTATCTCCGATATGATCTTGATTGTGGTCCCCACGACCGTACTCGTTATCTCGCTCTAATAATTGAGCCCTGCTTACAACATCCTAATAAAGAGAAAATTTATGAGAAATGAGATACCGACGTATCTGGGGTTCAAACCTCTAAGAAACATCCGCGTCATACGCTTTCTCATTCTCCACCAAATGAGGTGCAAACACGGATAACTCGCAAACTTTGCCTCGTCTTTGGGACACCGCCATGTTATTCTCGCTCGATCTAATAAACTCCACTTTCTTCATATGATTTAACACTTTCGTGAAAGTATTTGTAATTAAATAGTTTCGAAATGTCTCCCAAGACATCTTGAAAAGCTTGTTGGATGGGTACGCTTCACGAGACTCCACCAATGAGTCCGCCTTCGCCACGAAACATAAAGGTGGTGAATGGAACCTTCGTTCCTCCGTGCATCCCAAGACATCGAATATCTTGGTAATTTGCTTGACCCATGTTTCCGCCATGATCGGATCCGCTTTCCCTTAAATTCGGTGGTCCCAACTCTTTGAACCGCTTGGTTGTGACAACCCGTGAATTGTTATCATTTCCTCCTCAGTATTTTGAACACGAGTCTCTCTCATCCGATTTTGCATGAACTCGCAAAAAGCTTCTAAACATCCCTCGCTCATCATCTCGCCGGTGGTGTGTTGTTCACAGGAGGAACATTGCCAAATTGCTGTTACGCTTCTCCTCGTTGGTGAGTACAGAGGCGTCTCCACGGTCTCATTTCCACTTTGTAATATTCTCGATCGACATTCTCAAATCTTCATAAAACAAGGGTTAATTAAGGAAATCAATATATCACATAATATCCCTATATACTGACCAACTAACAAATAAGCTTAGGTAGGACACACTAGCGAAGGATTTACTCGTCTCTCCCTTCCTAGTTCTATTCCCCAATCTCCGCCAAAGATCATATCCCTAAGCTCTGATACCAACTGTGACGCCCCCAAAATAGGTACACATCACCCATTCTAAGTTGTCAATACATGGTATAGAAACAACTACAACTTTATTATTACAACAGTAAAACTGTGAGTTTGAATACAAATATTATCTTCTAGACAATATTTATACTCAAATAAATCCTCATCACATTTATTGATATATTATTTTACAAAAATGGTAAGGACTACTAAACAACTTTCTCTATAACCTTCATTCCATATCCCGACTCGTACTCGCTATATTCTCGCCTCCTGAGAAGAAAAATGGAACAAAAAGGAAAAGGGTGAGCTCAACTAGCCCAGTAAAGAATATTATGACTAAGATAATATACAACAAATTATCGTTAGTCTTCAACAGGAAAAAATCTAATAGAATACAATAGACAACAAGTTTTAAATCAATATTCACAGAAATGAAATAATAATTCATTAGAAGAGTTAAGTAGAGAATGCAAACTACTATCTTCTATGTATGAATTTAAAAGTTCATCGCTCTATCTTTTATCCCCGTAACATCAATCAATATATATCGGAATCAAATATTCATCTTTGCACTACTGTGCCAAAGATATTCATCACCGTCATGTTCATCTAAACACTGCTCATCTTTACACTACACAGCCAAAGATATTCATTAGAAATCATTCATCTTTTGCACTACGTGCCAAAGATATTCAATAATATCATCATTTAAGACCGAGGATGATGAAAAATATTTTTAAAGAAACGAATCCAGTGAAATAAAATGACAAGGATTAAGGATTAAGGATTCGTACTTTGTTTTATCCATGTCCAAAAATGCCACAAAAATAATCATAGTGGTGTAAAATTCAAGAATGATCAAAACATGGATACAATCAAAGCTAGTATCTAGAATAGATATTTTGGACGAAAAGGAAAATTTTCATTTTTCGATGAATTGTGCCGTATTCGTGAATAGTGCCGTATACGTGAATAGTAACTCCGACACCAAAAGTTCCAAAAAAGCTTCAGATCAATATTTTAGCATAATGATATTGAAGAAATAATATCATTACGAAAAAAAAAATATCCCTTACCTCACAAAGACAGTATTTCTAGTTGAAACACCGGATATAGGCTATGACTTGAACTTGCACCGTATAACAATACTCAAAATATACTCAAAATACTCAAAAGAATACGCTCGATAATATAGAGAGAGAGAACTTCAGTTTCTGGTGTGATTTTCAATTCTAACCTAAGCACCCTATTTATAGGAAAATGCTTAGAACACCAAAGTAGAAAATTTAATATAATATTAATATATATAAAATTTTTCTTACGCACACTCTTATAAACTGAAATCAGCTCATTTCAACAACCAACCAAGCCCACCAAACATATCAAAAACTTTTTTCTAATTTAAATTATTTTAAACTTCCAAAAATCAATTATTTCAGCTTGAACTTCAATAATTCATAATAAATAGCCCTTTTATCAGAAAATTCGAATCTCGTGACTTTTTATAGGAAATTCAATTCTCTACAACTTTACAGAAGAAAGTTTTTCCAAATTCCAAACAGAAATTGACCGAAATCCACAAACGGACGATTTTATACGCTATAATCAAATTTCGGTCAATAATTGTGTCCACCAACACACAAAATAAGTGTTAAACATTTAATGCCACAAAAATACTCTTCCTCCTCATATACTCATATATCCCACATTCTTTATAAAAATATCACCGTTAATATATTATTAAAATAATATATTTAAATGAATTATTTTATCTGAAAAAGATAAAATATTAATTTTCAACAATTGTCACATTAAAAAAAAATTTCTCCTTCTATATCCACATAAAATCAATATTTTCCTCATTATATAAATCAATAATTAATTATTCACATATAATATTACAAAATCACAGTACTGGCAACCAGGCAGTTCCTAGGAAAGAGGGGGCTTTCCAATAAGAATTTCTCCTTACTGGCACGCAATTAGGTGACCAAACCTCTCCTTAGATAGAACTTTCTAGACATTGCCAATAATGTTATCTAATAATATTATTCAGATAATATGAATTATTGCTTCGATAATGAAAAATATTGTGTAATGACAATTATTGAAACAACAATATAAAATATCAATGCAGCAATTACTAAATCAATAAAATACTGAACAGTAATTACTGTAACCATTATTGAGTAGTGCCTTCTTACGTAAGAATCAATAATTGGTGCAATACCGTGTGCTACTCTGTTTTAACCAATTTAGTATTTTAACAGTATTAACGGTAACAACTATGCCGTTATTTTTAAACAACTTATATTTGTCATTTTCTTCATCCAATCGCTTTCCATTACGGGGCCCACAAAAGAATGCGCCGTCGTACGAATATTCCCCGACAGCAAGAATATTCCACGACCAAACGAATATTCAACGACAACAATGAATATTTTTTAACCACTTGCTTATTTTAAAATATTTGCGTATTTTACCCATAACTATCCACATTAATCAAATCAACCCTTACTATTTAAAAATAATAAATAGAGAAAATTAAATTTCATTAATAATAAGTTGGGGTCTTACAGTATAACCATTGAGTGTTGAATACGATCCTTCTTATCCAAGATTTTAACACGTATCTCCTCATACGTTAAATCTTCTGCTATCTCGTCTAGTTCTAATTTAATAATGTGGTTCGGGTCGTCCACATATTTACGTAACATCGATACGTAAAAAAACAAAAAAAAAACAAAAAAAAAACGTTCTGAACACGCAACATACTTGGCGGTAAAACGAGTCTATAGGCCACATTTCCTACTTCATCGAGGATTTCAAATGGGCTAATTAAATCGAGGGTTGAGATTTCCTCTCTTCGTCGATTCTTGTTTCTAGAATAACGCCCTCTTGAACCTTCTTCTTCACATTCATCAGCTCTGAGTATGTAGCTCGAGCGGCTTTAACTTTATCGATTAAAGTCGATTCTAATCGTATATTCGTTATCTTCACGTGGGTTCATATATTCGTACTTGTAACCGCATACAATTTTCTACTCAACGCGTCAGCTACCACGTTCGTACTTCCACGATGATATTGAATGGTACGATCGTAATCTTCAATAGCTCGAGTCAACGTCTTTGGCACGTTATACGTTCATTTTAGTTGAAGAAATATTTGATGGTTTTAGAAATGGGTTTTATACTGGGGTCAATACAAAATTCGATTTCACGATCTAGGGGTAGGCTAAGAAGTCTTCAAGATTACGTCAGGAAATTTATTAATAATAGAAATATCATTCAAAACTGTGACCCTCATCCAAGACTTGGATAGTACGTCACGTTGATACCAATCAACTTGCCATCGTCATTCACGACATCGCATATAGAAAGTCTGGCTTCGGTGCATTCCACACAAGAAAGTCAACAACGAAAGGACCGGGGCTCTTTACTTATGGCTTGATATGATAATGATTGACTTTAGTGGTTTGGTTGCTTGAATTCGCATAACAGGTTGGTTAGGAATATGAAAGCTAACAACTTTACGAAAAGCATGATGAGTAGTTAACCAATTAATTCCTAAAATCGCATCAAAGGCAAGTATTTTCAAAGAGATAAGACTGGCAGGTAACGTGAAAGTGTCAATTTGAATTAAACAAGATTTATACCTAGTGGATGTAACGAAAGTTTCTAATATCGAAGTTTCAACCAATATGTCAAAGTCTAATTTCTCTAAAGTCAAATTTAAATGTTGAGCGCAAGCAAGAGATATAAAAGAATGGGTAGAACCGGTATCGAATAAGGTATAGACTTCGCAAGAATTTATAATTAACTAACCCGTGCTAACTTCGTTTGGGTTACTCACTTTTTGAGAAGTCACGTAAAACGCTCTTCCTGAAACCACCGACTTTGCTTTGTCCGTATCCGCCTTTGGTGGCACCGTTCCAGCTGGACTTGACTTCACTATACGACAAAATTGAGCTAAATGACCTTCTCTTCTTGAAATTTCCACTTCTATTATCTTGGCCATGATTACCACCGAAGTGGTTACCATTCTTGGCATGATAATTTCCCCCATGATGGTTATCATTGTTCAGATCATAGCCACCCAGAGTATGATTATTATCGTGTTGTTGGTCGTTACCTTTTGGTTGAGCTGACTCAACGGTCTCATGTGCTTCATTGCTTATCTCAGCATTTTCATATGCCATTTTCAAACACTGTCACAAAACAAGGGTTAATTGAAATATAACATATTATCCCTATATTCTGACCGACCAATTAAATACAAAATAAACTTAGGTAGGTCATACTAACGAAGGAATTCCCCGTCTCTCCCCTCCTAGTTCTTCTCTCACATCTCAGTTAGGGATCATATCCCTAAGCTTTGATACCAACTGTGACACCCCCAAAATTAGGTATACATCACCCATCTTGAGTCGCTAGATACCTGGTACAGAATTCAAATACAACTTAATAATACAACTGTCGTGTACAATACGACAAAACATAAACTGTGAGTTTGAATACAAATATTATCTACTAGAGAGTATACAAACTCAAAAGGAGTCCTCATTACAATTATTATCATGCTATTTCATAGAATAGTGAGGACTACTAATGCAAACATCTAGGATCATCACTCTGTTTCCTGATTAGTCCCAGCTACGTTCTCATTTCCTGAAGAGAACAGTGAAAGAAAGGGTGAGCTCAACTAGCCAAGTAAGAAATATTATGACTGAGATAATGCAGAATAAATTATCATTAGCCTTAAACAGTGTTAAACTGATACAATATAACAAACATCAAGTTTAATTACAGCGGAACAAGCAATCCATTAAAAGAGTCAAGCAGAGAATAAAATCTACTATCTTTTATGATTTAAAAGGTTTTTCATCACTTTTATTGCTGGGACTCAGCTTACTAAATAATTCACATCATCGAATCACCCCTACAATACGGCCAAGGATATTCTTTAGTATCACGACCACAATTATCCATGCACTACGGGCCAAGAATATTTGTGTATTCATCAACGGTCCTGATCATGCCATAAAACAATTCATCTTTGCACCCTTGGCCGAAGAGAATCCATAGTCATAATTATACCAAAAACTGTCCATCGATGCACTACGGGCCAATGAGGACTTTTTCCACATCATTTGTAACATTACGGTCATGATTACACCGCATAATCCCTGGTTATAATCACACCAAGTCCATCTATGCACTACAGGCCACAGATGACTTTCAATATAATATAAACATGAGGATGATGTCAATGATATAAGAATCCAATAAAACAAGTTCAAGAATTAATTTATCCAGGAACCAATACCGTCCAAATTGTCAACATGATACTGCTTTGTAGAGTAAAATTCAAGAATGCTCAGAAGAATATTTCCATGAAAAGATCTTCGGATGAAGCGCAAATATCAAGGATATTCCACTAATTTCATGGAGTATAAAAGTCAAAACTTTAACCAACCGAGTATAATAAAGAATGGAATAACAAAAGAAATCACCATGCTGCGGTGCCACCGCATGTATTAAAAGTTATTCCAATGAATAATAATTAACGGAACGGTCGTCAAAGTGAAATTAGACCAAGCGGGATGTTCCAAAAAATAATAAATAATGGAACCAGTCTCAAGCGTAAAATGCATGAGACAGTGATATTCCAATGTAATAATAAATAACGGAACCGGTCCCAAGTAAAAAACGCATGCAAAGATATTCCAACAGAATAATAATAAAGAATTGAATAACAGAATAATTTCACCAATTATAGGGTATCCCACGTATACATGTTATTCCAACAGAATAATAAAGAATGGAATAATAGAAGTTCTCTTCATGAATAAGAAAGAAAGAATACCCCTTATGAGTATAATAAATAATATTCCCTACCTTAAGAAGAAGAATACTGGATATATGAGTAGTGAAGTAGCAGAATACTTTTATTCTTTCTCTCTATAGTTTATCTCTCTAGAGTTTCAGTGAATTCATAAGAAATAATGAAGGAATGAGCTTCTATTTATAGAAAAATGGACTGCATAGTAACTAACTCATGAACGGTCCAGATTAATTTACTTTAATCTGACGGTCCAAATTTATAGCAAAATCTTTTAAATAAAATATAATATATTCTATTTATAATATAATAAAACGAATATCTTTATAAAAGATTTTACTATGCAAACACTATGCATAATAAAATATAATATATTCTATTTATAGAATAACTTTATAAAAGTATTCTATTTTATATAAAAAGTTTTGACTATGCAAAATACTATGCGAGACACTATTTATACAACACTATGCATAATAAAATATAATATATTCTATTTATAGAATAACTTTATAAAAGTATTATGTTTTATATAAAAAGATTTTACATATTATTACATTAATAATACCAATAACACAAAATGAGTGCCTTATCACGTAAGCATCAATAATCAATACCGCAGTGCTACTATGCAACCACAGCCATTCTCGTACTTTTACTACCGAGTAGTTCAACAGTATTAACGGTAAAACTTCCGCAGTTATTTTCACAAAATATTTTTGTCGTTTTCTCAATTAGACAATAATTCCGTTGTGGGGTCCACCAATGATTGTGCCGTTGCACGAATATTCCCTGATAAAATATTCCCCGACCAATCGAATATAATATGATAACTTGCATACTTTGCAAAATTTATAAATACTACCCATAACTATAACATTATCTCAAATCCACACCATAATATTAAAAACAAATATTTAAAAAAAAATTAAATCTTTATTCATAAAATCCGGGGTCTCACAATCTCCCCTCCTTATGAAATTTTCCCTCGAAATTTACGTACGTACCTGGTATGTCGAAGAGGTGAGGATACCTTGACTTCATTTCAGATTCTAAATCTGGAGGTATAACCTTTGAGTGTTGAATACGATCCTTCTTATCCAAGATTTTAACACGTATCTCCTCATACGTTAAATCTTCTGCTATCTCGTCTAGTTCTAATTTAATAATGTGGTTCGGGTCATCCACATATTTATGTAACATCGATACGTAAAAAAAACAAAAAAAAACAAAAAAAAAATGTTCTGAACACGCACGGTAAAACGAGTCTATAGGCCACATTTCCTACTTCATCGAGGATTTCAAATGGGCTAATTAAATCGAGGGTTTAGATTTCCTCTCTTCGTCGATTCTTGTTTTTAGAATAACGCCCTCTTGAACCTTCTTCTTCACCTTCATCAGCTCTGAGTATGTAGCTCGAGCGGCTTTAACTTTATCGATTAAAGTCGATTCTAATCGTATATTCATTATTTTCACGTGGGTTCATATATTCGTACTTGGAACCGCATATAATTTTCTACTCAACGCGTCAGCTACCACGTTCGTACTTCCACGATGATATTGAATGGTACGATCGTAATCTTCAACAGCTCGAGTCAACGTCTTCGGCACGTTATACGTTCGTTTTAATTGAAGAAATATTTGATGGTTTTAGAAATGGGTTTTATACTGGGGTCAATACAAAATTCGATTTCACGATCTAGGGGTAGGCTAAGAAGTCTTCAAGATTACGTCAGGAAATTTATTAATAATAGAAATATCATTCAAAACTGTGACCCTCATCCAAGACTTGGATAGTACGTCACGTTGATACCTATCAACTTGCCATCGTCATTCACGACATCTCCTAAAGAAAGTCTGGCTTCGGTGCATTCCACACAAGAAAGTCAACAACGAAAGGACCGGGGCTCTTTACTTATGGCTTGATATGACAATGATTGACTTTAGTGGTTTGGTTGCTTGAATTCGCATAACAGGTTGGTTAGGAATATGAAAGCTAACAACCTTACGAAAAGCATGATGAGTAGATAACCAATTGATTCCTAAAATCGCATCAAAGGCAAGTATTTTCAAAGAGATAAGACTGGCAGGTCACGTGAAAGTGTCAATTTGAATTAAACAAGATTTATAAATAGTGGATGTAACAAAAGTTTCAAATATCGAAGTTTCAACCAATAAGTCAAAGTCTAATTTCTCCGAAGTCAAATTTAAACGTTGAGTGCAAGCAAGAGATATAAAAGAATGGGTAGAACCGGTATCGAATAAGGTATAGACTTCGTAAGAATTTATAATTAACTAACCCGTGCTAACTTCGTTCGGGTTACTCACTTTTTGAGAAGTCATGTAAAACACTCTTCCTGAAACCACCGAGTTTGCCTTGTCTGTATCCGCCTTTGGTGCCACCGTTCCAGCTGAACTTGACTTCACTATACGACAAAATCGAGCTAAATGACCTTCTCTTCTTGAAATTTCCACTTCTATTATCTTGGCCATGATTACCACCGAAGTGGTTACCATTCTTGGCATGATAATTTCCCCCATGATGGTTATCATTGTTCCGATGGCTGTTGCCACTGGTATGATTATTATCGTGTTGTTAGTCGTTACCTTTTGGTTGAGCTGACTCAACGGTCTCATGTGCTTCATTGCTTATCTCAGCATTTTCATATGCCATTTTCAAACACTGTCACAAAACAAGGGTTAATTGAAATGTAACATATTATCCCTATATTCTGACCGACCAATTAAATACAAACATAGGTAGGTCATACTAATGAAGGAATTCCCCGTCTCTCCCCTCCTAGTTCTTGTCTCACATCTCAGTCAGGGATCATATCCCTAAGCTTTGATACCAACTGTGATGCCCCCAAAATTAGGTATACATCACCCATCTTGAGTCGCTAGATACATGGTACAGAATTCAAATACAACTTAATAATACAACTGTCGTGTACAATACAACAAAACATAAATTGTGATTTTGAATACAAATATTATCTACTAGAGAGTATACAAACTCAAAAGGAGTCCTCATTACAATTATTATCACACTATTTCATAGAATAGTGAGGACTACTAATGCAAACATCTAGGATCATCACTCTGTTTCCCGATTAGTCCCAGCTACGTTCTCATTTCCTGAAGAGAACAGTGAAATAAAGGGTGAGCTCAACTAGCCCAGTAAGAAATATTATGACTGAGATAATGCAGAATAAATTATCATTAGCCTTAAACAGTGTTAAACTGATACAATATAACAAACATCAAGTTTAATTGCAGCAGAACAAGTAATCCATTAAAAGAGTCAAGCAGAGAATAAAATCTACTATCTTTTATGATTTAAAAGGTTTTTCATCACTTTTATCGCTGGGACTCAGCTTACTAAATAATTCACATCATCGAATCACCCCTACAATACGACCAATGATATTCTTTAGTATCACGACCACAATTATCCATGCACTACGGGCCAAAAATATTTGCGTATTCATCAACGGTCCTGATCATGCCATAAAACAATTCATCTTTGCACCCTTGGCCGAAGAGAATCCATAGCCATAATCATACCAAAAACTGTCCATCAATGCACTACGGGCCAATGAGGACTTTTTCCACATAATTTGTAACCTTATGGTCATGATTACACCGCATAATCCCTGGTCATAATCATACCAAGTCCATCTATGCACTACAGGCCACAGATGACTTTCAACATAATATAAACATGAGGATGATGTCAATGATATAAGAATTCAATAAAACAAGTTCAAGAATTAATTTATCTAGGAACCAATAACGTCCAAATTGTCAACATGATCTTGCTTTGTTAGAGTAAAATTCAAGAATGCTCGGAAGAATATTTCCATGAAAAGATATTTGGATGAAGCGCAAATATCAAGGATATTCCACTAATTTCATGGAGTATAGAAGTCAAAACTTTAACCAACCGAGTATAATAAAGAATGGAATAACAAAAGAAATCACCATGCATGCGGTACCGCGCATAAACAGTTTATTCCAAATAGAATATAATTAACGGAACGAAGTCAAAGTAAATTACATGCGGCGGTGATGTTCCAACAAAATAATTAATAATGGAACCGTGTTCACAGAAAAAGCGCATGCATACGATATATTCTAACGTAATAATAAATAACGGAACCAAGTCCGACGTAAACGCATGCATGTGATATTCCAACAGATAATAATAAAGAATGGAATAACAGAAGAATTTCACCATGTATAGGGTATCCCGCGTATACATGTTATTCCAACAGAATAATAAAGAATGGAATAACAGAATTTCTCTTCATGAATAAGAAAGAAAGAATACCCCTTATGAGTACAATAAATAATATTCCCTACCTTAAGAAGAAGAGTACTGGATATATGAGTAGTGAAGTAGCAGAATACTTTTCTTCTTTCTCTCTATAGTTTATCTCTCTAGAGTTTCAGTGAATTCGTAAGAAATAATGAAGGAATGAGCTTCTATTTATAGAAAAATGGACTGCATAGTAACTAACTCATGAACGGTCCAGATTGATTTACTTTAATCTGACGGTCCATATTTAAAGAAAAATCTTTCAAATAAAATATAATATATTCTATTTATAATCTAATAAAACGAATAACTTTATAAAAGATTTTACTATGCAAACACTATGCAAATACTATGCATAATAAAATATAATATATTCTATTTATAGAATAACTTTATCAAAGTATTACATTTTTATATAAAAAGTTTTTACTATGCAAAACACTATGCAGTATTACTTTATCTGACACTATGCATAATAGAATATAATATATTCTATTTATAGAATAACTTTATAAAAGTATTTTGTTTTATATAAAAAGATTTTCTGTATTATTATATTAATAATACCAATAACACAAAAATGAGTGACTTATCACGTAAGCATCAATAATCAATACCGTGTGCTACTATGCAACCACGTGTATTACTATACTTTTACTACCGAGTAGTTCAACAGTATTAACGGTAAAACTTCCGTCGTTATTTTCATAAAAATATTTTTGTCGTTTTCTCAATCAGATAATAATTCCATTGTGGGGTCCACCAATGATTGTCTTGAGTTACATCTAATATTCCCCGATAAAATATTCCCACCAATCGAATATAATATGACAACTTGCATACTTCGCAAAATTTATAAATACTACACATAACTATAACATTATCTCAAATCCACACCATAATATTAAAAACAAATATTTCAAAAAAAAATTAAATCTTTATTCATAAAATCTAGGGTCTCACAATCTCCCCCTCCTTATGAAATTTCGCCCTCGAAATTTACGTACGTACCTGGTATGTCGAAGATGTGAGGATACCTTGACTTCATTTCAGATTCTAAATCTTGAGGTATATCCTTTGAGTGTTGAATACGATCCTTCTTATCCAAGATTTTAACACGTATCTCCTCATACGTTAAATCTTCTGCTATTTCGTCTAGTTCTAATTTAATAATGTGGTTCGGGTCATCCACATATTTACGTAACATCGATACGTAAAAAAAACATAAAATAAACAAAAAATAAACAAAAAAAAACGTTCTGAACACGCAACATACTTGGCGGTAAAACGCGTCTATAGGCCACATTTCCTACTTCATCGAGGATTTCAAATGGGCAAATTAAATCGAAGGTTGAGATTTCCTCTCTTCATCGATTCTTGTTTCTAGAATAACGCCCTCTTGAACCTTATTCTTCACATTCATCAGCTCTGAGTATGTAGCTCGAGCGGCTTTAACTTTATCGATTAAAGTCGATTCTAATCGTATATTCGTTATCTTCACGTGGGTTCATATATTCGCACTTGTAACCGAATACGATTTTCTACTCAACGCGTCAGCTACCACGTTCGTACTTCCACGATGATATTGAATGGTACGATCGTAATCTTCAACAGCTCGAGTCAACGTCTTTGGCACGTTATACGTTCGTTTTAGTTGAAGAAATATTTGATGGTTTTAGAAATAGGTTTTATACTGGGGTCAATACAAAATTCGATTTCACGATCTAGGGGTAGGCTAAGAAGTCTTCAAGAATACGTCAGGAAATTTATTAACAATAGAAATATCATTCAAAACTGTGACCCTCATCCAAGACTTGGATAGTACGTCACATTGATACCTATCAACTTGCCATCGTCATTCATGACATCGCCTATAGAAAGTCCGGCTTCGGTGCATTCCACACAAGAAAGTCAACAACGAAAGGACCGTGGCTCTTTACTTATGGCTTGATATGACAATGATTGACTTTAGTGGTTTGGTTGCTTGAATTCACATAACAGGTTGGTTAGGAATATGAAAGCTAACAACCTTACGAAAAGCATGATCAGTAGTTAACCAATCGATTCCTAAAATCGCATCAAAGGCAAGTATTTTCAAAGAGATAAGACTGACAGGTAACGTGAAAGTGTTAATTTGAATTAAACAAGATTTATAAATAGTGGATGTAACGAAGGTTTCTAATATTGAAGTTTTAATAAATAAGTCAAAGTCTAATTTCTCTGAAGTCAAATTTAAATGTTGAGCACAAGCAAGAGATATAAAAGAATGGGTAGAACCGGTATCGAATAAGGTATAGACTTCGCAAGAATTTATAATTAACTTACTCGTGCTAACTTCGTTCGGGTTACTTGCTTTTTGAGAAGTCACAAAAAATGCTCTTCCTGAAACCACCGACTTTGCTTAATCCGTATCCGCCTTTGGTGCCACCGTTCTAGCTGGACTTGACCTCACTATATGACAAAATCGAGCTAAATGACCTTCTCTTCTTGAAATTTCCACTTCTATTATCTTGGCCATGATTACCACCGAAGTGGTTACCATTCTTGGCATGATAATTTCCCTCATGATGGTTATCATTGTTCCGATGGCCGTTGCCACCAGTATGATTATTATCGTGTTCTTGTTCGTTACCTTTTGGTTGAGTTGACTCAACGGTCTCTTGTGCTTCATTGCTTATCTCAACATTTTTATATGCCATTTTTAAACATTGTCACAAAACAAGGGTTAATTGATATGTAACATATTATCCCTATATTCTGACCGACCAATTAAATACCAAATAAACTTAGGTAGGTCATACTAGCGAAGGAATTCCTCGTCTCTCCCCTCCAAGTTCTTTTCTCACATCTCAGTCAGGGATCATATCCCTAAGCTTTGATACAAACTGTGACGCCCCCAAAATTAGGTATACATCACCCATCTTGAGTCGCTAGATATATGGTATAGAATTCAAATACAACTTAATAATATAACTGTCATGTACAATACGACAAAACATAAACTGTGAGTTTGAATACAAATATTGTCTACTAGAGAGTATACAAACTCAAAAGCAGTCCTCATTACAATTATTATCACATTATTTCACAAAATAGTGAGGACTACTAATGCAAACATCTAGGATAATCACTCTGTTCTCCGACTAGTCCCAGCTACGTTCTCATTTCCTGAAGAGAACAATGAAAGAAAGGGTGAGCTCAACTAGCCCAGTAAGAAATATTATGACTAAGATAATGCAGAATAAATTATCATTAGCCTTAAACAGTGTTAAACCGATACAATATAACAAACATCAAGTTTAATCTGCTAGCGTGAATAAGCAATCCATTAAAAGAGTCAAGTAGAGAATAAAATCTACTATCTTTTATGATTTAAAAGGTTTTTCATCACTTTTATCGCTGGGACTCAGCTTAATAAATAATCCACATCATCGAATCACCCCTGCAATACGGCCAAGGATATTCTTTAGTATCACGACCACAATTATCCATGCACTACGGGCCAAGAATATTTGTGTATTCATCAACTGTAAGGCCCGAGAAAATCGGATTTTTGAGAATTAAATTTTTATTTTTATTAAATGAATTTAATGGATTATTTATGGAGCAAGCTAATCGAAGATCGTTCAATGACCTAGAAATGTCAGAACATTGTAGGATTTTGCCTACGTGGTAGAATTAAAGTGTTTGAATTTCCAAGACGAAAAAAAAAGATTTCCGAGAAATTTTCCGAAAAACACTATTCACGCAGTTCTGCTAGGGAATTATTTTTGAACTTCCAAGAAATATGTAACAATATAATATCGAGGTGAGATGGAATATCCAATAATATTTCAGTTATGGAAAACGTAATATTTTGCCTGTGGACTTAAAACCTAATGTTTAAGGAAAATGATTTACGAGAAGGAAATGTAATGTGATTAATGAATAAAACAATGATCGTATAATACGTAGGTATTATACAAAGTAATGAATACGAGTATTATACGAGAATGTATGAATGATGTTATATCATGAGGAATAAGTATACGAGAGGAATACAAGATGAATACGTAAATTTTACGTTATAAGGCTTTAAGCCAAATGTAATGGATTTGTTGAACTGTGTAGGAAATTATATTGTGCAATAAGAAGTGTGATAAGGCCCAAATGTAAGTATGGTTAAGTCCAAGGTAAGTTAATGAAAAAGCCCAAGTGTTTGTTTAATTACAAGCCAAAAGTATAATTTAAGTTAGTTAACCTAATTAATACGGTAAGCCCAAAGAATTGTTAATGCAAGCCCAATGTATAAGTTATGTTAATTAAACCTTAAGCGCAAAGTAAGAATCCAATGGATTAGGAGGATCCATGGGGCAACCCATGATAATATGGGTGAATTAGTGATCAAGAATTAAATGTGTTGAGCAAGTATACTTACGTGTTAAGCAAAGGATAAGTTAAATAACTTAAAGGCTAAGTAAAGTGCTTATGATTGGTGGCTAAGCAAGAGATAGGTTATGTGATGACCAAGTAACTTAAAAGCTAAGTAAAGGATAAGTTTTGTGGGGAGCAAACAAGAGATAAAAGTTGTGGAGGCCAAGTAAACTTGGTGAGCAAATAAGGAATAGTAAGGAGGTGGAATTAAGGAGGTAGAGTGGCTTAATGACCCTTATGCCCTAACTTAGGATTTCCTATAAATAGAGAAGCCTCACTTCATTTGTTGGTTGTTCAAATTTCATCCAACTCCTCTCAAGCTAAACAACTTATTTGGTTGAGAGAATAAGCTAAAAAAATTAAGAAAACTAGTCTTTCATATTTCAAGGATCAAGAAGGAGATTAAAGATTGAGCAAGGCATAGTCAAGTGAATATCAAAGGGTAAGTGATCCTAAGCCATGATTTTCTTTCTCTTCCATTAGTAGAGAA
Source organism: Panax quinquefolius (assembly GCA_020205615.1). Taxonomy (NCBI): domain Eukaryota; kingdom Viridiplantae; phylum Streptophyta; class Magnoliopsida; order Apiales; family Araliaceae; genus Panax; species Panax quinquefolius. Next base: position 41,065,217 of record CM035164.1, read on the forward strand.
GGGGGTATTGGTAGAGCTAGTATGTTAAGGAATGATAAACCAAAGGGCTTAAGTCTTAATAAGCCGTATAAATCATGAATAAGCTATTCGTAATCATTTAAGTTACGAACTTGTGAAGAATAATAATGAAAGTATAAGAACTTGTAAGAAGTGGTAATATGTTTAAATTAAGAAGTTAGCATGATTAATAAGAGGTAGGAATAAGTATTAAGGGACTTAACTTATTCATAAGTCATAAGCAATGAAATTAACTATGTTATACTTTAATAAGTAGTTTATAAGTTTATGAGTTTTGAACTTATTAAGAACAATTAATAACTTATCATGTTTATAAGTTAACAAAACATGTATGTCAAGATGGTAGCATGATGGATTGAATCCAAGTGAAATGATTTAAAAATCACAAGTAATGAAGTTTCACCGGAATTCACACGATCAGACGACAATCGTCGAATTCGTGAAATTCTCGGAATGGAAGTCGAATTTTGATATTAAGCTTGGAAACATTGGTTTTCAATGGAGACAAGTCTTATTTGGCATTATAGAGTTGCGGACTCAAAAATGGCTAGATTCCGTCTTAGAACGAAGAAACGAGCATTGAACGTTCACGAACGTTTATCGTTTTCGTTAAAAATAGGCTAATAGGTTAAATTTTAGCAAACGAAGTCGAATAGATAAAATTCTTGCATGACCACGTAAAGTATGAAATTTGTGAACCGTAGGCTCTTGAACGAGTCAATTAGGACTTATAACGAAGAAGTTACGCATCCGGGAATCTCCCAAAGTTGAAAAATTGTCAAAGTTTTCTGTGGCTCAGAGTCCGTGGCGCGGCACTCAAGCTTAAATAATGACCGCACCTTAACGCCAAAGTGAGCATCAACCGTTCTGGAGAGAGTGGTAGCGGCACATGCAAAGATTAACAAAGGGACTCACGCCGCAACGCCGAGTCCGGTCTTCAAGCCCTAATAGGCAACGCCGTAGCGTAGCGTGACAGTGTGAAATATGAAATAATGCAGCTGCATCGGACTTAAAACTTAGACAATTAAGAATGGTTACAAGTGGAACATGAATGGGAATTGTTAACAATGAGTTAAGGAACTTAATCAAACATTGTTAAGTTATAATTAAACCACAAGTATGATCTCTCAGGGTTAAAGAAAATCAATTGAAGATGAATGCAAACGATATGCAATAAGCGTACTTAACCATTGACGATCGAGTTTCAATTAACAATGTAATGACGTTAGTAAGCCGTGAGGAAGTATAATTAACTGGAACCGAGTTGTATTAATGAAATAATTTCAATTAAGTCATAGAAGAGAACGAAGTTGGTAAGAATGATGGAAAGCCGGAACCCATAAATAACAAATCTAATACAGGATTAGATTGAGAAGTAGGGTAAGATTCTTTAAGAACTATGTATGTTCAATAATAACCTAATATGGTATGTTATGTGGTTATGTGTTGTAGAGACCGTAAGGACTCAAAGGAAACGTAATTTTACTGTAGCAGACGCTGAAGGCAAGTTTTTCTTAAACGCTTGTCTAACCTTCGTGTTAGTCAGGTTTTCAAAATGATTCAAATTATGAGATGCATGTATGGTTTTAAAGAAAGTGTCAATGCCAGTTTTAGCTCGGCTAGACTAATCGTGATAGATTAATTGAACTGTTTACAAGTCTTTCAATATAGAATTGCTAACGCTATCCTATGCCAACTATTTGGTACAGATTAAAGGTAAGTTGGAATATGAATAAACAAATGTATTTTCATCGAGTATTCGATGGTCACGTGAGGTTGCCACAACTTAAACGTAACACGTTTAATGGATGTAGTGTTGATCAACATAGAGTACTATAGGCTGACCACCTAGAAGTGCTCGTAAGATATGTCGAACTTACGGACTTCGTGTCGGGCTGTCTTTTTCAAAGAAACTATAAGACGTTCACGTCTTGAACCAGAATTGATGAATATTGTTATTGTAAAATGTTTTGAAGGAAAAGGAAAGCTATTTTGAATTATTGATAGTACTTCGTAACTATCATCCAGTTATTGAAGATATACGATTCATATGTTTCAAGCATGCTTTTAAAAATGAAAATGTTTTACTTGCTGAGCTTGTTACGGCCACACTTGCTTGAACCATATGATTGCAGCTTAGATGATATGACCAAAGGATTCGACAAGGATAAAGTGAAGGCTAAATCGAACTTGTAGCGTACCTATGTAATAGTATAGGTTTGTAATGATAATATTTGATATTATGACAAGAACAAATGTAACGGTTATAAAAAACCTAGGGAATGGTAGTATTATTTTGGAATATATATAAGACATATTCGTTCTTTTGAGGCATTTCAATTAAATGTTTGTGTGAACTGTAGCACCGTGGAGCACAATATGTCGGGTTGAAAGAGACCCGGATTTGGGCGCGTCACAGGTTGGTATCAAAGCATTAGGTTATAAAACTTAAGGGGGGAAGAACCTTAGGCTAATAACCTCGTTAAGGAAGAGAAGTCCAAAGGAAGTAAACTCGAGCTTTACTTAAGTTGAATAAGTCAATAAGGTATTGAGGAAACTCAGTACCAAAAGATTTAAAAGATGGAAAGTAACCCTAAATAAATTAAATGTGATTTGTGCTTATACTATTTTGTGTTATGTACTAATCAACATGTTATGTGTTATTGTAGGATGTTGATCGATAGCTTGATGTATAGAGATATACACGCGGTGAGCGAAGAGCTTGTGAACCGAGTAGAGCATGTACCCATGCCAGTGGCGGAGGTACCAATGGTGATTCTAGAGGAGTCAGAGACAGAGGAGTACTTTTCTGAGGAAGACTACTCTGAGGGAGAGATAGATATAGCATCATACCTTAGTATGATGAACGATGTGGAAGAAGAAAGAGAGGTAACATCGATTACTACGGTGGTACCTACACTAGAGTCATCAACTCCAGATGTAATGGAAGCATTGTATCTGGCAGCGCTTGACAGGAATGTGCAACTGAGTACAGTTGTGCAGAATAAGAGTGAAGAGATTAGTTATCTCCATGAAGCTAAGATGTCTGCAGAAGTAGATTTTGAGTTAGAGCACGATAAGCAGGTGCTTATGGCGAGAAGCGAGCTAAAATTATTAAGCGGTAGGTGATGGCTTTCAGAGAACTGGGGAGAAGGAATCTGAAGATATCACGGATGTCTTACATCCATGAGAGTGCACATAAGGATTTCAAGCTGAAGGTTGCTTGTTATTCCATTGAGTCAAGACAAACCCGTCATATGATTAGTCGGGATACTGTAGCAATGATTGCGAATGAGAAACACGAGGATGCTGTTATGCATTATTAGAAATCTAAAGTTATAAGTATGTGTTTAGTGACGTAAAACCCTCTTTTGTATAACAGGGTAGTCTTTTGTAAATCCCAACTTTTGTGAAGTTCAATTGCAGGATAGAAAATAAAATAGCTTTTGTCTATGAAAACAAATTGTAAATAGTTTCAAACTATGAAGAAGCATATGAATATAATGAAGTTTTCATTTATGATGCGATTTGGTATGTGGCGATTAATAACGAAGTAAATAAATAGATAATAATGAAATTTTATTTATTTAATCTAAAAATGTCGCTAGGGAGAAGATAACGTAATAAGGAAGCGGAATCATATAATGATAATGAAGGGGGTCTGAACAACCCTATGCAAGAGTTCGTTAATTTATTAACTGCTGCATTTAACCAAACCAAGGTTTGAGTACCCGCGGAACCTAGGGTACCTAGAATGACTACTTTTAAAGAGTTTAAAAGGCGTAGGTCCGCTGGAGTTCAAAGGAACGACGGACCCAATAGAGTCCCAGACATGGGTAAAAGAAATAGAGAAGGCGTTTGTTATTACAAGCGTAGGTGAGATGCAGGAGTTTTCTTTTGTGACTTAATGAGGAAGAGTGAAGCCAACTTTTGGTGGGAGGCTCACCAGGGTGAGGCTAGAACAGATGCGATATTATGGGAACAATTTAAGAAGGTGTTCTTCGAGAATTTTTTTTCCTACAAGCATGCAAGGGAGGATAGAGAATGAATTTTTAGAACTTAAGCAAGGGGACATGACATTTGCCCAGTACGCGGCCAAATTCAAATAAATTGGCAAGGTTTATTTTACATCAAGTAAACATTGAGGAGAGGAAGGCTCGTAGGTTTGAGCAGGGCCTAAAACCCTGGCTCTATAGTAGGATTTCGGTATTCCAGAGTGTTTCGTATGGGACTATTCTGGATAAGGTGATTATAGCATAAAGCGGTAGTGAGTTGTAGACTCAATACCACAAAGAGGGAAAGAATGAGAACAAGAGAGAGGGAGGAACCAAGGTAGAGAATGGTAGTGGCAGTATGCCAAAGAGACATAATTTTTTTTACTTGAGAATACTTTGGAGGAGGACAAAGGGATCCTAAGTGAAGGATCGAGTGTGTGAAGACATGTGGAAAGACTCATCTAGGAGTCTGTCTGAAAGGGATTATAAGTACCTTTAAACATTAAGGTAGAGGAGGAGGAAATAACTTTTGTTAATTTATCCATGGAAAATTTGTTTCATGAATAATTCAGGTAAGTAGGTATCAGTAGATAAACACTGTTAATGCTGAGAGAATTTGAAGAAATTCTCAATATGAATGGGTGGATTAACCATATAGCTATAATAAATAGTTATAAGAAAAGTATGAATTTTTAGTTTTTCAGAAAACCCAAGGTAGTAATTTATGATAATAAAACACCGAGACGCCTTGTCGTCTAACCTGGACGTAAGTTAGTAGGATGTTAAAGAAGAGGATGAGTCATTGCGGTTGCATATTGACTATCGTAATATGAGTAAGTTAGTGATTAAGGATAAATACCCATGGCGCAGGATCGATGATTTATTTGATCAGTTGAGAAGGACAAAGAATTTTTCTAAGATAGATTTGTGTACGGGGTATAGTCGGTTGAAAGTAAAGAAGAAAGAGGAGGGACCTAAGATGACGTTTAGAATTCATTATAGTTATGATGAGTTTCTGGTTATGTCATTTGGGTTGACTAATGTACTGAATCTAGATTTTTTGTAAGGGGCACCGAGCAAGTCGGTGGTAAACAGATAGGTACCCTTGTGAGATGCTATGGTTGAAGGTATCATTAGCGTCACAGTTAGAAAAAGGTTAAGTAAGGTAGCTGTATTGTCTTTATGGGATGATACGGGGAATTTTGTAGTGTATCTCGATCTTCACATAGATGACATGATTGCGTGCTCTTATAGCATGGCAATGTTATTGTGTATGCATCACGCCAGTTAGAGGATTATGAGGAGGTCTATCCTACATATGATCTAGAATTGGCAGTTGTAGTTTTGAATTAAAAATCGGAAGATAGTATTTATATGGAGAAGTGTGAGATATACACGGACTTTAAGAGTCTGAAATATATCTCTACACAGAAGGAGTTGAAAATGCAGTTGAGTGAGGACTGTGATATCTTATATCATTCAGGGAAGGTAAACGTTGAAGCCGACGCGTTAAGTAGAAAGGGTAAGGAAAACTATCGATGGTAACGACTCAGAATGAGTTAATAACGGAGATGGCAAGAGTGGAGTTAGAAGTTAAATTACGGAATGAAGGGGTAGAATTGTTATTCAAAATGTAGACTCAATCCACGATAATGGAACGAGTTAAGTAAGTACAACTAAGTAACAAGGGATGCAAGCGAATGAAGAAGATGATGCAGGATAAGTAGAAGACTAAGTATAATCTTATTTTGAGGGAAGAATTTGAGTTCCATATAAATATGAGTTAAAAGGATAACTAAGATAATATAGAGATCACGTAATGTGTTAATAAGTGTTTAACGTCCAACTCAGATTATTGATAGGAAGTGATAAGTCATGTGAAATAAGATAATACCTTTGTTAAAGGTGAAATGAAAGAACCCCAATGTCGAAGAAAGCATTGTGGGAATTCAAGATTAAAATGAAGAAAAATTTTCCTCAATGGTGTAGGTATTATTAACGAGATTCTGGGGACATAATCCTTATAAGGAGGGAAGAATGTAATGCCCGAGAAAATTGGATTTTTGAGAATTAAATTTTTATTTTTATTAAATGAATTTAATGGATTATTTATGGAGCAAGCTAATCGAAGGTCGTTGTATGACCTAGTAATGTCAAAACATCATAGGATTTTGGCTACGTCGTAGAATTAAAGTGTTTGAATTTCCAAGACGAAAATAAAAGTTTTCGAGAAATTTTCCAAAAAACACTATTCACGCAGTTCTGCTAGGGAATTATTTTTGAACTTCCGAGAAATACGTAACGATAAAATATCGATTTGAGATGGAATATCCAATAATATTTCAGTTATGGAAAATGTAATTTTTGTCTGAGGACATAAAACCTAACGTTTAAGGAAAATGATTTACGAGAAGGAAATGTAATGTGATTAATGAATAAAACAATGATCGTATAATATGTAGGTATTATACGATGTAATGAATACGAGTATTATACGAGAATGTATGAATGATGTTATATCATGAGGAATAAGTATACGAGAGGAATACAAGATGAATACGTAAATTTTACGTTATAAGGCTTTAAGCCAAATGTAATGGATTTGTTGAACTGTGTAGGAAATTATATTGTGCAATAAGAAGTGTGATAAGGCCCAAATGTAAGTATGGTTAAGTCCAAGGTAAGTTAATGAAAAAGCCCAAGTGTTTGTTTAATTACAAGCCAAAAGTATAATTTAAGTTAGTTAACCTAATTAATACGGTAAGCCCAAAGAATTGTTAATGCAAGCCCAATGTATAAGTTATGTTAATTAAACCTTAAGCGCAAAGTAAGAATCCAATGGATTAGGAGGATCCATGGGGCAACCCATGATAATATGGGTGAATTAGTGATCAAGAATTAAATGTGTTGAGCAAGTATACTTACGTGTTAAGCAAAGGATAAGTTAAATAACTTAAAGGCTAAGTAAAGTGCTTATGATTGGTGGCTAAGCAAGAGATAGGTTATGTGATGACCAAGTAACTTAAAAGCTAAGTAAAGGATAAGTTTTGTGGGGAGCAAACAAGAGATAAAAGTTGTGGAGGCCAAGTAAACTTGGTGAGCAAATAAGGAATAGTAAGGAGGTGAAATTAAGGAGGTGGAGTGGCTTAATGACCCTTATGCCCTAACTTAGGATTTCCTATAAATAGAGAAGCCTCACTTCATTTTTTGGTTGTTCAAATTTCATCCAACTCCTCTCAAGCTAAACAACTAATTTGGTTGAGAGAATAAGCTAAAAAAATTAAAAAAGCTAGTCTTTCATATTTCAAGGATCAAGAAGGAGATTAAAGATTGAGCAAGGCATAGTCAAGTGAATATCAAAGAGTAAGTGATCTTAAGCCATGATTTTCTTTCTCTTCCATTAGTAGAGAAGGGGGTATTGGTAGAGCTAGTATGTTAAGGAATGATAAACCAAAGGGCTTAAGTCTTAATAAGCCGTATAAATAATGAATAAGCTATTCGTAATCATTTAAGTTACGAACTTGTGAAGAACAATAATGAAAGTATAAGAACTTGTAAGAAGTGGTAATATGTTTACATTAAGAAGTTAGCATGATTAATAAGAGGTAAGAATAAGGACTAAAGGACTTAACTTATTAATAAGTCATAAGCAATGAAATTAAGTATGTTATACTTTAATAAGTAGTTTATAAGTTTATGAGTTTTGAACTTATTAAGAACAATTAATAACTTATCATGTTTATAAGTTAACAAAACATGTATGTCAAGATGGTAGCATGATGGTTTGAATCCAAGTGAAATGATTTAAAAATCACAAGTAATGAAGTTTCGCCGGAATTCACACGATTAGACGACAATCGTCGAATTCGTGAAATTCTCAGAATGGAAGTTGAATTTTGATATTGAGCTTGGAAACATTGGTTTTCAATGGAGACAAGTCTTATTTGGCATTATAGAGTTCCGAACTCAAAAATGGCCGGATTCCGACTTAGAACGAAGAAACGAGCGTTGAACGTTCACGAACGTTTATCGTTTTCATTAAAAATGGGCTATTAGGTGAAATTTTAGCAAACAAAGTTGAATAGATAAAATTCTTGCATGACCACGTAGAGTATGAAATTTGTGAACCGTAGGCTCTTGAACGAGTCAATTTGGACTTGTAACGAAGAAGTTATGCATCCGGGAATCTCGCAAAGTTGAAAAACTGTCAAAGTATTCTGTGGCTCAGAGTCCGCGCTGCGGCGCGACTCCAAGCTTAAATAACTGGCACCGCATCGCCAAAGTGAGCATCAACCTTTTGGAGAGTAAGCGCATGTACAAGCAGATAACAAAGGACTCATGCCAGCAGTATGAGTCCGAGGCTTCAAGCCCTAATATAAATGCCAAGCATAGCATGATAGTGTAATAGCCAATAATGCAAAGACTGCGGACTTAAAACTTAGACAATGAAGAATGGTTACAAGCGGAACATGAATGAGAATTGTTAACAATGAGTTAAGGAACTTAATCAAAAATTGTTAAGTTATAATTAAACCCCACGCAAAGTGCTCTTAGGGTTAAAGAAAATCAATTGAAGATGAACGCAAACGGTATGCAATAAGCGTACTTAACCATTGACGATCGAGTTTCAATTAATAACGTAATGACGTTAGTAAGCCGTGAGGAAGTATAATTAACTAGAACCGAGTTGTATTAATGAAATAATTTCAATTAAGTCATTGAAGAGAACAAAGTTGGTAAAAATGATGTAAAAGAATGACGGAAAGCCGGAACCCATAAATAACAAATCTAATACGGGATTAGATTGAGAAGTAGGGTAAGATTCTTTAAGAACTATGTATGTTCAATAATGACCTAATATGGTATGTTATGTGGTTATGTGTTGTAGAGATCGTAAGGACTCAAAGGAAACGTAATTTTACTGTAGCAGACGCTGAAGGCAAGTTTTTCTTAAATGCTTGTCTAACCTTCGTGTTAGTCAGGTTTTCAAAATGATTCGAGTTATGAGATGCATGTATGGTTTTAAAGAAAGAGTCGATGCCAGTTTTAGCTCGGCTAGACTAATCGTGATAGATTGATTGAACTGTTTACAAGTCTTTCAATTTAGAATTGCTAACGCTATCCTATGCCAACTATTTGGTACGGATTAAAAGTAAGTTTGAATATGAATAAACAAATGTATTTTCATCGAGTATTCGATGGGCACGTGAGGTTGCCACAACTTAAACGTACACACGTTTAAAGGATGTAGTGTTGATCAATATAGAGTACTATAGGCTGATCACCTACAAGTGCTCGTAAGATATGCTGGACTTACGGACTTCGTGCCGAGTTGTCCTTTTCAAAGAAACTATAAGACGTTCACGTCTTGAACCAGAATTGATGAATATAGTTATTGTAAAATGTTTTGAAGGAAAAGGAAAGCTATTTTGAATTATTTATAGTACTTCGTAACTATCATCCAGTTATTGAAGATATAAGATTCCTATGTTTCAAGCATGGTTTTAAAAATGAAATTGTTGTACTTGCTGAGCTTGTTATGCTCACACTTGCTTGAACCATATGATTGCAGCGTAGACGATATGACCAAAGGATTCGACAAGGATAAAGTGAAGGCTAAAGCGAACTTGTAGCGTACCTATGTAATAGTATAGGTTTGTAATGATAATATTTGATATTATGACAAGAACAAATGTAACGGTTATAAAGAACCTAGGGAATGATAGTATTATTTTGGAATATATATAAGACATATTCGTTCTTTTGAGGCATTTCAATTGAAGGTTTGTGTGAACTGTAGCACCGTGGAGCACCATATGTTGGGTTGAAAGAGACCCGGATTTGGGGGCGTCACATCAACGGTCCTGATCATGCCATAAAACAATTCATCTTTGCACCCTTGGCTGAAGAGAATCCATTGCCATAATCATACCAAAAAGCATCCCATCAATGCACTACGGACCAATGAGGACTTTTTCCACATCATTTGTAACATTACGGTCCATGATTACACCGCATAATCCTCGGTCATAATCATAGCAAGTCCATCTATGCACTCTGCCACGAGATGACTTTCAACATAATATAAACATGAGGATGATGTCAATGATATAAGAATTCAATAAAACAAGTTCAAGAATTAATTTATCCAGGAACCAATAACGTCCAAATTGTCAACATGATACTGCTTTGTAAAGTAAAATTCAAGAATGCTCAAAAGAATATTTCCATGAAAAGATACTAGATGAAGCGCAAATATCAAGGATATTCCACTAATTTCATGGAGTATAAAAGTCAAAACTTTAACCAACTGAGTATAATAAAGAATAAAATAACAAAAGAAATCACCATGCATGCGGTATTGCCCATGAGCGAGTTATTCCAATGAATAATAATTAACGGAACCAAAATTCGGTAAATTACTTGCCGGCGTGATGTTCCAACAAAATAATAAATAATGGAACCAGTCCTACGTAAACACACAGATATAATTTTCCAAATGTAATAATAAATAACGGAACCCGTGTCCAAGCGTAAAAGCATTGCATGTGAGGATATTCAAATGAATAATAATAAAGAATAAAATAACGTAAGAATTTCACCAAGTATAGGGTATCCCATGATACAAAGTTATTCCAATGTAATAATAAAGAATGGAATAATGAAGTTCTCTTCATGAATAAGAAAGAAAGAATACCCCTTATGAATACAACAAATAATATTCCTACCTTAAGAAGAAAAGTCTTTGGATATATGAGTAGTGAAGTAGCATAATACTTTTCTTCTTTCTCTCTATAGTTTATCTCTCTAGTTTCAAAGAATTCGTAAGAAATAATGAAGGAATGAGCTTCTATTTATAGAAAATGGATCCGCATAGTAAATAACTCATGAATCAGTCCAGATTGATTTACTTTAATCGTGACTACCATATTTAAAGCAAAATCTTTTAAATAAAATATAATATATTCTATTTATAATCTAATAAAACGAATAACTTTATAAAAAGATTTTACTATGCAAACACTATATCGCAGCACTATGCAAACACTATGCATAATAAAATATAATATATTTTATTTATAGAATAACTTTATAAAAGTATTCTGTTTTATATAAAAAGTTTTTACTATGCAAAACACTATGCAAATTTATGCATAATAGAATATAATATATTCTATTTATAGAATAACTTTATAAAAGTATTCTGTTTTATATAAAAAAAAATTCTGTATTATTACATTAATAATACCAATAACACAAAAATGAGTGACTTATCACGTAAGCATCAATAATCAATACCGTGTGCTACTATGCAACCACGCGTATTACTGTACTTTTACTATCGAGTAGTTCAACAGTATTAACGGTAAAACTTCCACCGTTATTTTCATAAAATATTTTTGTCGTTTTCTCAATCAGACAATAATTCTGTTGTGGGGTCCACCAATGATTGCGTCGTTGCACAAATATTCCCTGATAAAATATTCCCCGACCAATCGAATATAATATGATAACTTGCATACTTTGCAAAATTTATAAATACTACCTATTACTATAACATTATCTCATATCCACACCATAATATTAAAAACAAATATTTTGAAAAAAATTAAATCTTTATTCATAAAATCTGGGGTCTCACATCGCGCGCGGCCACGCGCTCCTCCAGCTTGATATGCTCGCGGCCGCAAGACTTGCAGTAAGTTTGTATGTTCAGCCCGTCTCTCGCGCGGGTGCGCACTCTCTGGGCTTGTCCTTCTTCATGGCGCGTAACTTGCGATGAGGTTCCTGGTTTGGTTGGGTACTGTACTCGTCTGTAGGCGCTGCCTCAAGCTCTCTTTGCCATGCGGCCACGCGACTTGCGATTCTTTGTCTTGATCCCGCCTCTGAGCTTGGTTCTGCAATGTTCATTCTTTGCTTCTTCGAAATGTCCTATGTCTATCCATGCTTGTCCATCCATGTTCCACTCAATCCTACGTCATGCACATCCTATCTTTTGCCTTGCCTCACGCATCCATTAGCCTCGTGCCACCAAATTAGGCCAATTCCTGCACTTATTCACCAAAAGGAGTTTTAAGTATGCGAAATGCAAATTAAAATAAAATGCAGCTAAAACAGACTAAAATGTACTTGAGATGGGCATAGTTCGCATGAATTGGTACTCCATAAGTAGGTGTAAATCCTACTTATCAAATACCCCCAAACTTGAACCTTGCTTGCCATCAAGTAATGCATACTAATGAACAATAAAAATACAACTATATTACTATGCAACTAATTCTCACATTGTCCCCAACTATCATAGAAATTCAGTCCAATTTGCCTCAGCGAATTTTTTTCTAGGATCGAGAATTCAGATTCAAATCAAACTGCAGGCATAATGTCATACACTCAGATAATTCAAAAATGCTATAAAGATGCTATGTGTGTGTGTTGTGTTCGCCCAAAACTTGATTTAGGCGTAGAATACTCATGCTATCTTGCTCAAACCAGAAAAATTATAGCTTAAATCAAGACTTATGTATATATATGCAACCCAGACTATTCCAACATCTTAAAATAAACTAAGGTTCAACAATGGGCTTAACTGCTTTATTCTACTCACGAGGGTGACTTTCGCACTTTCCCTTGGTGTTTATTGCTATTTTTTCTTTTCTTTCTTCATGACTGTGAAATGTCTTACTCCATTAGGCACACTGCTACCCCTTAGCGAGCTTTCGACCAACAACTCCCAGACCATGAAAGACCTTAGGGCGCTAGGTGTAGAGACAATCCCCTCGGGCGTACTTACTCAAGTGGCCAGGGCCCCGAAATAAGACTAGCCATGTTATTTCTACGTTTCTTTCTTTTCGTTTTTTTTCTTTTTTTATACACAGATACCCATGTTTTCCCAAAGTTTAAAAATCGATGTTTTATACAGTCTAAAAGTCACTTTTCACATATTTCTCTTTTTAACACTACATTTTCTATCGAAGCAATACGCACAACGATTTCTTATACCTACAAGTGCTTGTGAACACATTTATGCAAACCGAAAGCATTTAAACAACATTATGAATTTCATTGTATAAAACGTTATATCTCAACTCATGTTATCCAAAATATTCAGAAATCATTTAAAAACCTCACTCTCATCATTGACTAGACAAAAATTTCTATACGGTAAGAACTGTGAGGTATGCAATTATAACATGCAACTATATGCTAAAATGTAATCTAAACATGCAATAAAAATTAAACTAATCATGCAAAACTATATGCAAAACTAAAAATACTACTACCCAATACCCCCATACTTAAAATATTCAATGTCCCAATTGAATGAAGGTAAAGGGTACGAAAACTCCCCTAATTATCGGTGGTGCCACCCTCCTCGGGTGGTGAATTCGGTGGTGGATATGGTGTTGCGGTTCCAAACTGAGGCCATTCTTGTGTTATTCCTTGTTGCGTAAATGCTTTAGCTAAAGCCCTTGTGAGTCCTATCGCAAATGTGCCCAAATTATTGTATATGGCATCGACCTTGCGCTCCAATGTTTGGAGCTGGCGATCTCCATGGGTGGCACGCGCGTGCGTGGACGGGCCCGCCTCATCAGTTTGCGGGGGTTGTTGTGGCGGCTCTGGAAAAATGGGCTGAAGTATAAATCTTAGTCCACGTGGGTGTGGTACACCACCTGCCCAGTCCTCAAATTTTTTGATCGTGGCATGAGTAATGTCCTGGCTTAGGTATTGCATCTGCTCATTGCCCCAGTTGCATCCCTGATTAGCACAAATCATGGCAACCACGGATGCGTGTGGAATGCTCCCAATCGCTCCTCCCCGTAGATAACGCAGCATATTCTCGTGAATGAGATGACCAATGTCGATGTACTTTTCGGTGATTATGCCCCACAGAATACGTGCCCTCTCTGCTGTTATTTTGTGTTGATGGGCGGAAGGCATGAGCTTGGTGCATATGAACAAGTTCCACGCTATTGCATAGCGATTTAGGGCTGCAGCTGGGAATATACGCGGTTGTGTCGTGCCAACTTTATATGTCCATTTCGTACCCGACACACATAACTTTGCAATAATCAACTCAATGTCGGTCTCCAAATGAGCACCGATTACCCAATTAGCAGCCCCCACTAGCGGTGCGTCAGTAATTTTGAAAATTAATCGGATGGCACGAGGTCTGTAATCTACCTCGATACCACGAACTAGAGATATCCCGCTCATAGTGACCTTGGCATTGGCATAGAATTCACGGACTACGCTCATAGGAACGGGTATTGGAGTAGCCATCAGTCCACCCCAGCCTCTCTCTCGAATCATGGCGCACAACTAGCCATCCTGCCCCGCCGACTTGAATCCTCGCTCCTTGATGAATATTTTCGCCACAATGTGGTAGTACTCTTGTTGAGCTTCCAATTTGAGGAGCTTGGTATGATCCACAATATCAGCCTCTTGGTTGCATGAAGAGGATGAAGAAGACCTTGCTCGCTTAGGCCCCATTTGTGTTTGATAGAGGTTGCACAGATTATATGATGGAGAATGAAGAAAAGCTTGAAGAATTTCTACCCCCAATACTCATTTCTGTAATCCAAATTGGAACCCTAGCTTTATAGTGCACTTTGGAGAAGTTTAGGAGATATGGACTTTGAATGAGGCAAGAATCGTGGCTAATTGATTGAGAGATGTACGGCACAACTTGTAACTGATAGATAGATAGGGACGTGAGTTATGGAGAGTGAGAGAATTTTGTGTCTGTTATTATCCCAAATGAGAGTCCAAATGGTCCACAACTCTGTTTTTAAACTATTCAGATTTGTCTTCATCCGGTGTCGCGTCTTGTGCTGCTTTTTCTTTCTTGAGTCAGGCGCCTTGGTGTGAGACTTTCAGATTATTTTGGTGGCTTTCTTAACTTGATGCGCGGGCGCGTGAGTTTGCGCTTTATAGGGTGCGCAGCCGCGCGATCCTGCTATCTGTAATGCTACCAATCAATTCCACTCTGGCTATCACTGATGTGGTCTAATGATGGTTCCTGCATAGATATAAATGCACCTTGTTAAGGCATGACTTAGTGGCCACATAGTGCTGACATCTTGCAAATATTCGTAACGCAAGTCTTGCTACACACTTAAGCTTGAACATTTAACATCCTATTAAAAATGAACTCGATGTAACTACTGGAATAATCCAAAATGAATAACTAAAAAAACAAATCAATGGGAATAGAATTAATGGGTTGCCTCCCATCCAGCGCTAAGTTATAGTCAATTAGCTTGACTATCTCTGAGTTTCATGTCACAAATAGAATTGAGGTACCTTCCTTCTTGTCCGCCTCACCCCAAAATTTAATGACTTCATCTTTCGTCCATGGCTCGACCTTCAACTCTGAATTTTTACCCTTTTCACACCTCAACAGTCCATTATTTATCGATTTCTTTACCTCATCATGTAGGCCCCAATCCACCAAGTCAACCAGGAAGCACTCTTCTTCATTCGTTGGTAACTTGATTGCTTTAATGACGTTGAAGGTGATCTCTTGATCCTAAACGCGCATAGTGAGTTCACCTTTTTACACATCTATCGAAGTCCTACCTGTGGCTAAGAATGGTCTCCCCAGTATTATTGGTATGCTTTTGTCCTCCTCGTAGTCTAAAATAATGAAGTCAGACAGGAAAATAAATTTATCCACCTTAACCAACACATCTTCAACAATTCCTCGTGGATACGTGATCGATCTATTAGCTAGCTGTAATGATATGTTTATCGGTTTTGGACCCGACAATCCCAACTGGTTAAATACTGACAAGGGCATCAAATTTATGCTTGCCCCAAGATCACATAAACAATTACTGAAGTTCATCTTTCCAATGGTGCATGGAATTATGAAGCTGCCCGGATCCTTCAGCTTTGGAGGTAATTTCTGCTGAAGCACTGCACTGCATTCCTCTGTCAAGGCTACCGTTTCAAACTCATCTAATTTCCTCTTTCTTGACAATATACCCTTCATAAACTTGGCGTAACTTGGCATTTGTTCCAATGCCTCAGCGAATGGTATGTTGATCTGCAGCTTTTTGAATACCTCCAGGAATTTGTTGAACTGTTTATCTTCCCTTTTCTTATTTAATCTCTGCGGATACGGAACTTGAATGTGAATTGGTGGTACTGAACTCTTAAACGTCTCCTCTGGACCTGCTCTGTCTTTCTCTTCCGTGACCCTCGTTTACGCAAATTTTCTTTCCCGATGAAGTTGGCTCCTCTGCTTCACAGCGGTGCCTACGGCCTCCTCGATTGCATTCTCATGCATGACTTGACGACTAAGAATCGACAAATCTTTCCCAGATCTCAATGTGATCGCTTGACACTGTTCCTTCCCTTCTCTTCTTAGATTTTTCTCCGTAATACTTGGCAATGAACCCTGGGGCATGTTAGTAAGCATGTTCGCCATCTGCCCCATTTGAGTTTCTAGATTCTTTATAGCCACTGCTTGGCTCTTGATCATAACTTCTATGTTTGCCATGTATTTCATCATCATCTCCTCCACTTCTGAATTCTTTTCTTGCTGAGGTGCAGCTGTAGTGTGATGTTCCTGTTGTTGTTGAGAAAATCCCAGCGGAAAGGGTGGTCTAGGATTAAACTGTGGCTGCGCTGGTTGTGCCTGAAATTGATTATTTGGTTGAAACTGATTTTGTTGATTCCCTTGATTATTCGACCAACTAAAGTTGGGATGATTTTTGTTGTTGGGGTGGTATGTGTTCTGAAATTGACCTTGGTCTTTTCTATAGTTGATCACATACTGCACTAATTCTGAGCTGATAGCACATTGATCCGTCGAGTGTGACCCCGCACAAATATCACATACGAAGGCAACCGTCTTTACTTTTCCTTCCGCCAAAGTATCTATCTTCTTTGCCATGGCTACCATCTGTAAGGCCCCCAAATCCAGGTACTTGAAACCCAAACTCGGTGCTTTACGATACCATTTCTATGAGCAGAATAATACTAATAATAATAACAATAATATAAAAGTCAAACTTAATTTACATAATTATCAGAGTCTAGCTCCTAAGTACGTAACCTTTAATACATTCATTACAACCCATGATAGATAATATATGTCATACTTGTCTTAATAATATCAAACTATTACATAAACTACCACAAATCTTATTTTGATAGCTTTCCTTTTCCTTTGTTTCTGCATGAGCTCTCTGGTTCTTCACACTTAGCCGAAAACATTTAAATTAAGCAAGGATGAGCATTTGAGTGCTCAGCAAGTAATAGCAATTATATATAAGATGAAATAGTTTAAATATTTTCTTTATACTACCCTTCTACAACGATTCAATAGTTGTGAAGTAATCTGTACCAATGATAATAATATATCAATTCTATACCATATTTTTGAAACTACGTACTGACTTTAAATAGGGTTAATGTGGCATACTATGAACATTGTTTTCATTTTTGAAAAGGTTAAATGAAATTCATCTCAAAATAATCATAACTTACTTACGCACGGGGGTGATCATCGGCCGTTATACCTGCGTTGATCAATACTACGTGCAAGAATGAGGGTATCGTTCACTCTGTCATGTTAGGCGCATAAAAGTTTTCCCATGTAGGGATGTTCATACTTGTCTGGGTTCCAAATCAAAGGTTTTATCTTGTTCAACAATAATCTATAATTCAACATATATGTATACGGGTAATTGACAAAGGTATATCAACATGTGATTAAATATAATGATTATCCAAGTGGGGACACTTGTTTAACCATTTCTAGAAATTAACGAATAGAATATATATATCTGAGTTACCACATACTAACATGTTGATAATCAATGAGCTTATATAATATAAGGTTAATAATCTGTACAGTAATAATATAATTCATAAATATTCTTACTCATGTCCATTGCATAAAGAAAATGCAGAGATAAGATACTTGCCTGATGCGCTGCTTATAATTTGCAACTTAGTTTTATCGTTTATATCACGACCTATCATTAATCAAATCATTTTACTGATTAGAATAACATACTATAACACATAACACTGCTTATTGCAGTTAGCACATACCCTAATCACATTGGCACATATGTTTAATAACCAATGAATCACAAATAATCACTTTGTCTAATCAAATTATCTAATCCAGATCAATTTTTGAAACATGTCCGGTCTCTCCGACTGACTTTATCGAGTAATTACAGGAGTCTAAGACTCATTCACGTAACTCAATATCTATAAGTATCACTCATATTATTTTTAAATGACTTAATATAATTTTAAAATATTTATTATAATTTATCATAAATTTTCAAACATCAGAATCATTATTAAATGATTTAAATATTAAACAATTCTATTATCATTAATATTTAATTAATATTAAACTATTAATGAAATCATTTCCAAAATATTAAAGTTATTTATAATAACTCAAAATACTTTTAAAGTATTAATATTACCCTTAAATGATTTTTAAAATACTTAAAATTATTTTTAAATAATTATCATTAATATTAAAGTATTAATGTTTTACTTATCAAATATTAAAAGTCATTAAGTATAACATAAAATATTTTTAATTCATTTATATCCCTTTTAAATGATTTTTAAATTAATAAAACCATTTTAAACTATTTATTTAATATAATTATTAAATAAATTTAATATCATTAATAATAAATTAATAATTATTAATATTAAATTATTAATGAAATTATCCTTTAAATATTAAAAGTTATGTTTTATAACTTAAAATATCTTTAAACACTTTATTTTCATTTAAAATGATTATTATAATATTAAAATCATTTTTAAATTAAATTATTTAATATAATTATTAAATAACCTTAATATCATTAATAATAATTAATTAATGAAATTTATCTTTAAATATTAAAAGTTATATTTTATAACTTAAAATATTTTTAAATACCTTATTATTATTTAAAATGATTTTTAATATAATAAAATCATTTTTAATTAATTTATTTAATTCATTTAGTAAATAACTTAATTATCATTAATATTTATTTATTAATGAATTTTATCACAAAATATTAAAAGTCATTAAAAATAACTTAAAATATTTTCTTATATCATAATATAATTTTAAATGATTTTTCAAATATTAAAATCATTTTTAAATAATTTATTTAATATTATAATTAAATAAATTAAATATTTATAATATTCCAAAAATATTAAATATTTATGAAATATATTTAAAATAATTAAAACTAATTTTCAAAATTTAAAATAATTTTTAATAATTTATTTGGTATTTTTTTTATAATTAAAAACTATTTTTTCTATTTTTAATTAATTTCACGAAAATAAAATATCGTGTCGTCGCTTAAGGTCACCTATAGTGACAAAAGCCGCTATAGGTGTTCTTCATGTTCTTGAGCATTCAATAAAAGGCGGTTTAAGTAGGTAACACTTTGACCATTGATTAAACGCTACTAAATTTGTTTACGGACATGTTGATGGTCGGAGTAATGTAATACAAGTACAGACTACTACGATCCAATGAGACAACATCATCAAAACATGCTTAACTAACGAGATCTGGAGCCTTGAACAAGTTTGTCGAGTAGTATTATTCATTTTCCAGGTTACCAGAAATGAAGAACGATTCTGACTAGCTTCGTTTTGGGATTCCACAACTTGTTGATCTTGTAATGTTTTTGTTCTTTAAAACATGGAGTATGTAGCCAACATAACAAGGAAGAGATTCATTACATAAAAGAAACAAAACAACAACCAAATAACAAGATCCATGTTGGTCAAACCCTGTCAGAGATCACGTTCTTGAGTTTACGGGTTACCCAAACTCGATTAAATCATCATCGCCCGCTTTCTTTAACCGACCCATGACGACTCCTCCATATGATTCTTAGGATATTATAAGGCATGAACATGTAGTACAAATATCAAGCTATAGACTAGATACAACACAAACAACAAAACATAAATACATTAAAAGATCGTGACCGCTTAAAAAGCATCGGTAGATTCTTATTTCATTTTTCAAGGTTACCCATAAACTCCCGGTCATGGTCGGTCAACTACGTTTGACCGTAAATAACTTCTATTCTAGATATCAAATGACCTTGAGTCCACTTGCAGATTACAGACCACAATACAGGCTACATGAACAACTTAAAAACAACACAAATCATAAACAATCAAGGATCTGTGGCCACTGACATTCGTTGTCAGACCACAGAACCAAGTTTTTCCAGATTTTGCAAAAACTTAAATCCGAGCCTATAGATGTTATGGATCTAACATCCATCAACCCAGATCATCATTATACACTACTAACAACATATTCTAACACTCAAACATAACATCTAACAACCGAAATTTGGACAGATTTTGAATTAGGGTTTAATACATTTACTTTGATCGATCTTGATCTTAGGCTTCTGATTTGTTATAGTTGATCGTGGGGCTTGTTTATGGAACTGATTTAGCTTATATTTTCGTGGGTTTTGGGTTGAGAAAAAAAAGCTTGGGTGTTGTGTATAAAAATGGCTAGCAAATGATTTTCTCTCACCTTTAATCTATTTATAGAACATAGATGCAATGTATCTATCATGCAAGGTGTCAATATGGATAAGGATTGGCTGGTTTTACACACATGGGATAAACACAAGTGATGAGTCATGCAATTCTAGAACACTCCATTTTTAAATAAAGGGTAATTTGGTCATTTTGCATTGTTATTTTAAGGGTATACTCGTCCATGGTGCTTGAATCTAGGTTTTAATCACTAGATTTTAATCCTTAAGGTATCCCAAATAATTTCTAGGGTTTTAAGGATTAAGATTAAAGTTCAATAAAATTTTAATTAGAACTTACTACATAAAATTTAGGGTTTTTAAATAATTAGGGTTTCCAAAATATAATTAGGGTTCTAATAATTATAATTTTAATTACTAATTAGGTTTACCTTAATTATCAATAAAATCTATCATACGCGTTATTATCCACAGTAGCACAATTTCTGACTAATCAAAATCTCTAGTTTAGGTTTCCAATTAGGGTTTCTAATTATTAGAAATTCAAATATAAACTAGGGTTTTAAATTTACAATTAGGGTTTCCTAATTATCATAACATTATGTAACACACAACATAAAACATATAACACAGTTAAATAACCGTCTTAAACCCACAATTGATTTTCAAATTAGGGTTTAGCCAAATAATATTAGGGTTTTGAAATTAAACACCATAATTGACCAATCATCATTAATACTTACAAACAGTACATATTTATAGCACTGAAAATTCAAAATATAATTAATATTATATTATTATTCTCATACCTTGACAATAATCCAAAATTAGGGTTTGGATTCCATATCTGATTTATTCTTCCTATTTAACCTTAATAATTAAGGTAAAATAATTAACTTAATAATCAGTACTAAAATTCATATAATAAAATAATTATTATATTTATTCTAAAAATCACTCCATATATTATTTAAATAATATATGATTATATTTTCATGGAAAATAATTAATAAAAATATTTCTACCATAAAAGTAATTATTATAAGAATATACTTTTATAATAATCAATAATTCTAAAATAAAATTATTTGTAAATATTCATGTAATAAATATATTTTTATTTACCACATAAATACATATACACATATCTTGTACAAATCCTCATCTTTAAAATAAAAAAAATTTATACGCAAAATTTCTTATTTATTTATATAGAAAATATCGGGTTGTTACACCATCTGTGCTGACAACTGAGTAATAACATCAACCTCCAATACACCTGCAACTTTGGTTTGTGGCATTCGAGATGTAGGATTCTGAAAATCATTCGATGACATTGTCTCGATAAGGTCATAGGCTTTCTCATAGTTCTTTTTCCATAATGCCCCTCCTGCAACTGCATCTATAATCGGTCTCGACTGCCATCCCAATCCATTATAAAACTTGTTGATTACCATCCAATCTGGCATACCGTGATGTGGGCACTTTCTCAGCATTTCTTTGTATCTCTCCCATGCTTCAAATAATGACTCGCCCTGTTGTTGCTCAAACTGAGAGATAGATGTCCTCATCTTAGCAGTCTTAGCCATTGGGAAGAACTTAGCTAAGAATTTCTGTGCTAAATCCTCCCATGTAGTTATAGATCCTGCTGGCAGAGAATGAAGCCAACTTTTCGCTTTATCCCTCAATGAGAACGGGAACAACCTTAGTCTAATAGCATCCTCCATCACACAGTTGTATCTGAATGTATCACAATTTTCGATGAAACTTAACAGGTGTTCATTCGGATCATCTGTGTGCACTTCAAATCGAATCGTATTCTCGCACCATTTGAATAGTCTTTGGTTTTTATCTCGAATGTATTGGTACGCTATCATTTGTTCGACTATCTTTGGATCAGTAGTCCATTAATAGTGGGCATGGAATACTCCTTGAGAGCCCTATGCTCCTCTCTTTTGCTCTTCTCCTTGTGCCTCTACCGCCATGTTAGATGTCGTGTTTTCCAACCGTTTTGTAAATTTCTCTTTAACACCCGCTTTCAACCTCTCCGCTTATATTATCCCGAGCAGTGTTAAATCGGGGTTGGATGATCACGCGTCTTGCATAAAACTTTATCCAAATTCCTGAAACAAAAATAAAAACTGAAATGAGATAAGACTAGAATTGTCTAAGTCATACAATATAGCTTAAAACTAATGATAGTAAAACTAAATTAAATGCCTTTCCCCGGCAACGGCGCCAAAAGCTTGTTGCCTCTTTTTTAGTCTTAACAAAAGAGCTCTAACTCATGCAAGCATACATGCGTCAACAAGTAATACAGAGCAAGTAAAGTATCGATCCCACAGAGAAATTTGTTTAACTAAGATTACTATTCATTAATTGAATCACTATATTTATATGCTCAAACTAATGATTAAACTTGGTTTGTTCTCGAATTGCAAATAACAACTAAAATAATAATAACGACGGAATAAATGATATTGGAACTAATGGGATCCTAACTTGATTTAATACTTCATTCAATCACCACTATCATGCATGACTCGTTCACATATCCCAGAAAAGTAGCCAAGAGCACTAAAAGAGTGTTAGCCATTTTTCAATGCACTAAGACCTACTTACACAGCATCCACATATGATAGACTCTATGTAATCATCAATATAACCAAAATCACTATATGTCTATATGAAATTGCAACTATATTGATTTTAAGTTCAAGCCCTTATTCTAACTTATACGGTGAAACAGTATATGTCTATCTGGTTCACGAAATACATAAGCCATATAACACAACCCTATATACGTATACTATCATGATTACAGTCCATATTTTCATGTTCATTGTCAATTCCATACAAATACTGAAACGAATGGTGATCAAGCATTCATACATGCAAAACAATCATGATAGACATTTTATATGATATGCAAAACAAACCGGCATTTAAGCATGTAATCAAACTACATATTAAAATTCGTTAAAATCCCATAATGGAGTTTAGTTCATGACTGAACCAAAAGCCATTATGGGATCAAATCTAAACATGGTTAATAAACGACAATTGAAAGATGAAAGATAAAACTATCAAACCCAATTGCTGAATATAAATTAATATTCAGATCCTCATAAGAATCCAGCAAAACTAATAATAATAATCCACTCTAGTAGAAAATCCCAAGAAGGAGTAGAAAAGTAGAGTTGTGGCCTCCTTCTACGTTAGAATCTCCCCCAGAGAATAAATCCTAATTACGACGTAAAAAATAAAACTAAAACAGAATAAAAAAGTCAAGTGATACCCCTGACACCAGTCAGGAATCATTTTAAATAAATTACAACCCTTAAAAATTAGAAATAAAATAAATCAAGTCGTTACTTGAGCCTCACGGCCGATCGCGCTGCGCTCCTCCAACAATATGCTCGCGGCCGCAAGACTTGCAGTAAGTTTGTATGTTCAGCCGGTCTCTCGTGCGGGCGCGCGCTCCCTGGGCTTGTCCTTCTCGCGGCCGCACAACTTGCAGTAGGTTCCCTGGTTTGGCTCGGTACTCGCGCGGGCGCGCGCCTCCAAGTTCTCTTTACCGCGTGGCTTGCAGTTGATGTCTTTTGATCCTGCTCCTGAGCTTGGTTCTGCAATGTTGCTGCTGCTATTGAAATGTCCTATGTCTATCCATGTTTGTCCATCCATGTTCCACTCAATCCTACGTCATGCACATCCTATCTTTTGCCTCGCCTCACGCATCCATTAGCCTCGTGCCCGATATCACCACCAAATTAGGCCAATTCCTGCACTTATTCACCAAAAGGAGTTTTAAGTATATGAAATGCAAATTAACATAAAATGAAACTAAAACAGACTAAAATGTACTTGAGATGGGCATAGTTCGCATGAATTGGTACTCCATAAGTAGGTGTAAATCCTACTTATCAAACCTCTCCTTGATAGAACTTTTAGACATCGTTAATATTGCAAATAATAATATTAATAACTTTGTCATCTCAATTATTGATTTAATAATATATAAAATTTTGACAATAATTGAATCAAATAACGTGAGATACTATGCAACAATTACTATAGAAATAATTGAACAAAACTGAGTGACTTCTCACGTAAGCTTCAATAATCAATACTGTGTGCTACTATGCAACCATGCGTATTACTTTACTTTTACCACTGGGTGTTTCAACAGTTAACGGTAAAACTTTCGCCGTTATTTTCATAAAGTATTTTTGTTATTTTCTCAATCTGACAATAATTGCGTTGTGGGGTCCACCAATGATTGTGCCGTTGTACGAATATTCCCTGTTAAAACAAATATTCCCCGACCAATCGAATATTATATAACAACTTGCGTACTTTGCAAAATTTATAAATATTACCCACAACTGTAACATTATATCAAATTCATTAAATAATATTCAAAAATAATATTTATAGAAAATTCATCTTTATTCATAAAAGTTGGGGTCTTACAATATATATATATATATATATATATATATATATATATGTGTGTGTGTATATATATATATATATAATTGCTTTTATCTACTTTCATAATATAGATATTTAATCTTTCAGCCCGCGGGCTAGATTTGCCTAAATCTGGCTATTTCTTACTTTAACCGGTTCATGGTGACTAAACTGAAACCATTGAAGTTGGAATACTTTAGATTTACTCAAATCTAGTTCTTTTTCTAGCTTTTGTATATATTGCTTTCTCATGTGAGCCTAGGAATCATGTTATCACAGATTCAGTTTCTGAATCTAGATTCGGTTCCCATGATAGAAATTTTCAGCTGCAACCAACTTGTAAATTATCTACGGTGTCTAAATATCCTTAGATGGTTCTCATGCTCACAATGAGTTCGGCACTGCTATATATCTTATTTTCTCGAAGATGCTTCGCATCTCGAAAATAAGAGCAATCAAGCCGAACACATAATAAAATGGAAGTATCAAAGGCATCAATTACTATTGAGTACAGGGGTTTGAAAAACCTGTTTTATAAAACATCACTGCTATATCTTGTTAAAATTCTACTTTTATACAAAAGTCAAACCCTTTTTATATAGGTCCAAATGAGACATAACACTACTTTCAAATAACAGCACATAGACCTAATTCACACACACACACATTCACAAATAAAAGTTTAATGAAAAGTTGTCGTAACCGTGTTATCACGGAAGTCAGGGGGTGCCTAACACATTCCCTCCGCTTAATCAAGTCCCCGGACCCTAACGAATTTCGGTTTTGCAGACCAGTTAAACAGTGTCACATCACTAGGTCTTTGAACAAACCTTTTCTCGGTTAAGTTGGTGCAACCATTTAAAAATAACCAACTGGCGACTCTTATAGTCAAATCATCGACATATACATGTCGGACCTTATCAAACTTATTTTTTCAAACAAATCTCATATAAAATGAGAACACCAAAAGACAAGAACAGAAAGGGACAAATAAAAATCCCGACGTCGACATAATAAATATGATTTCAGTATATAAAGAAAAATCATAAAGGTTGAGATTCAGGGAATGGATGAATGGCAGAAAGATATAAAAAAATTTATTCTGCATTTTTAGCTATTTTAACATTAAATAATATTTTAAAGCTAGAACAAGATAGTATTAACGCACAAGATTAAGAAGAAAAATGGTCGTAATTTTTGGGGCGTTACAGTACCTCAATCCCCCAGCAATCACCAAAGTTTATATTTGACAAAAAAAAACTTAAACAGGATGTGCTCTACGTGTGTGAATGCATGAATACGGTGAGTAAACTTAAAAATAATAAAGAACTAAACTACTAATTTTTTATTTTTAAAAAAAGAAATATGGAGATACGAAGTACCAAAAAAAGCTCAACAACAAAATCGTTATCTTTTAGGTCCTTCGACCCGCTTCGATAATCTTAAAAAATAATAATAAATAAAATATTAGAGTTAAAAACTAATTCGAATATATAAAAAATTAATTATAGTCCCCGACAATGGCACCAAAAACTTGAAGTGTTAAAATTATGTTCTGGAAGTGCACAACGTCTATTGTAGATCTGGCAAGTGCAAGTCGAATAACAGAGACTAGGTCAATTCTTTAATATATCCTTAATTAATATTTCAGGTAAATTAGAAATAAATATAGTGGAGATGATTAACAAACTAAATAACGCAAACTAAAAAACTAATTATGAAAACTAGTAATGAGAAAAACTACATAGGAATCCAAATCCACCAAATATTAACATAATAAACAATTTCTTATTTTTCAAATTAATTCCCAAATTATTTTCCATTCCCTTTAAAAAATAATGATTCATATAATTAATATGGGTAAACATAAGTTATGAAAAATTCACTTATTAACTATAACTTATCAAAACCTCACAATCAATATAAGAATCGTATGTAATTTGTGTGAAGGCAAATATGAATGCAAAAATAATTAGCCACTAATTTCGGAACGAAGAGAAAATATTAATATGTAATATCTAGTTTCATCATCATCTTAGGTATTAGAAATTTAGCTAGCCTTAATTACATAAAATAAGAACAATAATTAAAAAGAAAATTTATAGTAGATCAATAAAAGAAAGTTACAAATACTCCATGACATTAGTACCACACAATATTAGAAGAAGAAGATGAAAGACAAGAGCTCTCAATTGCTGAATATCTCATTCCCTTCTGCACCAACGAAAAACTAAGGAAAAGAAAATAAAAAGTGGTACCCCCTCTCTCTAAAACAAGAGACCTATTTATAGAAAAAATAAATTTGTACCCTAATTTAGATTCATTGAACTTGGTCTCTTTTTTTCTCTTTTTTTCCTCTTTTTTCCTTATTGACTTCAATCTCTACATTATAATATTTCAAGAGTCATTTTTTATCTTTAAAAGTTGGAACAATTATCGTTTACTTATTTATCAAGATAAATAAGGTAAATCCTACAAAACAAAATAAAATGTATTAGTTAAATAAAATAAATATGTAAAATAATAAATTTGAGATTATTAAAATGTATAAAAAATGTGTATATCAATTAATATGTGTAAATCATTATAAATAAATAAATTAAAGATATATAACGATAATTGATGAATAAAATATTGATAAAATGTGGTAGATGTTTGACTATAAATAGGGGGCTTAATTAGACTAAGGAATTTCATAACTTCTTGCTTATTCTTCCTTCCACCCTCTGAAAACTTTTTAGTGCAACTATCTCTAAGAGTGTACTAAGGCTACCTCAAGTTTAGTTAGAGTGCAATAATTGTTCAGGTTGATCAACTTTATAAAAATCAACATCTAATCACGTGCTAAGTTAAGAGATATCATTTTCTTTCATACTCGTAAGGGATGCCATTTTCTTTCATACTTTTAAATTTATTGTAAGAAATTATTATTCGTTTCTACAACTTTACCATTAAATGGTGAAAATTCCTAAAATGATTATAATTTCCTTTAATAATTAATACTTCATCTAATATCATTTCACCTGAATCTTCATATTGAATCTTAAACCGTTATATTTTAACGGTGAACCTATTATATTCTCTTGAACTATAATCGATTTTATAGATATCGTGTTAACAATTTGGACATTATTGGACTTTGGACAAATTAAATTACAAATCTCTAATATTTACTCTTCATCTTATAATGCTGAATATTTTTGTCCATTCATTATATCATTAATTTGTATTAATCATCATGACTAAGTTGTGGTGAATGTCTTTGGCTTGGGTGCAAAGACAATATAATTGTTAAGTGTTTTTAGCTTTTGTAGAAAGGACATGTGTTAAAAGTTCTCTTTCGCATGGATGCAAAGAGAAATTGTTTGTGACGCCCCAAGAATAGGTCCATACAACCCATTCTGAGTAGCCAAATACATGGTACAGAATTTAAATACAAACTTCATTTATACAGCTGTCGTGCAAAATACGACAGCACAAAAGATGAGTTTCAAAACAAATATTGTCTCGTAGATAATATCCAAACTCGAATAAAGTCCTCATTACAATTATTGTTACACTATTTTACAAAATATTGATGACTGCTATAAAAACCATCTTGAACCATTACTCCACTCCCCGACTAGTCCTAGCTATATTCTCGCCTTCTGAGAAGAACAATGGAACCAAAAAGAAAAGGGTGAGCACAACTACCCTAGTAAAGAATATTATGACTAAGATAATATAAAACAAATTATCCTTAGTCCTCAACAGGGAAAAATCTGATAGAATATAATAGACAACAAGTTTTAGATCAACAACTGCAGCGGAAACATCAATTCATTAGAAGAGTCAAATAGAGAATTATGTCTACTATCTTCTATAATTTATAAATCCATCATCAATATTTTATCCGTGTAATACCAATCAATAAACATTTCACATCATCAAATTATCCATGCACTACAGGCCAAGGATATTCGTTAGTATCACCACTGGTCATGATTATCCCAAACAACTGTTCATCTATGCACTACGGGCCGAAGAGGACTTTCACCGCATAATTTGTCTGTAACATTACAGGTCATGATTATACCAATACAAGCTTTTTTGGTCATAATCATACCAATCAACAGTCCATCTATGCACTACGCGCCAAAGATAACTTTTACAACAACATAAGCATGAGGATGATGACAATGATATAAAGAATTAATCAAGTGAGATCAAGGATAAATATTAGAGATTTATAATTCAATTTATCTAAAGTTCAAGAATGTCCAAATTGTCAACATGATGATTAATTTGTGGAGTAAAAACAATGATGATATTCATGTATCAAAAATAATTTGGACAGAAAAGAATTTTTTTTTGTCGTGAATAGTACCACGAGTGAATAGTACTCATGTGAATAGTACTCAAGTGAAAGGTACCCAAGTGAATAGTACTCTATTAATAGTACTCTGAGTGAATAGTACTCAAGTGAATAGTACCCCGTGAATAGTACCCCGAATGAAAATATTAAAATTTAATTAGAAAGTTCATACCAATATTCCAATGAAACGATACTAGATGAAGTGCAAAACTTAAGGATATTCTACTAATTTCAGATAGTATAAAATCAATACTTATCAAAATAAGTGTAGATTTAGGAATATGAAACGAAATAATATTACTTACATACTATAGAGTATGGAAGAAAATAATATTTCTTACGAATATTGAACTAAAATAATATGAAAGAAATAATACCCCTTACCCTAATAGAAGATTGGATACTGCAATAGTGAAGTAGCAGAATACTCTTCTTTCTCTTTATAGTTTCTCTCTCTGCAGTTTCTCTTATGAGTCTTAGTGAATTGGTGAGAATGAAAGAAGAAATAAGCTTCTATTTATAGGAAAATATAGTTTCACTAATTGCACGTTAGGGGCTCGACTTATTACAGTTTAGTACCTCATTAATTGTACCTTAGTCCAGGTGACATCATAATGACATCATGATGATGACATCATGATGATATCATCCTTACATCATCTTTGTGTTTCTTTAATGATGATGTCATGATTATATCATGCTTACACCATCTCTTCTCTGATTGGTTGATTCAAGTTCACATGGATTGGTTAAATTATTACACTTTGGTACCCCTAAAGTTTTTCAAGTTTGCAGTATTCCCCTTTAACTTTTGTAATTCACTTATCTTCAATAAACACATTTTTAATATTTCAACAATTATTCATTATTAATATTATAACTCACAATATTGACAAATAGATTATTCCTAGGAAAAAAGGGGCTTTCCGATAAGGATTTCTCTTTATTGGCGCGCAATTAAATAACCGAACCCCTTTCCTCGACAGAACTTTCTAGACATTGTCAATAATGCAAATAATAATATGAATAATTGTGTCGTCTCAATTATTAATTTAATAATATAAAATATTGTGCAGATGATAATGTGATAATAATTGAATCAATAATATGAGATACTAAGTAGCAACTGTTGTTGCAATAATTGAATAAAACTGAGTGACTTCTTACGTAAGCATCAATAATCAGAGATATTGTGCAATCTGGTATTCTCTTGTGCAACCACGCCAGATTCTTTGTACTTTTATCACCGGATATTTCAACAGTTTAACGGTAAAAGTTTTGTCGCTATTTTTATAAAAAGATTATTTATGTCGATTTCTATATCCGACAATTATTATGTTGTGGGGTCCACCAATGATTGTGTCTTCGTACGTATATTCTTCAACAAAAGAATATTCCCCGACCAAACGAATATTTCCCGACACAATAAATATTTTATATCAACTTGCTTACTTTGTAAAATTTTCAAATATCACCATTAACTTTAACCTTTTATGAATTTAACCAGTTAATAAATAGAATAATAATTATAAAAAAAATTGAATACTTTCATTTTATAAAATTCGGGGTCTTACAATGTAAAAGTCCCAAATCCGGGTACTAATCAACACAAATCTGGTAAACTAATTCTAAACTATTTGCGAAAGATATAAACATAAATTTTTTATACATTAAACTTACACACTATCCCCAAGGTCGAGAACCTTCACATAATACTTGTATTCCATATCCATCCGACATACAATGTCATTGACTTCTCCTGAATCCGACATATTTGTCTTAATCTGTAATGTTTATCCTGATATAATAAGAGTGAGCAATAAGTTTGCCCAACAAGTTTAAGTTTAATAGAGGATATATCATGATTGAAAGAATTAAACAATAAGTTGGCTAACATTCAACAATATAGGTGTGAACTAGCATGAACAAATTTTCATAGTTGAACGATCAATACAATAGGAATAGAATGGTCAAGAATGAACATGAACAATTATAACTTGACTAGATGGTAATGAAGGTGATCAACCTTTCATACCTGATGAACACATGCAATATTTTTACAGAGTGCTATTCAACAATTCATAGACATGGTAATCAAAAATGATTAGCAATAAGCATAATTGAAAAAACAACTTGAAGTGGAGTTGGAGGACTTGCCTATACGGTCGATTACTGTTACACAGTTAATTTAGCTTTCTCCGAAGACCTAATATTAATAATACTGATCTCCAATATTAGAATAATATCATCACAGTATAATACTATTTATTAAAGTTATAAAATAACCTAAACACATAACACATAATCCTATCAGTCTATAACACACCTAAGATTCAGTATCAAGTCAAACTATTTCAGTCTGCATTGAATCCGACACAATTTTTACATCCCGACGTCCTATTCGGACAATTCTCGAGCCGAATATCACTAAGACTTAACTAAACTGGGTCACAATTATCTTAGATAATATTATTATCAGTTAAAATATTTTTCATAGGCTCGTAAAGTTGTTTAAATAATTATTACCATTTATCATGATTTTTCAATCATTAATATCTTATTTATATGATTTAAATACCACAATATTCTATTATCATTAATATTTATTTATTATCAAATATTAATGAAATTCTCAACATAATATTATAATATAGTTATAATATCTCAAAGTATTTTATTACCTTAATATCACATTTAAATAATTTTTAAACATTTAAATCCATTATATAATTACTGACCATTAATATTTAAAATATTAATGTTTTCATGATAAAATATCAAAAGTTATATTTTATAACTTCAAATATTTTATAATCCTTAAATCATTTTATATGATTTTTAAAACATTAAAACTAATTTTCCACAATTTAATTA
This sequence comes from Panax quinquefolius, assembly GCA_020205615.1. Classification (NCBI taxonomy): domain Eukaryota; kingdom Viridiplantae; phylum Streptophyta; class Magnoliopsida; order Apiales; family Araliaceae; genus Panax; species Panax quinquefolius. The sequence continues at coordinate 41,097,457 of CM035164.1, forward strand.
ATATATTCATTAAATAAATCAATTTCCATTAATATTAATTTATTAATAAAATTCCTCACATATTAAAAGTCATTACAAATAACTCAAAATATTTTCTAACACTTTATTCTCATTTAAAACGATTTTTATAATATTAAAATCATTTTTCTATAATTTATTTAATATACTAATTAAATAAATTAAATACCATTAATATTCAAATAAATATAAATATTAATGAAAAATATCTCAAATTATCAAAAGCTAATTTTCATGACTTAAAATAATTTATAAAACCATTTTTGTAATTTTTAAGAATTTATTTCTATTTTTCATCATTTTCCGAAAATTCAGAAAATAAAATTAATTAAAATCGTCGCTATAGGCTATAGCGACAGTAACCATCGTTGTTGGTGTTCTTGAGCTTCAAGAACACTTACAGCCAGTGTTTAAGTTGCTAGGTTTGACTCACTTTATTTCTCTATTCATACATGTTTTGGGCCATCTCAAGCATCGATCTTGTAGTGTTTATGTAACACTACAATTATTACCAACAATCTGGGTAATACAACAACACACTTTGAAGATCCAGCCATTCAAAGTTGATGTCAGACACCATCTGGGTTTTTTGGGTAACCCAGAAACCCAGACAGTTTCGACTAGGTACTTTTTAGCCCACTTATTCATAGGTTTTGGTCATCGAATTGATGTTTTTAAGGTCCAAATCTATAGTCCTTGTGTCAAGGAATATTTACATATCAACGCCTGAGTTCAACAACATCTCATTCTCTAGATTCAGTCCAGTTAAAGTCTATCAGAAGGCGTGTTCTTATGGTTTCTGGGTTTTCTAGAAACTATATTAGTGATCAAATGGTCTAGTTTCACCATCCACTAAGACCAACATATTTTTTGTTTAAGAGATCTAATGGTATGGATCTAAAGTCGATCTAACAGGCTACAAACTGGTTACAAACACATCATCAAATCACATAACACCTGATAGTTCTTGGCTTTGCAAAAACTTGTCAGACGCTGCCTAAGGATTTCTGGGTTACCCGGAAATCACTTGGTCATGGTCGGTCAACCAACTTTCACCATTAATAACTTGTAATCTGGACATGGAATAGCCTTGATTCCACTTCCAGGTTACATTCCTCATGTCAGACTACAAGTCTAAAACATAAAACAACAAAAATCATAAATAGAGAAGGATCTAGGGCCACTGACATTAGCTTGTCATACCACAAATTAGGGTTCTAGGCAGTTTTGAAAAAAATTCACTTTTAAGGCCTTTTGATGCTATAGATCTATAATATATCATCATAGATCATCATAAAACATCTTCTAGCATGTTAATAAACATAAACTTAGACTAAGTATACAAGATCAAAGTAGGTTTAGGGCTTTATACCTTTCTAGTTCCAAGCTTTGATCTTATTCTTCTTAACTGATCTTGGTGATCTAGGGCTTGATAAGTGACTGAAACACTTTGATATTTTTGGATGTTTAGAGAGAGAGAGAGAGAAAGTTGTTTGAGAGCTAGATAGCAAATGAACCAAATATGTGGACTTTTTCTCTCTTTAATCCTTCTAATTTGATTCTTTTGGTTAAAATGGTTGTGATGTGGCTTCACTTAGCTGATACAAGGTGGATGGTAGTAATTCAAGAGATGTGGCCATAATTTTGGCCATAACTTTTTACTTAGATTTTTAAGTAAAACGGGTATTTTGGTCTTTTCGCCCCTAAAAGGGTATTTTTGTAATTTCCCATATAAATTGAAGGGTAATTTGGACTTTTCAAATATATCCCATAACTTTTATTCCTTAAGCTTTTATACTTCATATTTGAGCCCCTGAATTTGGGTTTTCAAACACTGAATTAGGGTTACGGGTTCCCGGAACTAAAATTAGGGTTTTCGAACATATCGGTAGGGTTTTTAACAGTTCGTTAGTGTTTACTAACTTAACAACCATATTCTTAACATAACTTTAAGGTTGGCTAAAGTTACAACTTGTTTGATCAATTCCTTGATCCTAAACCACAACTGTACACATAAAATCACTGATGTAACTTATCTGATCAAGGTTTGATCTTTATCTACAATCCTGAACATACATAATCACTATACGCATAAAATCACATACACAGCTTCTTATAACCTTATATACTTAACTCTGATAATTCTTCACAATTTTAGATCCTCTAAAATCATATACCTCAGTATCAAACTAACACTTACAGTTTATTAAATCATTCAAGTCCTTTTCCAAAATTTTTGAAATCCTTAAAATTCTTTCACAAAAATGTCAAATCCATACACTTATTTCCAGTCTAGGTCTATTATATAACCTTTAATCCATCATTTAAGATTTTAATAATTTTCTAAATTCTCTGGTTGTCACATTCACCCCTTCTTCTATGAATTTCGTCCCAGAAATTCACCTTACACCTTACACCATATATACACAGCATCACATGCTACCAATACATCTCTCACAAGAATAAAAAATTTCAAATTGTGCTGAGGAGTCATATAGACTATTATTTGTCATTTTTGAAAAGGTTATACATAAATCTATCCGCTAACCGTCATGTCTTATAGACACATTGGGTAATTAGCCAGTTATGTCATGTACTTATTAAGTACTGCTGGTCGGAACAACTTTTCTTGTTCCTCTTATCCGCCTTGGGCGCATAAACATTTTCTTACCTCAGTCTTTATCGGAATCCGCACTAAAGCAATTTGGTTCGGGAAAATTGTCAAAGAACGCTTAGGATTTTCATAAACATTGGTCTAGATGAAACAAGTAGCTTAAACTCATATCAATAATCAATTTAAATCGAATTATTATTGTATAGCCAAACCCCGTTGGCAAATTAATTATTTTAAAAATAATTTTATGACATCATGATGTCGTACTGCGTTAACAGGCCATTTGAGGATTCTGTCATTGAATGACTTTGCCATAACACATCATACAATAGTGGGACAACGATTTTTAGATCGAATTTAACACTAAGTATTCCTGTATTTACAACTCCATCATTTATTATTATCTATGTACTAGGTTAAATGATACATTAGTGATAAATAAAAATATATTTTTATATTTCAAATCATTATCGACTAGCCAAAACAATTAGCATAAACTATACTTTAAACCATTCAAAAATCATTACAAATCAGCTTTATCATCTCAACAGGTAACGATGTGTTGATGGCCCGAAGTCCACACATACACAATGGTCACCAGGAGTTGAGAATAAAAATTTATTTTCAAAAGGCACATAGTGCGTATTTAGCTTGATGTCAAAAATTTTGAGTCTAACATAGCTAGAAGATTTGGAAAACTTATGTCTCCACTAATAATCAATTACTTAATCTATTGGGTTTTCGGCACAAAAACACATCGAAAATATAAAATAATCAAAGCAATTTTCGAAACCCAAAAACAAGATCCATGCAAAATAGAAATTAATTCAGTGGTTTAGATATTATACCGATTATAAAAGAGTTCTGAAATGACTTCGAATCCCTTACGTAATCCAACAGAACCGCGCCTCTACGGTATCCACACGAACGCCCCGCGAATCGTCGTACGATCTGCAGTGAAGAGAACTACGGTACTAGCCACCAAGGATTAGGATTTTCGAAATTTCTCTCTAAGAGTAGCTAGGGTTTTAGGTTATGATTAACTTCCCTAAAACGCTGATATATCATATATATAGTAGTAAATCAGAATTAATCAAAGCCATAATCTAATTAAAATAAAATCCGAATTTATATATATATTATATCTTAATTAAGTCTTACTTAATTAATATACATATATATATATATATATATATATACAAATCATCCTTTTAATTTAAATCTGTGGTTTAAATACTATCAATCATATTGATATATTTAAATTCTTACAATTTAAATTAATTTCCTTTTTTAATAATGTTCTATGTGTGTGACCCTATATGTTATTATTACATTGGCAATAATTTTAAAATCATATTACAAAATTATAAACAGTGAGTGGCATCTAGAAATGCATCACTGCTACCCAAGTAATAATAAGATCGATGATTCGATGTAACCTTTTCGTGACCAATGTTTCAATGTAATTTAATCCTTTTAACCATTTCATCCTAGATTAAACTCGAGTCATGGAATGTGTCATACTCTTCATAATTTCACAGCCATGCATTTCACAGTCCTACTCAATCAAGAGGCCTATGGATATCACCCCTATTATATAAGAGGGTTAAATTCCATCTAGATCACTCATATTCCTCACACGATTCATGATGTACCCAATAATCACCTTTATAGTCCACCCTATTAAAGGTGAGCTTTGATGATATCAAAGTACATAAATTCTCGTGTAGTAATATAGTGATTTCAAGTCGGAGGATCATTACATAATTGTCACTATGAGAATTTCTAATGACACTTCGCATAATGTTCCACATAGAATTCTCATGGTGGGTCTGTCCGGTACATCGTTCTCTAACATGTACCTATGCATTGACTCAATATCTCATATATTTATGACCAGTGAGATTTGGTCATTAGTCAATCCACATACTAGTCTCAATGTATCATTGTTGTTCCATTAAGAATGATACTTGACTAGGGACATTTAAGAGCAATGATACTAATTGTAATTATATAATCTCATGTTCAAGTCACTTACTTGAAGCTATATAATTTGTATCACTATTCTAAGGACTTTAATTATGTTAACATTTATATAACGCAATAAATAAAACCATAATAAAATCATTCATTTATTCAATCAAATATAATATCAAAATGTTAAACAATTATATCAAATAATTGGCCTCTAAGGAATAAACTCTAACAGTCTCCCACTTGCACTAGAGTCAATTACTCATGTATCTAATACCCATGGAAACAGTGTGACCTTCGTGCTTTTGCTGCGACAAAGCCTTGGTCAGTAGATCTGCAATATTATCATCTGGTGGCACTCTTCCTATATGTTCATCTCCTCTATCAATGATTTCACGGATGAGATGGTACCGCCTAAGTGTATGCTTGGATCGTTGGTGAGATCCGGGTTCCTTAGCCTGTGCAATGGCTCCATTATTATCACAGTATAGCTTAACCGAATCAACAATGGTTGGAACAACACCAAGTTTAGTTACGAACTTTTTAATCCATACAGCCTCCTTGGCCGCACTAGAAGCAGCAATATACTCAGCCTCTGTTATAGAATCGGCAAATGTCTCTTGCTTCGCTCTCTTCCAACTAACAGCACCATCATTAAGGCAAAACACAAAACCTGACTGAGACTTATAGTCATCATTGTCAGTCTGGAAACTATCATTTGTGTAACCCTTTACTGCCAGTTCATCTTCACCTCCATATACCAAGAATGAATCCTTAGTCCTTTTCTGGTACTTGAGGATATTCATGACAACTTTACAGTGACCTTCACCTGGATTCGACTGGTATCTGCTCGTCATGCTCAAAGCATACGAGACATCCAGATGAGTACATATCATTGCATACATGATAGATCTAATTGCCGAAGCATAAGGGATCTTTCTTATACGCTCCTCATCATCTTGTGATTTAGGACATTAGTCCTTAGAGATCTTTACACCATGAGTCATGGGTAAGTGTCCTCTTTTCGCCTCTTGCATGCTGAACCGTTTCAGCACTTTATCAATATATGTACTTTGACTTATGCTGAGCATTTTTCTCGATCTATCTCTATAGATCCTGATACCTAAAATGTAGGCAGCATCACCCAAATCTTTCACGGAGAAACATTTTCCTAACCATATTTTTACAGCCTGTAAGGAAGGAATGTCATTCCCAATAATTAATATGTCATCAACATATAATACTAGGAATACAATGTGACTCCCACTATCCTACTTATATACACAAGGTTCATCTTCATTTTCTATAAAGCCAAACTCTTTGACAGCTTCATCAAATTGAAGATTCCAACTTCGAGAGGCTTGCTTTAATCCATAAATGGATCGCTGCAGTTTACATACCTTTCCAGCATCCTTTGCAGTGACAAAACCCTCAGGTTGTGTCATGTACATATCCTCAAGGAGATTTTCGTTAAGGAAAGCAGTTTTGACATCCATCTGCCAGATTTCATAATCATAAAAAGCTGCAATAGCAAGTAATATCCTGATGGATTTAACCATTTCCACTGGAGAGAAGGTTTCATCATAGTAAACACCTTGAACTTGTTTGAAACCTTTTGCTACCAGTCATCCTTTATAGGTTTGTATGTTACCATCTATGTCAGTTTTCTTCTTAAAAATCCACTTACACCCGATTGGTTTTACCCCTTCGGGTGGATCAACCAGAGTTCATACTTGGTTAGTATACATGGAGTCCATCTAAGATTTCATGGCTTCAAGCCATTTCTCAGAATTTGGTCCATTCATAGCTTCTTGGTAGGAAGCAGGCTCATCCTGATCTATGAGCATCACATTGCCGTTTTAAGTCACAAGATATCCATAATATCTCTTGGGCTCTTGGCGTGTCCTACCAGATCTATGAATGCCTTGTGTAATTTGAACAGGTTCACTTTCCACAATATCTTGTGGTTCCTGCTCACGTTCCAACTTAAGTTCAATGATATTTTGTGGTTCTCGAATTTCTTCGAGTTCTACTTTCCTCCCACTGTTTCCTTTAGAGACAAATTCTCTTTCTAGAAAAATACCAGTTCGAGCAACAAACACTTTGTTCTTAGAAGGTTTGTAGAAATAATACCCTTTTGTTTCCTTTGGGTATCCCACAAAATTATATTTATCAGATTTGGGTCCAAGCTTGTCAAAATCCAGACGTTTTACAAATGCCTCGCAACCTTAAATCTTTATGAATGACATACTAGGACGCTTCCCAGTCCACATCTCATATGGTGTCTCCTGAACAGTCTTTGTAGGAACACAGTTAAGTGTGAATGCAGCTGTCTCTAGGACATGACCCCAGAAGCTTATTGGAAGATCTGCATAACTCGTCATTGATCGTACCATGTCCAATAAGGTGTGATTCCTCCTCTCAGATACACCATTCCATTGTGGTGTTCCAGGTGGAATGAGTTGTGATATAATACCACACTCCTTTACAAGGTCATCAAAGTCTTGGCTTAAGTATTCACCTCCTTGATTGGATCAAAGGGCTTTTATGCTTTTGCCAAATTGGTTTTGAACTTCATTCTTGAATTCCTTGAACTTTTCAAAGGATTCAGATTTGTGTCTCATAAGATATACATATCCATATTTACTGAAATCGTCAGTAAATGTAATGAAGTAATAAAACCTACCTCGTACTAACGAACCCATGGGTCCACATACAGCACTATGTATAAGTCCCAATACATCGCTAGCCCGTTCACTATGTCCAGTGAAAGGGGCTTTAGTCATCTTGTCTAATAAATAAGACTCGCATTTCTCATATGATTCAAAATCAAATGAATCCAAAAACCCATCTTTATGGAGTTTGGATATGCGTTTCTCATTTATATGGCCTAAACGACAGTTCCAAAGATATGTGGAATTTGAATCATTTGATTTAAATCATTTTGTATTTATGTTATAGATAGGCATTTCTAAATCATGAATATAAAGACCGTTAAACAATTGTGCAACACCATAGCATATATCATTTAAGTAAAACGAACAACAATTGTTCTTTATTATAAATGAAAAACCTTTCTTGTCCAAACAAGAAATAGAAATAATGTATTTGCTTATAGCAGGCACATAATAACAATCCTCTAATTCTAATACTAGCCGAGTGGGCAAAGATAAATGATAAGTTCCTACGACCAGTGTAGCAACTTTTGCTCCATTCCCAACTCCTAGGCCAACCTCTCCTTTCGCCGAAGTCCTCCTCCTTTGGAGTTCCTGCACATTAACAATAATGTGAGAACCACATCCAGTATCCAATACCCATGATGTAGAAGTAGACAAGTTGACTTCTATAACATATATACCTGAATCAGAAGTCACACTTCCATTCCTTTTCTTTGCATCTTCCAAATAAGCATGACAGTTCCTCTTCCAGTTCAGGTTTTCCATAGAAGTGACAATCACCTTCTTTAGCCACCCCACCTTTAGGTTTTAAAGCCTGTTTGGTTTTGGAATTGGGTTTTGCAAAAGATTTAGATCTTATCTTCTTTTTGTCTTTCCAATTTCCCTTATCATTCCCCTTTTGCACCATCATTATGGGAGCGGGTTCTGCCTTTTTCATGTTGTTTTTCACAGTTCTTAATATGCTCAACAACTCAGTAAGGGGTTTCACAATTTCATTCATGAGGTAATTCATAACAAATTGAGAGTAGCTGCTATTCAATGATTGCAAAACAAGATCAGTTTGGGCTTCTGGAGTAATCGAAAAACCCAACCTATCAAGGTACTCAATATACCCAATCATTTTTAGCACATGTGGACCAACTGGATCACGTTCACCCATTTTACAGTGATACAACGCTTTACTTGTATCATACCATTCCTGTCGAGCATGCCCTTCGAACAATTTCTTGAGATGCTCGATCATCTTATAAGCATCCATCAACTCATGTTGCTTCTGAAGCTCAGCGTTCATAGTTGCTAGCATGAGACAACTCACGTCCAGAGCATCATCTTGATGCTTCTTGTAAGCATTATGCTCTGTACGTGGTGCAATGTCAGTTGGTACTGCAGGAATAGGCTTTTCAATGACATATAGCTTACGCTCTTGTTTGAGGACAATCCTCAAGTTCCTATGCCAGTCAAGGAAATTAATTCCACTCAGCTTGACCTTCTCAAGGACTGATCGTAGTGAAAGACTACTTGTGTTGTTGTTGTTTGCCATTGATATCTACAATTTATAAGTGCAAAAATAATAAGTCAAATTGCAGAGTTTTTGATATTATGTATTAGATAATGGTACATTCAAAATATACCTCCCACTATTTTATTCAAATTAATAGCCCTCACCATTAATTCAAAAAGTATTTTCTATTAAATTTTTCTAGTGAGCCAAGATCCATATTTCATTATGCCTTAAGTTAGCTTTGGATATTCTCTCAAAACATAATTATTTAGGTAGACAACCCCTTGTCAATTATATCATATATAACTCCTAGATAGTTTGGTAAACAACATTTATTTCTAGTCTATCTAATGGTACCTACCAAACTCCATGCCTCTAAGTCCACAATCATATTGAGATAACTTAGTTAAGTTGGGCCCAATGATTTTAACAGTTTGGATATCACAATTATCCTATCGTATCTTACCTAGATAAATAGGGTACTTTGCTTTGGCAAACCTACATCCATTGATTAAGGTCTTGATGAGTGTTATTCATTGGAAGGCATCTGATTTAGACTTAATAATTTATTTTGGGATTTTATAAATTAATTTAGATCTCGCCTGTGAGGTCCCCGAATCCGAGGTCCCAAATCACTGCGGATCCGGTTCGATCATTCTAACACTATTACTATTTGTGGAAGATATAAACATAAATTGTTTATACAATACATTACACATTATTCCCCAAGGTCGAGTAACCTTAACTTAATACACCAATCATAACTTATTTAACACATAACATTATTATTATACAACTATAACAAAACTAATCGCGCACATTAACTTTAAGTTAGAACTTTCTTTAACCTTTCCTTTTATCCGACGCATTTGCCTTAATCTGCAATGTTTTATAATGATATAGCAAGGGTGAGCATGAAAGTTGCCCAGCAAGTTTAAGTTCAATAATATAACGATATATCATGATTGAAAGAATCTGAATAATAAGCTGGCTATAATTCAATAATATAATTGTGAACTAGCAGGAACAAACTTTAGACTGAACAAGTATATAACATGAATAAATATATCTGGACCGGTGGGTAATGAAGGTGATCAGCCTTTAATACCTGACTTATACATGCAATATATACATAGTACAATTCTACATGGCAATCAGCAATGATTAACCATAAGCATGTCTGAATGAAACAACTCTTAGTAGAGTTAAGTAAAAACAAACTTGGCTGAACCGTTTATTACCGCTACGCAATTTATAACGCTTTATCCGAAGACCTAATATTAGTAATATAGATCTCCAATATCAGAATAATATCATCACAATATAATGTTATAAGATATATATATATATATATATATACATAGAATAACCTAAACACATAACATATAACCCTATCAGTCTATAACACACATAAGACTCAGTATCAGGTCAAACTATTTCAGTCTGACTTGAGTTCGACAAAGTTCTAACGTCCCGACGGTCTAGTCGGACAAAATTTCGAGTTTAAGTTCAATTAAACTCTGCCTAACACTTAACAATTATCTAAGATAATTTATTAACAATCGAAATATTTTTCTTAAGCTCGTAATAATTTTCAGATAATTATTACTATTTATCATGAATTTTCAATCATTAATATGGTATTTAAATGAATTAAATATCACTTAATTCTTTTATCATTAATATTTATTTATTATCAAATATTAATGAAATACATGTCATAATATTATAATAAATTTATAATATTACTAAGTATTTTAATACCTTAAAATCATATTTATATGATTTTTAAACCGTTAAGTTCATTATCCAAAGAATTACTATTAATATTAAAATATTAATATTTTCATGACAAAATATCAAAAGTTATATTTTATAACTTAAAATGTTTTTATAACACTTAAATCACTTTTATATGATTTATAAATCATTAATTCTATTTTTCCATAATTTATTTAATATAGTTATTAAATAAACTAATTATCATCAATATTAATTAATTAATGAAAATCATCACAAAATATTAAAAGTCACTAAAAATAACTTAAAATATTTTCTTATACCATTATATTATTTTTCATGATATTTCATGTATTAAAATCATTTTTAAATAATTTATTTAATATTGTAATTAACTACCATTTATATTCCAAAAATATTAAATATTTATGAAATATACTCAAAATAATTAAAAACTATTTTTTGGACTTTAAAATAATTTTTAAAAATTTATTTTGTATTTTTAATAATTAAAAACCATTTTTATCTATTTATTTAATTAAAATAATTATTTTCTAAATACACTGTCGCTAAAAGGGCCCTATAGCGACATAACCGTCGTTATAGGTGTTCTTGAGTGGTCTTGAGCCTGTTCTTCATCAACCCAGATTTTCTTGTCACACACCAAGGTGCCCACTTTGACTAGTGCTAGATCGTTGATCTTTAAGTTTTCTGGGTTGATTAAGTGTTCATGCCATAGTATAAATGTAATACTACATCTACAAACGGATTACATGACCAAACAATAACACCACTAAGAGATCTAAGCTCTCAAATTACATGTCAGAGGCTGCTGGGTTCATTCTGGGTTTTCTAGAATTAAAGGTGCCTATTTTGGATCCTTAAATCTTAGCTTCCCAGACTCGGTTTGTGTGATATAATGATTTGATTGTATAGAACACATTCCAGAGTACAACTTTATTACATCATAACATAATAATATCATAACACAAGAAAGATTAAGGCAGGTCAATCTACTGTAAAAGAAGCTGCTCTTGACGATTTCTGGGTTTCCCGGATTTCACCCAGGCAGTTGGTCAACGCCTATTTGACCACTCACAACCTTGATTCTGTTATGGATATAGATGATATAATGACTTTTATAGGTAGATCACATACCAGACTACAACATAACAACAACAATTTGGCCAAAATGGCAAACAACTGCAAGATCAAGGGCTAGCAAAACTTGTCAGAAGCTATCTGGGAAAATCTGAGCTGCCCAGATTCTCACTTTTCGTGGTTGGTCAACTGAGTTTGATCACTCATAACTTGAAATCAACACATGATATTACCCTATTTCCAAGTCCAGATCATAGACAACATGACATACTACAAGTTTAAAACTTAAAACAACACTAACACTTAACAGATAAAGATCTATGGCCTCTGACATATGGTTGTCAGGCCATTTTTCAAGCATTTCCCAGATTTCTAAAAACTCAAATTTTGAGTATCAAAATGATATGGATCTAGGTTTTGACAACCCAGATCATCAAATGACACTCTAATACACAACTTTAACTAACAACTAACATCAAAACATAAGATTTAAGGATTTCGAAATTTTAGGGTTCTTTACCACTTTGAGCTTTAATCTTGGATTCTGACTTCTGATTGTTGTTCTTGGCTTGATAAGAGGCTAACATATCTTAACTTTTCTCTCTCTCTCACTCTAGATTTTCGAAATGGATGAGAGAGAGTGGCTTGGCACTAATGTGAAGTAAAGTTGGTTTTCTCTCTCACTTTAATCTATATATTTGATATGATGCAATGGATATGGCTGAGGAAATTTCTGATGGCTGTGATTTAAGGCACATGGAGTAGTTACATTAAGTCACCAAATCCATTTTGTCTAGATTTGCAAGTTAAATCAAATAATGCACTAAGGGTATAATGGTCTTTTTGATTTCTATTTTAATGGCAATCTAGTAAATGGCCAATCCCTTAGGGTTTGGGTTAGGGTTTGAACCCTTTAGGGTTTAGGGTTTGAACCCCTTAGGTTTGCAATTTAATTTCCAAGTTTTTTGAATTTCGGTTATCAAAATAGAAAATTAATATTTCTAAATTATTATTAGGATTTACTAATTATATTAAAATTTCTTAATCATATTTTAAATATTGCTAATTAGGATAATAATTCCTAATTAAAATTGCTAATTAAGCTGTGACGCCTCCAAAATTAGGTATACGTCACCCATCTTGGGTCGCCACTTACACGGTACATAAATTCAAATACAACTTAATAATACAACCTGTCAGTATATAATACGACAAAACATAAACTGTGAGTTTGAATACAAATATTGTCTACTAGAGATTATACAAACTCAAAAGGAGTCCTTATTACAATTATTATTACACTATTTCACAGAATAGTGAGGACTACTAATGCTATCATCTGGTTCGTCACTCCGTTCTCCGACTAGTCCCTACTACGTTCTCATTTCCTGAAGAGAACAATAAAAGTAAAAGGGTGAGCTCAACTAGCCCAAAGGGAAATATTATGACTAAGATAATGCGAGAATATATTATCGTTAGCCTTCAACAAAGTTAAGGCCCGATAGAATATAACAACCATCAAGTTTAATCTGCGTAGAACAAGCAATCCATTAAAAGAGTCAAGTAGAGAATAAAATCTACTATCTTTTATGATTTAGAAGGTTTTTCATCACTTTTATCATTGGGACTCAACTTAATAAATAATCCACATCATCAAATCACCCCTCGCACTACTTCTGACCAAGGATATTCTTTAGTATCACGACCACAATTATCCATGCACTACGGGCCAAGAATATTTGTGTATTCAATAATGGTCATGATCATGCCAACAACTGTCCATCAATCCACTACGGGCCAATGAGGACTTTTACCACATCATTTGTAACATTACGGTCATGATTACACCGAATAATCCCTGGTCATAATCATACCAAGTCCATCTATGCACTATAGGCCACATATGACTTTCAACAAAATATAAACATGAGGATGATGACAATGATATAAGAATTCAATAAAACAAGTTCAAAAATTATTTTATCCAGGAACTAATAACGTCCAAATTGTCAACATGATACTGCTTTGTAGAGTAAAATTCAAGAATGCTCAGAAGAATATTTCCATGAAAAGATATTGGATGAAGTGCAAATATCAAGGATATTCCACTAATTTCATGGAGTATAGAAGTCAAAACTTTAACCAACTGAGTATAATAAGGAATGGAATTACAAAAGAAATCACCAAGCATGCGATAGACAACACAGGTAGGTTATTCCAACAGAATAATAAATAACGGAATTAGGTCCCACAGAAACGCATGCACGTGATATATTCAAAGAATAATAAAGAGCGGAATCGGTCCCAAGAGAGAACTTATGAGCATGGATATTCCAACAAAGATAATAAAGAGCGGAATCGAATTCCCATGAGAACGCATAGACGGATATTCCAACAAAATAATAAAGACGGAATCAGTCCAAAGATAAAACGCATGCGAGGATATTCCAATGTAATAATAAAGACGGAACCAGTCCGTAAGTAGAACGTCTGATGCATGATGATGTTCCAACGAATGATAAATAATGGAACAACAAGAATTTCACCAAGTATAGGGTAGCTCACAGATACAAAGTTATTCCAACAGAATAATAAGAATGGAATAACAGAAGTTCTCTTCATAGATAAGAAAGAAATAATACTCCCTACAAGTACAACAAATAATATTCCCTACCTTGGAAAAACTGGATACTGGAATAGTGAGTAGCAGATTTATCTTCTTATTTCTCTCTATAATTTCTCTCTATAATAATCGCTCTAAAGCTTTTGTGAATTGGTGAGAAATGAAGGAAGAATGAGCTTCTATTTATAGGAAAATATAGTTTCGATAATTGCACGTTTTGGGGCTCGAAAATTAAAGTATAATACCTCCAACTTTTCTTTCATTTATAATTTAGTCCTGCAAGTATTATCAATCTTGCACCAACTCCCCTAATAGTAAATAATGTGAATTAATAGTTCAATCATGTGAATAAATAGTATAATCATGTGAAAAATATGAATTTCAGTATAGTACCTCCATCTATACCTCCATTTTTAATTTAGTCATGCAAGTATTATCAATCTTGCACCAACTCCCCTAACAGTAAATAATGTGATTCAATAATACACATATGTGAACAAATAGTTATATAAGCATGTGAATTAGTAGCAAATAATTGCTCATTTATCCGATAAATTACCCGATTATCAATATAACCCCTAGACATCAATTATCATCGGAATAAATGTCGATTTTCACTAACACAAACAATTCCAACATAATGAAACTATTTTTATCAAAAATATAAAATTTGAAATTTTGAAGTTTGACTTTTCCTGAAAAAGTCAACTGTTGACTTTTTGACCAAATAGTGAATCCCGAAAAATTTTGTGTTTATAGACTATTTTTACTAATTTTGTCGTTTCGGACTCAAATATCACGTCCGCGTCTCCAAATTCAACTCCGAACAACGTTAATTATTAATATTATAACTCACAATATTTATCAATCAGGTCGTTCCCAGGAAAGAGGGGGCTTTCCAATAAGGATTTCTCCCTATTGGCGCGCAATTAGGTGACAAAACCTCTCCTTGACAGAACTTCTAGACATTATAAATATTGCAATTTATAATATGAATAACTTTGTCGTCTCAAGTATTGATTTAATAAAAACATTTTATCACAGATGATAATGTGACAATAATTGAATCAATAATATGATAGATATGATGCGTGCAATTATTTGTAGCAATAATTGAGTATAACTCGAGTGACTTCTCACGTAAGCATCAATAATCAATACCATATGCTACTATCGCAACCACGCCGTATTCATGTACTTTTTTTAACACCGGGTGTTTCAACAGAGCTTAACGGTAAAACTTCCGTCGTTATTTTCATAAAGTATTTTTGTCGCTTTTCTTAATCCGACAATAATTCTGTTATGGGGGTCCACCAATGATTGTGCCATTGTATGAATATTCCCTGTTAAAACAAATATTCCCCGACCAATCAAATATTATATAACAACTTGCGTACTTTGCAAAATTTTTAAATATTACCCACAACTATAACATTATATCAAATCCACACCATAATATTCAAAAATATATTTCGAGAAAATTTAATCTTTATTCAAAAAAATCTGGGGTCTCACATAAGCAATTAGGGCCAAAATTGATCATTAGGGTTTACAACCCACGAATTAGGGTAACTAATAGAAAAAATAATTTTCCTAAATTAGAAATTAGATTTAATAATTAGATTAGGGTTTTCAAATTACTTATAACTTGAAAATTAGGATTAATATTTCCTAATTAACATTAAAACTTTTAAGTCAACACTTAGGTTTTCCCTATTTATAAATTAAGGTTTCAAATCCATAAATTAGGGTTTAAAATTTTGAAATTAGGATTTGCTAAATAATTAAGCTTTACCCTAATTAATATTATAATTAAAAGCACTTGAGCATTATAATTATCCTTTAAGTTCCTAGATTAGGGTTTTAAATTTCCGAATTAGGGTTTCAGATTCCCAGAATTGAAATTAGGGTTTCCAGAACCGGGTTCTAGGGTTTCTTGTTAATCGCTAGGGTTTTCTAACCCAACGTTGACGTTCTTAAAATATACTTAGGGTTTGTTACAAATATCGTTTATCTGGTCAACCCTTGACCCTTAACCACGTATTGTACGCATATACACAGAACATATTCACATATACACTTAATCCTGAATAATTCACCTAAATCCTTTACAAAATTTTGAAATCCTCAAAATTCCTTCTCAAAAATATCAAATGCATACACTAATTTTATGTCTAGGTTCTAATATTGAACCTTAAATCAATTAATAAAAATTTTAGAAATATTCAAAATTTTCGGGTTGTCACATTCACCCCTTCTTCTAAAAATTTCGTCTCCAAAATTTACCTTACACCATACTGCTTACACCATTCACACACATTATCACATGCTACCCAATACACCACTGACATGAGTAAAAAATTTTCAAATTTCGCTGAGGAGTCATATAGACTATTTGTCTGTCATTTTCGCAAAGGTTATATGGAAATTCATCTGCAAACCGGCATAACTTACGAACATAAAGGGTGTTTAGCCCGATATGCCCTGTACTGGCCAAGTACTAATTTTATCTGTTTCTCGTCACTGCTATAGGCACAAAAATTCTACCTCAGTCTTATTGGATTTCGCACCAAAACAATTTCGTTCGAAAAATTTCTTTCAATGAACACTTAGAGTTTTCATAAACTTTAGTCTAGCTGAATTGAATAACATAGACTCATATCAATAATTCAATTCAATCGAATTATTTAGGTGTAGCCAAACCCCGTTGGCAAATTAAAATTTTTGAAAATATTTTCAAGAATGACGTCGTGATGTCGTCTTCAGACAATGATCGTTTGAGGATCTTGTCATCATCGTATTTGACTTTGTCATAACACATCATACGATAGTGGAATAACGATTTTAGATCAAATTCACACTAAGTATTCATGTATTTACAACTCCATCAAATTTTTATCATCTCTACTGTAATACCCCAAAGATTTTCAAAATAATTAAATAATAAATTTTTTGCATTTAATTATATATATATATATATATATATATATATAAAAGGTGGGATTATGTGCAAAGAAAAGTATAGGTATTTATGTGACAGATAAAACCTATTTATTATGTGAATAATTATAAATAAATTCTTTTAAGAATTATTGATCATTATAGGTTATATTCTTATTATAAATTAATTTTGTAATAAAAATATCTATTATTTATTTTCCATGAAAATATGATTATTATATATATGATATGATTATAAGGATTATTATGATTTGTATTTTATTATATTAGTTAAGTTAATTATTTTAAATTAATTAATAATGGTATATATAAAGGTTATGTTGGATATGGATTCAAAACCCTAATACTGGACTTTTGAATAAGGAATGAGAATATTAATTATATTTCAGTAATATAAACATGCTTTATATGTGTGTAATGTTAATGTGTGGAACAGTTTTAGTAAAGCAGTTCAAACCCTAGCGTTCTTGATAAATTATAGTATATAAAGTCAATTACGACTATAAAATTTATTAAGTTATTGTGTAATGTAATTTATGGAAATTATTATATTTAATGTTAATTAGGAAAACCCTAATTAATATTTAGAAGTCCTAATTAATAATTAGGTAAACCCTATTTAGTATTTAGAAACTCTAATTACTAAATTAGAACCCTAATTGCTAAGTTATAAACCCTAGGTATTAATTTAGCAAAGTTAATAGTAATTAATATATTATATAAAGACTAATTTATAAATCTTAGGTAATTAGTAAACCTAATTTAATTAGAGAACCTTAATTCACATTTTTAGCAACTAAGATTTTCATTTTAGCCCTAATCTCAAAATCCTAGAACTTGGACTTTTGGAGCTCTAGGATTAAACCCTAATGGGTGAGAGGAAATGTCAACATTGCCACTAAAAGTAAACACTAAATGACCAAACTACCCTTTTGATTATTTTAATAAGGTGGAATGTAGATCTAACCCTAGTAGGGTGGTTGGTGGCCAACCCCAACTAGCCATGTGGCCTAGTATAGCCTTTAATCAATCAAAAGGCTGATCACATGATCAGCCATAGCATTACTCTATATATAGGATTGGAGAGAGGAAGAGGTCACTTGTTAGCCCATTTTACTCAAACACTTATCTAAGAGCTCCTCTCACCAAAAGCTACGAATTTCCCTTCATTTGTCAGTCACAAAACCAGCCCCACGAAACACACCAACAAAATCAGTAGCCAAAAATTAGATTGTGTTCAAGAAAGGTAAAACCCTAAACCTAAATTTCAATTTTTGAATTCATGTTAGATATTATGTTTAAATATTTAAAGTTATGTTAGAAGGTGCCATTTAGTGATCTGGGTTGTTTATAACTCAGATCCATAACACTTAGATGCTCGAAATTGATGATTTTAGAAATCTGGAAATTTTAATTTTTGTTGTTTGACAGTGAATGTCAGGCCTTGTAGATTCGTGTTCGTTTATTGTTTTGGTGCTTTAAAGGTTTGAAGTTGTATTCTGTAATGTTGTTAGTAATCTGCAAGTCGGTTCATGATCATTGCATGTGTAGATCAAAAGTTATTCACGGCCAAAGTTCGTTCACCGAACACGAACTAAGTTTTCTGGGTAACCCAGAAAACTGAAGAACGTGTTCTGGCCGTGACTTTGACCGGCCTTTATTTGGTTTCTGGAACGTTGGTAGGATAAATATTGGTATCTAGATTATAGTATGTCATGAGTACTACAACTTTAAAGCATTTTCAAACCTTATAAAGCCTCAGATCGATCGTAGTAATTGGTCAAACCTCGTTGACCATTAAGCTTAACTTTCTGGGTAACCCAGAAAGTTTAGGCAGTGGTCTGACAACTTTTTCAATTGTTTA
Organism: Panax quinquefolius; assembly: GCA_020205615.1. Classification (NCBI taxonomy): domain Eukaryota; kingdom Viridiplantae; phylum Streptophyta; class Magnoliopsida; order Apiales; family Araliaceae; genus Panax; species Panax quinquefolius. The sequence continues at coordinate 41,116,531 of CM035164.1, forward strand.
GATCTGTCATTAGGTTGTCGTTTTGATTCTGTTGTTGTAACTATCTTGTAGTATGTTATATGAATTTCAACATTATGCTTTTAGATCACTAAAACATCAAACAGATTTAACACAGTGGCCGATCAAAATAGTCCAGATGATCACGACTTGTGTTTTCTGGGTAACCCAGAAAACTAAAGTCCGTGATCTCTGACATGGGTTGACCGGCATGAATCTTGATCGTGTATTGTTGTTATATGTATATTATTTAATAGATCTGTACACCTACATATTGTCTACACACTGGGATCTTAATAGCACAAAAACAGTACACGTATAGCAAGTAGTGGAGGCCCAAAGTAAGACCCTCGAGCTGTTCTTCACTTTGGGTAACCCAAAAATGAAGAACAGTCTCTAACAGCCACTTTGATGGCTTATATCTCTCTGTTGTGTTATCGTTTGACCTTGTTAGTTGTTGTTAAATGTAGTGTTACACTAGTACTACAAGATCTAATCAATGGCTAGCCCAAAAACCACTATACACACTGAATTACACTTGGTCAAACGTACCCTAGATTAATCGCCTTGTCGTTGTTCTTTGAGCTCAAGAACACCAACAATGACGTAAAGTGTCGTTATAGCCTATAGCTGATGTTTCTATTATTTTTATTTTCTAATTTCCTAAAATGATTTAAAAATAGAAATAAATTCTAAAATCATTTAAAATAGTAAATAAATTCCGAAAATTATAAAATCAGTTTTAAAAATTATTTTAAGTCATAAACATTAACTTTTAATAATTTGGCATATTTTCCATAAATATTAGTAATTATTTGAATATTATTTATTTAGTAAATGCACTAAATAAATTAACTAAAAATGATTTTATTATGTTAAAAATCATTTTAAATGATAATAAGGTATTAATGATATTTTAAGTTATAAAATGTAACTTTCAATATTTTAAAGTAAATTTCATTAATTATTTAATATTATCGATATTAGATTTATTTAATAATTATATTAAATAAATTGATTAAAAATGATTTTATTGATTTAAAATCATTTAAAAAGGATATAAAAAGTTTAAACATATTTTAAGTAGTTATAAGTGACTTTTAATATTTAATGAATAATACCTTAATATTTTAATATTATTGGTAATTGTTTAAAAATGATTTTGAATGTTTTAAAAGTCATTTAAGGGTAATATTAATACTTTAAAATATTTTGAGTTATTAAAAATAACTTTGATATTTTGACAATGGTTGCATTAGTATAATATTATTTAAATATTAATGATAATAGAATTATCTAATATTTAAATCATTTAAAAATGATTCTAGAGTTTGAAAAATCAAGATAAATTATAATAATTATTTAGAAATTATTATAAGTCTTTTAAAAATAATATGACTGGTATTTAAAATATCCAGGATAATTTTGAACTGTATTAGAGAGTTTTAAACTAGATAATTACCCGATAAAGCCGTCGGTACACCGAAATGCTACCAAAATTGATCCGAAACTGTATAGTTTAACTATTTAAGTATTTGTTTATGTCTTAATGACTAGTATAATTATGAGACAATGTGATTAGGATATGTGTTGACTGTAAATAACAGTACTATGTGTTATATGTTATCCTAATCAATAGAACAATCTTATAAATGATAGGTCGTTGAATTAAAGATATAATTAAGTTGTGTAAGCAGCAGATCGGGCAAGTTTCTTAACTCTTACTCTTTTATTTGAGTAAGTATCTAAACTGTCATTTACGTTGTGCAAGTATCCTAAACTCTTGTTTTACTTTATTCAACGGATATCGTAAGCAAGTATCTTTACGTTTGCATTTTCTTTATGCAATGGACATGAGTAAAAAAGTTTCAGATTTATATTATTATTGTACTAGATTATTAACCATATTGTCGTATATATTATATCCGATCATTGTTTATCAACATGATATTATATCATATAACTCATATATATATTCTGTTTGTTAATTTCGAAATATGATTATACAAGTGTCTTCACTTGGATAATCATTATAGTCAAACACATGTTGATATATATATATATATATATATATATATTCGTCTAAGCTATTTGATCAGCTAGACACAGATTTAGAATATCGTTGAATATGATAAAACCTTCTTGTATCCAATCAAATTGTTTTGGTTCGGAATCCTGACTAAGTATGAACATCCCTAATCTGGGAAAAACTTTTGTGCTCCTGAGGCGGATATGATGAATGAGAATATCGTTCTGGTATATAGCATTGATCAGTACAGGGCATAACGGGCTGATCACCCCACGTGCCTGTAAGTTATGACGGTTTGCAGATGAAGTTCTGTTTGACCTTTTTGAAAACTGAAAAATATGTTCATAGTCTATCGGCTGCTCTCCATTTATGGTCAATACGTAGTTTCAAAATTTGAAATAAGAATTGTTATATTGTTTAGTGTTGCTTCAGTACTTCACAACTATTGCTCCGTTGTTGAAGAGTCATTCAAAGAAAACATTTAATCCTTTCAGCTAATATTTATAATTGTTATTACTTGTTGGGCACTCAATGTTCATTCTTGCTTAATTTAAATGTTTTCAGCTATGTATGATCGACCTGAAGGTTCAGGCAAGAACAAAGGGAAAGGAAAGCTATCAGATTAGGTTTGCGTTATCTTATGTAATAGCTAGACTTAAATAAATTGACGATATTTATTATCTATCATGTAATGAAATGTTTTAAGGCCGCGTAACTGGGATTTAGACAACTCTGATATGTAAATTAAGTTTGATATTTATGACAATATTTTTATTATTCCGCTCAAAGAAATGGTATCGTGAAGCACTGAGTTCGGGTTTTAAGTACCTGAATTTGGGGGCGTCACATCTACACCAGGTTACATGGTACATAAGTGATAAATAAAATATATTTTGATATTTCAAATCATTTGCGTCTAGCTGAAATAAGAAGCATAGACTATACTTTAAACCGTTTCAAAATGATTACGAGTCTACATATTTTATTTTATTTTCAAAAGCACATAGGGCGTATTTAGCTTGATCTCAAAATTTCAAAGTCTAGCATAGCTAGGAGTTTTGGAAAACTTATGTCTCCACTAATAATCATTTGCTTAAAAATCTATTTGTTCCTATAATCCTCAATACTCCATTTATACACAACTATACCCAGTTCGTCAAACCACACTTATGAGTTCATTTACTTGCCACAATCATATGAGTTTAAGAACTTGTCCTAGTCAGACCTTCGGCGTCCATTCGCTGAGGGTTTCATAAACATTTCATATAACTATGAGTCAAGAATGTCACATAAGTATTGTGACGCCCCCAAAATTGGTATACATCACCTATTCTGAGTCGCCAAATACATGGTACAAAATTCAAATACAACTTAATTATACAACAGTCCTGTAAAATATGACTAAACATATGATGTGAGTTTTAATACAAATATTGTCATCTAGATAATATACAAATTCAATGAGTACTACTAATGCTATTATCTGGACCATCACTCTGTTCCCCAACTAGTCCCTGCTACGTTTTCATTTCTTGAAGATAACAATGAAAGTAGAAGGGTGAGCTCAACTAGCCCAGTAAGAAATATTTTGACTAAGATAATGCAGAATAAATTATCATCAGCCTTCAACAAAGGTTAAACCGATAAAATATAACAAACATCAAGTTTAATCTGCAATGAACAAGCAATCCATTAGAAGAGTCAAGTAGAGAATACAATCTACTATCTTCTATGATTTAAAAGGTTTTCATGACTTCTATCACCGAGACTCGACTTTTAATAAATAATCCACATCATCCCAAGCACTACTACCAAGGATATTCATTAGTATCACGACCATAAATTGTCCATGCACTCACGTGCCAAGGATATTCGTGTATTCATCAATGGTCATGATCATGCCAACAACTGGCCCATCAATGCACTACGGGTCAATGAGGACTTTTTCACATCATTTGTAACATTACTACATGATTACACCGAATAATCCTCAGTCATAATCATACCAAGTCCATCTATGCACTACAAAGCCACGTATGACTTTTAACATAATATAAACATGAGAATGATGACAATGATATAAGAATTCAATAAAACAAGTTCAAGAATTAATTTATCCAGGAACTAATAATGTCCAAATTATCAACGTAACACTAAATAATGCTTAGAAGAATATTTCCATGAAAAGATACTGGATGAAGTGCAAATATCAAGGATATTCCACTAATTTCATGGAGTATAGAAGTCAAAACTTTAACCAACTGAGTATAATAAAGAATGGAATAACAAAATAAATCACCAGGCATACGATAGACCGCACATACAGGTTATTCCAACAGAATAATAAATAATGGAACCAGGTCATGCGTAAACGCACCGATAGGATATTTCAATAGAATAATAAATAATGGAACCAGGTCATGCGTAAACGCACCGACATGATATTCCAACAGAATAATAAATAATGGAACCAGGTCATGCGTAAACGCACAGATAGGATGTTCCAACAGAATAATAAATAATGGAATAACAGAAGAATTTCACCAAGTATAGGGTATCCAGCACAGATACGTGTTATTCCAATGTAAATAATAAACAATGAAATAACAAAAGAATTTCACCAATAAGAAAGAAGGAATACCCCTAACGAGTACAACAAATAATATCCCTTACCGTAAAAGAAAAGTATTTAGACTGGTAGGGCGATGATATACTCAAAGAAAACTTGCACTACGCTCAAAGCTTTCTTAAACTCTACAGAAATACGCTCAAGATTATAGAAGAAGAACTCTCTCTATAGTTTCTCTCTCTAGAGTTTCAGTGAATTCGTAAGAAATAATGAAGGAATGAGCTTCTATATATAGAAGAATGGACTGCATAGTACTAACTCATGAACGGACCAGATTGATTTACAATAAAATATAATATATTCTATTTATAATCTAATAAAATGAATAACTTTATAAAAGATTTTACTATGCAAACACTATACAGGCACTATGCATAATAAAATATAATGTATTCTAATTATTGTTTAATAAAATGATAGCTTTATAAAAATATTCATTTTATATAAAAAGATTTTATTATTAGTCTAATAAAACGAATAACTTTATAAAAGTATTATATTTTATATAAAAAGCTTTTCTGTTTTATTACATTAATAATACTAATAAAACAAAACTCATCATCATTATTATAATTCACAATATTAATCGACCGTGTCGCTCCTGTGAAAGAGGGCTTTCCAATAAGAATTTCTCTCCATTGGTAGCCAAGCAATTAGTGACCAAACCTCTCCTTGATGTAACTTCTAGACATCGTTAATATTGCAAATAATAATATTAATAACTTTGTCATGTCAATTATTGATTATAAAATATTGACAATAATTGAATCAAATAACGTGAGATACTATGCAACAATTACTATAACAATAATTGGATAAAACTGAGTGACTTCTCACGTAAGCATCAATAATCAATACCGTAAAGCATCTTTGTAAACTACTGGCGTATTCTCGCATACTTTTAACATCGGGTGTTTCAATTAGCTAATCTAAAACTTCCATCATTATTATTTTCATAAAGTATTTTTGTCATTTTCTCAATCCGGCAATAATTTCGCTTGTGGGGTCCACTAATGATTGTTAATAGTTATACTGAATATTCCCTGTTAAAACGAATATTCACCGACCAATCAAATATTATATAACAACTTGCGTACTTTGAAAAATTTATAAATATTACCCACAAATATAACATTATATCAAATTCATTCCATAATATTCAAAAATGATATTTATAGAAAATTCATCTTTATTCATAAAAGTTGGGGTCTTACAACCTCCCATTCTTATAAAATTTTGCCCTCGAAATTAGGGTACGTACCTGGTATGTCGAAGAGGTAAGGATACCTTGATTTCATTTCAAATTCTAACTCCCAAGTCATTTCCTCAACATCGTGGTTTCTCCACAAAACGTTGACTTGAGGTATAACCTTGGAGCGTAAAATATGTTCCTTCTTATCCAAGATTTGAACAAGAACCTCTTCATACGTCAAATCTTCCGCTATTTCGTCCAGTTCTAACTCAATAATGTGGTTCAGGTCTTCCACATATTTACGTAATATAGATATATGAAAAACGTTATGAACACAAGACATATTTGGCGGTAAAGCGAGTCTATAGGCCACAGTTCCTACTCAATCGAGGATTAAAAATGGGCCGATGAATCGAGGATTGAGCTTTCCTCTCTTTCCAAATCTCGTAACTCCTTTCCATGGAGCAACCCGTAACAACACATGATCTCCTATATCAAATTCCACGTCCTTTCGATAAAGATCTGCATAACTCTTTTGTCGATTTTGTGAGGTTTTTATACGTTGTCGGATCGTTTGAATCTTTTTTGTAGTCATACGTACCAACTCCGGTCCCAACAACGTTGCTTCACCCACCTCATCCCAACATACTGGAACACGACACTTTCTTCCATACAACGCCTCAAATGGAGCCATGCCAATACTTGCTTGATAACTGTTGTTGAAGGAAAACTCCACCAATGGTAAGAACTTATCCCAACTTCCCTTGAAGTCAAGGACACAAAGTCTTAATAAATCTTCAAGAGTTTGAATAGTCCTCTCCGACTGCCTGTCCGTCTGAGGATGATATGCCGAGCTAAATCGTGAAGTGAATCTTGGGTCTCGATCAGAAACTATGGATACTGGCATACCATGCAGTCTTGCAATCTCGTTTATGTACATATGAGTAAGACGTTCAAGTGTATAAGTTTCTCGTATCGGTAAGAAATGAGCAGACTTGATCAATCTATCAACAATGACCCAAATTGCATCTATGCCTTGAGAAACCTTGGGAAGACCAGTAACGAAATCCATGGTAATGTGCTCCCACTTCCATTCTGGAATTTCAAGTGGTTGCAATGGTCCTTTTGGTACTTGATGCTCCGCCTTGACTCGTTGAAACGTTAGACACCTTTAGATAACCAGCTCTATCTCTCTCTTCATATTACCCCACCAAAATGTATGTCGAAGATCATGATACATTTTGGTACTCCCAGGATGGATTGCAAATGGTGTGTTGTGCGCCTCTATCATGATTTTATACTTTAAATCAGGGTCGTTAGGAACACAAAGTCTGGAGTTGACTCGAAGTATTCCTTCTTCATCGATTCTTGCTTCCGGCATAACACCTTCTTGCACTTTCTTCCTCATACGCATCAGCTCCAGGTCTGTAGCTTTAGCAGCTTTAACTTTATCAATTAAAGTCGGTTCTACTCATATATTCGCCATCATCACATGGGTCCCTGGATTCTTTAACTCTATCTCCATCCTTTGCAAGTCACACAAAATGTGCCTTTGTGTTGACAATATCACACTTGTACCTGCATATGATCTTCTACTCAATGCGTCAGCTACCACGTTCACTTTTCCAGGATGGTATGATCATAATCTTTCAACAGTTCAAGCCAACGTCGTTGTCACATGTTGAGTTCCTTTTGAATGAAGAAATATTTGAGGCTTTTATGATCCGTAAAGATCTCCACCTTCTCCCCATACAAGTAAAGCCTCCAAATTTTAAGTGTGAAGACAATAGCTGCTAACTCTAGGTCATGAGTAGGATAATTCCTCTCATATTCTTTGAGTTGTCTTGAGGCATAAGCTATGACTTTCCCATGTTGCATGAGAACACATCCCAGCCCTTTGCCCGAAGCATCACTGCAGATGACAAATCCCTCCGAGCCAGATGGTATTGTCAGAACAAGTGCTGAAATGAGTCTCCTCATGAGTTCTTGTATTCTTCGCTCCAACTGAACTTTGTATCTTTCTGAGTCAGCTGAGTTAATGGAGTAGCTATTCGAGAAAATCTTTCCACGAATCTCCAATAATAACCAGCTAAGCCGAGAAAGCTACGTACTTTGGTTACTGATTTAGGTTGCTCCCATCTTAGAATTTCTTCAATCTTTATCGGGTCAATAGATATTCCATGACTTGATACTACATGCCCAAGGAATGATACTTCCTCAAGCCAGAACTCACATTTCTTCAACTTGGCATAAAGCCTGTATTCACGAAGCTTTTGGAGTGTCAGCCTCAAATGTTGCTCATGATCTTCACGGCTTTTGGAATAAATAAGCATGTCATCAATAAAGTCGACCACAAAGTGATCCAAATATTCCTTGAATACTCGGTTCATCATATCCATGAAGGTAGCAGGAGCATTAGTCAATCCAAAGGACATGACTAGAAATTCATAATGCCCGTACCGAGTTCTTAAATCCGTCTTTGAAATGTCATCTATTCTAATCTTTAATTGGTGATATCCGGAATGAAGATCAATCTTTGAAAAGAATTTGGCTCCTTGCAACTGGTCAAACAGGTCATCAATACGTGGCAATGGGTACCTATTTTTGATGGTGACATGATTCAACTCCTGATAATCAATACAAAGTCGCATACTCCAATCTTTCTTCTTCACGAATAGAACAGGAGCACCCCAAGGAGAAGTACTAGGACAAATAAAGCCAATGTCTAACAATTCCTGCAGTTGGGTCTTTAACTCCTGAAGTTCAATAGGAGCCATGCTAATCTTCTCTGTATCGTTCTAATTTTATCGGATGTAGCTAGGGATCATATCCCTAAGCTTTGATACCAACTGTGACGCCCCCAAAATCGGTATACATCACCTATTCTGAGTCGCCAAATACATGGTACAAAATTCAAATACAACTTAATTATACAACAATGTAAAAAAATCGACTAAACATATGTTGTGAGTTTTAATACAAATATTGTCATCTAGACAATATACAAATTCAATGGGGTCCTCATTACATTTATTATCACACTATTTCATAGAATAGTGAGGACTACTAATGCTATTATCTGGACCATCACTCTGTTCCTCGACTAGTCCCTGCTACGTTTTCATTTCCTGAAGAGAACAATGAAAGTAAAAGGGTGAGCTCAACTAGCCCAATAAGAAATATTATGACTAAGATAATGCAGAACAAATTATCATTAGCCTTCAACAGTGTTAAACTGATAAAATATAACAAACATCAAGTTTAACTGCAGCGGAACAAGTAATCCATTAGAAGAGTCAAGTAGAGAATAAAATCTACTATCTTCTATGATTTAAAAGGTTTTTCATGACTTTTATCATTGAGATTCAGCTTAATAAATAATCCACATCATCCCTGCACTACGGCCATGGATAATCATTAGTATCATGACCACAAATTGTTCATGCACTACGGGCCAAGGATATTCATGTATTCATCAATGGTCATGATCATGCCAACAACTGTCCATCAATGCACTACGGGTCAATGAGGACTTTTCCACATCATTTGTAACATTACTACCATGATTACATCGAATAATCCTCGTCATAATCATACCAAGTCCATCTATGCACTACATGCCACAGATGACTTTTAACATAATATAAAAATGAGGATGATGACAATGATATAAGAATTCAATAAAATAAGTTCAAGAATTAATTTATCCAGGAACTAATAATGTCTAAATTGTCAACGTAACACTCAAGAATGCTCAGAAGAATATTTCTATGAAAAGATACTGGATGAAGCGCAAATATCATGGATATTCAACTAATTTCATGGATTATAGAAGTCAAAACTTTAACAAACTGAGTATAATAAAGAATGGAATAACAAAAGAAATCACCAAGCATGCGATAGACCGTACATACAGGTTATTCCAACAGAGTAATAAATAATAGAACCAGGTCATGCATAAACGCACCGACAGGATATTCGAACAGAATAATAAATAATGGAATCAGGTCATGCGTAAACGCACTGACAAGATATTCCAACAAAAAAATAAATAATGGAACCAGGTCATGCGTAAACGCACAGACAGGATGTTCCAACAGAATAATAAATAATAGAATAACAGAAGAATTTCACCAAGTATAGGGTATCCTGCGTATACAGGTTATTCCAACAAAATAATAAACAACGGAATAACAAAAGAATTTCACCAGTAAGAAAGAAGGAATACCCCTAACGAGTACAACAAATAATATCTCTTACCGTAAAAGAAAAGTATTTAGACTGGTAGGGCGATGATATACTCAGAGAAAACTTACACTACGCTCAAAGCTTTCTTAAACTCTAAAGAAATACGCTCAAGATTATAGAAGAAGAACTCTCTCTATAGTTTCTCTCTCTAGAGTTTCAGTGAATTCGTAAGAAATAATGAAGGAATGAGCTTCATTTATAGAAGAATGGATCGCATAAGAACTAATTCATGAACGATCCAGATTGATTTACAATAAAATATAATATATTCTATTTATAATCTAATAAAACGAATAACTTTATAAAAGATTTTACTATGCAAACACTATGTAGGCACTATGCAAACACTATGCAGGCACTATGCATAATAAAATATATTATATTCTAATTATTGTCTAATAAAACAGATAACTTTATAAAAGTATTTTATTTTATATAAAAAGATTTTACTATTAGTCTAATAAAACGAATAACTTTATAAAAGTATTCTATTTTATATAAAAAGCTTTTCTGTTTTATTACATTAATAATACTAATAAAACAAAACTCATCATCATTATTATAATTAACAATATTAATCAACCAGGTCGTTCTCAGGAAAGAGGGGGCTTTCCAATAAGGATTTCTCCCCATTGACGCACAATTAGGTGACCAAACCTCTCCTTGACAGAACTTATAGACATCGTTAATATTGCAAATAATAATATTAATAACTTTGTCATCTCAATTATTGATTATAAAATATTGACAATAATTGAATCAAATAACGTGAGATACTATGCAGCAATTACTGTAACAATAATTGGACAAAACTAAGTGACTTCTCACGTAAACATCAATAATCAATACCGTGTGCATCTCTTTAAGCGACTAACACGCCATTCATCGTATTTCTTTAAACACCGGTGTTTCAACAGTTAACGGTAAAACTTTTGTCGTTATTTTCATAAAGTATTTTTGTCATTTTCTCAATCCGACAATAATTCCGTTGTGGGGTCCACCAATGATTGTGCCGTTGTACGAATATTCCCTGTTAAAATGAATATTCCCCGACCAATCGAATATTATATAACAACTTAGCATGACTTTTGCAAAATTTATAAATATTACCCACAACTATAACATTATATCAAATTCATTACATAATATTCAAAAATGATATTTATAGAAAATTCATCTTTATTCATAAAAGTTGGGGTCTTACAAGTATGAGTTTTAAGAACTCGTACTTAACCTTGTATCCTCTACCTATAACCTATCTATCCGTTATACACATGAGAAAGGAATCACCCTCTTAACATGCATATATCAAATAGCGCGACACAAATATTTCAATGATTATCATTGTCAGAACTAAGTAGTTGTTACACCAAGTACAATTCTCCGCCCACACAAGGAATCAAACAGATCAGTTGCCGACATGAATCCTCAATTGAATCCCCACCTAACACTAACTCCCTTCTCAATACGAATTTCATTCAACTCGTATTCATAATCTTTTCCTGAATCTGTACCAATTCATACAACAATCTTACTATAAACTTTCCAATTATCAGATTGATTCTCCTCCCTACTATCACTTTATCAGATCACGGAGTGATCTCATCGTATATGTTACGATTCATTTATATATCTTGATCGTTTTGTTTTTCGATCTCCTATCACTGTACTTTTAGTCTTTTAGACTCTATCTATTCATCACTATTGTTCAACTTTTATTATCAGAGTTAGGGAACTCTGCATCTTTTATAACCCGCTGAGATTCATCTTTGAATCTTACTGACACACTAACTTTATGTGAGTTAAATCTTATCCTAATCACTGCAGTTATTACTCTCAGGTATTCCTACCTAAGGTTCATAACCTACAGCTTTGATATCAACTGTGAGGTCCCCGAATCTGAGGTCCCGAATCACCGCGGATCCGGTTCGATCATTCTAACACTATTACTATTTGCGGAAGATATAAACATAAATTGTTTATACAATACATTACACACTATTCCCCAAGGTCGAGTAACCTTAACTTAATACACCAATCATAACTTATTTAACACATTACATTATTATTATACAACTATTACAAAACTAATCGCGCACATTAACTTTAAGCTAGAACTGTCTTTAACCTTTCCTTGTATCCGACGCATTCGCCTTAATCTGCAATGTTTTATCATGATATAGCAAGGGTGAGCATGAAAGTTGCCCAACACGTTTAAGTTCAATAATATAACGATATATCATGATTAAAAGAATCTGAATATTAAGCTTGCTATAATTCAACAATATAATTGTGAACTAGCAGGAACAAAATTTTGACTGAACAAGTATATAACATGAACAATTATATCTGGACCGAAGGGTAATGAAGGTGATTAGCCTTTCATACCTGACTTGTACATTCAATATGTATAGAGTACAATTCTACATGGCAATCAACAATGATTAATCATAAGCATATCTGAATGAAACAACTCTTAGTAGAGTTAAGTAAAAACAAACTTGCCTGAACCATTGATTACCGCTACGCAATTTATAACGCTTTATCCGAAGACCTAATATTAGTAATATAGATCTCCAATATTATAATAATATCATCACAATATAATGCTATAAGATATATATATATATATATATATAGAATAACCTAAACACATAACACATAACCCTATCGATTACATAACACACAAGACTTCATGATCGTGTCAAACTATTTCATCGACTTGAGTTCGACAAAGTTCTAACGTCCTGACGGTCTAGTCGGACAAAATTTCGAGTTTAAGTTCAATTAAACTCTGCCTAACACTTAACAATTATCTAAGATAATTTATTAACAGTCAAAATATTTTTCTTAAGCTCGTAATAATTTTCAGATAATTATTACTATTTATCATGAATTTTCAATTATTAATATCGTATTTAAATGAATTAAATATCACTCAATTCTTTTATCATTAATATTTATTTATTATCAAATATTAATGAAATACATGTCATAATATTAAAATATATTTATAATATTACAAAGTATTTTTAATACCTTAAAATCATATTTATATGATTTTTAAACCGTTAAATTCATTATCCTAAGTAATTACTATTAATATTAAAATATTAATATTTTCATGACAAAATATCAAAAGTTATATTTTATAACTTAAAATGTTTTTATAACACTTAAATCACTTTTATATGATTTATAAATCATTAATTCTATTTTTCATAATTTATTTAATATAGTTATTAAATAAACTAATTATCATTAATATTAATTAATTAATGAAATTCATCACAAAATATTAAAAGTCACTAAAAATAACTTAAAATATTTTCTTATACCATTATATTATTTTTCATGATTTTTCATGTATTAAAATTATTTTTAAATAATTTATTTAATATTGTAATTAAATAAATTAAATACTATTTATATTCCAAAAATATTAAATATTTATGAAATATACTCAAAATAATTAAATACTAGATCGTTGATCTTTAAGTTTTCTGGGCTGATTAAGTGTTCATGCCATAGTATAAATGTAATACTACATCTACAAACGGATTACATAACCAAAAAATAACACCACTGAGAGATCTAAGCTCTCAAATTACCTGTCAGAGTCTGCTAGGTTCTTTATGGGTTTTCCAGAATTAAAGGTGCCTATTTTGGATCCTTAAATCTTAGCTTCTCAGACTCGGTTTGTGTGATATAATGATTTGATTGTATAGAACACATTCCACAGTACAACTTTATTACATCATAACATAATAACATCATAACACAAGAAAGATTATTGTTGGTCAATATACTGTCAGAGAAGCTGCTCTTGACGATTTCTGGGTTTCCCAAATTTTGCCCAGGCAGTTGGTCAACGCCTATTCGACCACTCACAACCTTGATTCTGTTATGGATATAGATGATATAATGAATTTTACAGGTAGATCACATACCAGACTACAACAAAACAACAACAATTTGGCCAAAATGACAAACAACTGCAAGATCAAGGGCTAACAAAACTTGTTAGAAGCTATCTGGGCAAATCTGGACTGCCCAGATTCTCACTTTTCGTGGTTGGTCAACTGAGTTTGACCACTCATAACTTGAAATCTAAACATGATATGACCATGTTTCCATGTCCAGATCATAGACAACATGACATACTACACGTTTAAAACTTAAAACAACACTAATACTTAACAGATAAAGATCTATGGCCTCTAACATATGGTTGCCAAGCCATTTTTTAAGCATTTCCCAGATTTCTAAAAACTCAAATTTTGAGCATCAAAATGATATGGATCTAGGTTTTGACAACCCAGATCATCAAATGACATTCTAATACACAACTCTAACTAACAACTAACATCAAAACACAAGATTTAAGGATTTTGAAATTTTAGGGTTCTTTACCACTTTGAGCTTTGATCTTGGATTCTGACTTCTGATTGTTGTTCTTGGCTTGATAAGAGGCTAACATATCTTAACTTTTCTCTCTCTCACTCTAGATTTTTGAAATGGATAAGAGAGAGTGGCTTGGCACTAATGAGAAGTAAAGTTGGTTTTCTCTCTCCCTTTAATCTATATATTTGATATGATGCAATGAATATGGCTGAGGAAATGTCTGATGGCTGTGATTTAAGGCACATGGAGTAGTTACATTAGGTCACCAACTCCATTTTGTCTAGATTTTCAAGTTAAATCAAATAATGCACTAAGGGTATAATGGTCTTTTTGATTTCTATTTTAATGATAATCTAGTAAATGGCCAAACCCTTAGGGTTTAGGGTTTGAACCCTTTAGATTTGCAATTTAATTTCCAAGATTTTTGAATTTCGGTTATCAAAGTAGAAAATTAATATTTCTAAATTATAATTAGGATTTACTATTTATATTAAAATTTCTTAACCATAATTTAAATATTGCTAATTAGGATTAATTATTCCTAATTAAAATTGCTAATTAAGCAATTAGGGTCAAAATTGATCATTAGGGTTTACAACCCACAATTAGTATTTCTAATAGAAAAATAATTTTCCTAAATTAGAAATTAGATTAGGGTTTTCAAATTACTTATAACTTGAAAATTATGATTAATATTTCCTAATTAACATTAAAACTTTTAAATCAACACATAGGTTTTCCTTATTTATAAATTAAGGTTTCAAATCCATAATCAGGGTTTAAAATTTTGAAATTAGGGTTTGCTAAATAATTAAGCTTTACCCTAATTAATATTATAATTAAAAGCACTTGAGCATTATAATTATCCTTTAAGTTCCCAGATTAGGGTTTTAAATTTCCGAATTAGGGTTTTGGATTCCCGGAACTGAAATTAGGGTTTCAAGAACCGGTTTCTAGGATTCCCTGTTAATCGCTAGGGTTTTCTAACCGAACATTGACGTTCTTAATATATACTTAGGGTTTGTTACAGATATCATTTATTTGGTCAACCCTTGACCCTTAACCACGTATTGTACGCATATACACAGAACATATTCACATATAAACTTAATCCTGAATAATTCACCTAAATCCTTTACAGAATTTTGAAATCCTCAAAATTCCTTCTCAAAAATATCAAACGCATACACTAATTTTATGTCTAGGTTCTAATATTGAACCTTAAATCAATTAATAAAATTTTTAGAAATATTCAAAATTCTCGGGTTGTCACATCACCAATTTCAATCTTATTAAGCATGCAGATTATTTATCATATCATATCGCATACAAGCATAAATAAAGTGGAAAATTAAATGTTTCACAGTTATGGCCCAATCCACTGTCAATCTTTTCAAGCTAATGAAAGATTGAAGGTTAATCTAAGGTGGTAAAAGATCTCAAAATAGTAACTTCCTTGGATCTTCCTCATGCATGTGCCTAATCTCCATCATCATCTTTCCATCGTGTTCTCCATCTTGTCATCTTCATCAATTATAGATTTTACATGACATAAAGAAACCTCGAGTTACATTCGAGGGGATTTAGATGAGAAGAGAATATTACATTAGAATTTATAGAAAAGCACGACATGCAAGCCGTATTTCAAAACAAAAAAACCACTAACCTATGGGGTTAAAAGGCCATAATTATGCACCATGCATATCACAATAAGCACATAACACTGTATATATAATTAAATAAAAACTATATACAAAATATTGGGGTCACGACCATCGTGCGCTACGACGGGGGCGTCCCCAAAATTCACCTTACACCTTACACCATATATACACAGCATCACATGCTACCAATACATCTCTCACAAGAATAAAAAATTTCAAATTGTGCTGAGGAGTCATATAGACTATTATCTATCATTTTCGAAAAGGTTATACAGAAATATATCCGCTAACTGTCATGTCTTACATACACATTGGGTAATTAGCCAGTTATGCCCTGTACTTATTAAGTACTGCAGGTCGGAACAACTTTTCCTGTTCCTCTTATTCGCCTTGGGCTCATAAACATTTTATTACCTTAGTCTTTATCGGAATCCGCACCAAAGCATTTTGGTTTGGGAAAATTGTCAAAGAACGCTTAGGATTTTCATAAACATTGGTCTAGCTTAAACAAGTAGCTTAGACTCATAATAATATGTCAGGAATAAACATGTGAATGCTATTCCTATTTATATATGATTTGATTATGATATATATATATATATATATATATATTTATAAATGAATAATATATAAGTTTGCTTGCATTAAGAAAAGTTGTAAAGTCCTTTGATAGATAATAGAAATATATGTACAAGGACTTAGAATGAATTGATCAAATATGTTAAGTTGATCCTACATAAGAAAGAGAGCTTTGTAAAGTCCTTAAAAAGAAAAGATGTACAAGGACTATAAAGATAAAAAGATCAAGCTTGTTTGGTTGATCTTATGATGTAATAGATAGGCTAGTCTGATCGTCGAGCATTGCACCAGAAGTCAAAGTCTGCCAGGTGAGTCAAGGTTAACTCGAGAGCTATCGAGGCAGAATAGGAGTATGCAAGATAGTAGATCTCGGAGTTCGTAGACTACCAGGGGAAACGAAGAAGGATTGTAGTGTATCGAGTAGAACTTCCTCAGGATCGTAGTGTGTTGAGGAAGTCATGTTCAGAATCGTAGAGACAGCCTACCTACGAGCCGACTGGTCATCTGCCGAAGCCAAGACAGAAACGTAGACTACACTCAGAGTCGTAGAGCATACTAATACCAAAGCCAAGTCAAGGATCGTAGATCACACTCTGAGTTCGTAGAGTCTATTGATTACATGCAGAGATCGTAGCCAAGCAAGATCAGATGAAGACAACAAGCACAAGGCAGAAATCGTAGTGTCAAGATCGATCTCGGGATCGTAGTGTCTCGCATGTCGGGTTGAATCGTAGAGTCTTAACTACGATCTAAGAAGAAGTGCTCACAATGCCAAGGATGAATCGTAGAGCATATACGGTTCTCAACAAATGAGCACTCCCAGAATATCCAAAGGAATGAAGCCTCTGGTTCAAGCTGCAAGCTACATCCAAGGACACCAGAGAGCACTCAACGATTGGCATGCAGGCTAGCAGAAGATCTAAGCACCAACCCAATCAGCATCAAGATTGAGTTGTAAGGCCATTCATGATGAAGTCTTCCACGAGGAGATCCAAAGAAGACTTCAGAAGCTGACTAAGGAAAGTCAGCTAATGCAGTAGCTATCAAGTGGAAAGAAGACAACGATCTTGGAAGCAACCAAGATCGTAGTGTTTGCCAAACAAAGAAGGAACTGATGGATGGTGAACCGAGGTACTGGTCAGCCTCTGAAGAGCAAGGCTAAAGTGATAAAGTGCAGGGTCAGTTCATTGATGATATGTGAACGGGAGACCACAAGGAGAAAGCAAGTTGGACGCGCCACAAATCTGAAGTGTCTTGATATTCAGAAGGGGACCAGAGCAAGGAATTAGGCCATCAGTATCTGAGAACAGTCGAAGCAAACAGAAGTTTTGAAGCACTGCACAATACAAGGAAGAGGTGTTCTACATTGAAGATCCAATCAACACTCTTCAAGATCGTAGTGTTAAGCCTACCAGTCAATGAGCAACACTCAACAAGACACTACGATCAAGTCCTTGAAGACGTGCATCAGAATCGTAGAGTCCGAATAACTGAAGACTAAAGCATTGACAAAGGTTCAATCTGAAGGGGAATATTCGGACAAGTGTTTATTGAGAGCATCGATGCAATAGGACAACCTCTGATCGAGAAATCAAAAAGAGGTAATAAAGTCTTCGACCTGCCCAAGACATTAAAGTGATACATCCGACAGTAGGTGAAACAAGAGAAGCGTAGCTTCAGAAAAAGTATGACAAGTCATATCAAGCAGTCTACCTCAAGAAACTCGAGATCTATGAAGAGATTTGAATAGCCTTCAACGGCTACTTTTCAATGGAAGGATTGGGAAGGAGTATAAATAAGGAAGAGCTTCAAAGATCAAAGGTTACTGGAGTTGCCGAGTTTGGAGAGAAGGTGGACTGATCTAAACCATGTGAAATAGTGAGTCCGAAGGCTCACTCTACGATCCACCAAGAACACTAAGAAGTCGGATAAAGAAAGAAATAGAAGTGTGAGTTCTACTATGTAGAAGTGAGAGATCTACTACATGAAGAGTGTTCTGAACTGCTGAAAGAAAGAAGAAAATTATGTCATCTTGATGTCAATCATGGGAAGACTCTAAGTACAATAGAGAAGAGCCTACAGTCATCTTAGCAAGTCCATCATGAGAAGGAATCAAGTAGCTAGAAGGAAGATCACAAATGTCATCTTGGTGTCAAGCATGAGAAAGCTTCTAAGTACCTAACAGAAGAGCTTACAGTCATCTTGGAAGCCTATCATGTGCAGCCATCAAGTACCAAGGAGAAGGATCTTCAAGGCAGTTCACAAAGGGGTCATCCGAAGTAGGTGAGTAACAAAAGAAGCTGAGCATCATGCAACACTCAGCTGCACTTCAAGGATGGTCAAGCCAAGTTGCTAAGTATAGAAGATGTTCAGAGCATGAAGACATCTTAGCAGCTTAGCACCAACTCCAACAACAAAAAACAAACAACTCAACAAAGCCAAGGCCTGAGGGGTTCTTGTCCGATAGGACTAAACAAAGTAGGGCCAGAAGGGTCCTTGTTCAGAGGGACTAAATGAAGTTCCAAGCCTACTGGGCTTGAAGAGTTCCTAGGGAACTAGAGGAGTACCAAGGCTACTGGCCTTGAAGAGTTCTTAGTGAACTGAAGTCCCAAGGCTACTGGCCTTGAATGAATCTTAGTGATTCAGGGTGCTGCCCTTCCTTAGTGGAAATCCTGCTAGTTGAAAGCAAAAGAGTGGATTAGGAGCTTGAGTCTATGAACCACTTAAAACCCTTTGTGTCTTTTACATTATGTCATTTACATTATGTACTATAATTGCTATAACTGTTTTGTATGTTTTAACTTCTTACAACTAAACTTACTCTACGAACACTGTATGTATGATTATGAATATATCAATGAAAGGGATCTTTTACTTATTCCGCTGTGCTTGAAAAGATTCTTATGTTTGTCATATATTAATTATGAACAATATAATATAAAATGTGACGCCCCCAAATTCGGGTACTTGAAACCCGAACTCGGTGCTTCACGATACCATTTCTATAAGCTAAATAATACTAATAATAATAACAATAATATAAAATTCAAACTTAATTTACATATATCAAAGTCTAATCCCAAGTACGTAACCTTTACTATAATACATTACATGATAGATAATAAATATCATTGTCTTAATAAACTATAACTATTACACAACATATTATAAATCTCATTCGAACAGCTTTCCTTTCCTCTTGTTCTTGCCTGAACCTTCTGGCTGATCATACTTAACTGAAAACATTTTAATTTAAAGCAAGAATGAGCATTGGATTGCCCAGCAAGTAATAACAACAATATATAATAGCTGAAAGAATTAAATGTTTTCTTTGAAAGACACTTTGACAACGAATCAACAGTTGTGAAGTAAGCTGAACCAATAATAACAACATATCACTTCCATATGTAATCTTTGAAACTACGTATAGACTATAACTGGAGATCATTCGACAGACTATGAACATTGTTTTTCATTTTCTCTAGGGTTTAGCAGAACTTCATCTCGCAAAACCGTCATAACTTACTTAACACGAGGGTGATCTCGCCTAATGTGCCTGTGTTGATCAATACTACATACAAGAACGATATTATCGTTCACTCTATCCACCTTAGGTGCACAAAATTTTTCCCATATTCGGGATGTTCATACTTAGTCAGGAATCCGAACCAAAATAATCTGATTGGATACAATAACGTTCTATCTTGTTCAACAATATTTTTATGTCTAGCTGAATCAAATAGCTTAGACGGTTTTTAAGTCAACATATACAAACTTGAAATCAATAGGTATGTATCAACATATGATTAAATACAATGGTTATCCAAGTGGGGACACTTGTCTAACCCTATATACGAATTAACGAACAGAATAAATATCTAAATTATACAATAATACAATGATTGGATAATGTAAGAACTTGTATGAATACAAAGATTTGATACATAATCAATAATAAAAGAGTTAATAATCTGGCATAATAATATGATTCTGAAACTTTCTTACTCATGTCTGTTGCATAAAGGAAATGCAAAGGTAGAATACTTGCACAATGTAAATAATAGATCAGATACTTGCTCAATAATAATTAGAGTAAGTTTAGGAAACTTGCATAACACGATATACCTGTTTGCACGAAATAAAAGTAGTGCATAAGGTTTTGATACTTGCTTGACCTACTGCTTACAATAACGCAACTTAGATTAATCTTTTATACAGCGACCTATCAGTAATAAGATCATTCGTTCAATTATAATAATATATCGTAACATAAAACACTGTCTATTGCAGTCAGCACATAACCTAATCACTTCGTCACATATATCTAACAATTATTGATTCACTAACAAACACATATCTAGTCAATTTATCTAAGTTCAGATCAATTTTTGAAATATTTCAGTGTACCGGCGGCTTTATCGGGTAAATATCGAGGATAAGACTCTATCATGTAGTTCAATATTCGTTTAGATATTTTAAATATCAGTCATATTATTTTTCATAGCCTTATAATAATTTTTAAATAATTATTATACTTTATCATGAATTTTCAAACACTGAAATCATTATTAAATGATTTAAATATTAACTAATTCTATTATCATAAATATTAAACTATTAATGAAACTATTGCCAAAATATTAAAGTTATTTATAATAACTCAAAATATTTTTAAAGTATTAATATTATCTTTAAATGATTTTAAAACATTAATAATCATTTTTAAATAATTACCATTAATATTAGAATATTAATTTATTATTTATCAAAATATTAAAATTCATTAATGACAACCTAAAATATCTTTAATTCATTTATTTCCTTTTTAAATGATTTTTAAATCAATAAAACTATTTTTAAACTATTTATTTAATATAATTATTAAATAAACTTAATATCATTAATATTAAATTATTGATGAAATTCACCTTTAAATATCAAAAGTTATATTTTATAACTTAAAATATTTTTAAACTATTTATTTTCATTTAAAATGATTTGTATAATATTAAAATCATTTTTAATTAATTTATTTAATATACTTACTAAATAAATCTAATATCATTAATATTTAATAATTAATGAAACTTATCTTAAAATATTAAAAGTTATGTTTTATAACTTAAAATTTTATTAAATACTTTATTATTATTTAAAATGATTTTTAATACCATAAAATCATTTTTAATTAATTTATTTAATGCATTTATTAAATAATTTAAATACCAATAATATCCAAATAAATATTAATATTTATGAAAAATATGTCAAATTATTAAAAGTTAATTTTATAACTTAAAATAATTTTAAAACCGATTTTATAATTTTTAGAATTTATTTCTATTTTTAATGTATTTTTCAGAATTTATAAAACAAAAATAATTATAACCGTCGTTATAGGCTATAGCGACACTTATCTGTCATGTTAGGTGTTCTTGGCCTCAAGAACACTGACAAGTCAGTGGTCGAGTTGCCCTGTTTGACCGAGTCTAATTCTTATCTCGAAATGTTTCTGGGCTACCTAATGGTCGAGATCTTGTAGTGTTAATGTAACCTTTGCATGAAACAACAAATATCCAGTCATACTTCATCACAATCAAAATATATTAAGCCTTGAACTAGCTGTCAGGCATGTTCATCATATTCTGGGCTGCCCAGAAAATTATAGTCATGGCCGGTCAACGCCATTTATGGCCTTAAATCTGACAATCTGTTCATGTTAATTGTTTTCTTCTCGTCGGGCTATCTAGACAAACCATCATAGAACATGATCCAAGCCATGGTAAAGTCTAACAATAATTAATCAAACCGAGCTAAGCTATTGAAAAAGTTGTCAGAACTTTTCTTCATTTTCTGGGTTACCCAGAAATGAAGAACAGTTCGTGTAAGCATATTTAGGCTTCCACAACTTGTTGTACTTGCATTGTTTTTGTGATATAAGGTTTCCAGATTGTAAACAACATGTTGGTAAAGAGTTCTATTACATAAAAATAGTATAACACCAACAGATCAAGTAGATCTAGGCCGGTCAAACCATGTCAGAAGACATGTTCTTGAATTTCTAGAATTTCCAGAAACAGATTTCGTGAACGAGTAAGCTAGTTTGACCTTCTACTATGTTCAATATAATGATAATATAAGGGATCTAAAAGCATATATCCATAGTACCTATAATAAGATACAACTTAGTTACAATAACAAATCAAAACAACAACACACTGGCAGATCTAGTCGCTTGAAAAAGTTGTCAGTGCCCCACATGCAGGCACGATCTGGTTTTCAGATTTAAAAAGTCATGCTTTCATTCAACTAGGTTTGACCAAATATAACTTTTAACATGTTCATGATCCGGGCTAGCTTCCGTTTCAGATCAAAGATCTCATAGCATACTACTGACTCAAAAACATAAAACACATCAAATAATAAATGCAGAGAGATCTACAACCTCGACTTTTGCTTATGGAACACAAAAATCATTTTTTCCCAGATTTTGAAAAATGACAAATCCGAGCCACTAGATGTTATGGATCTAACATCTAGCAACCCAGATCACTTTGTTAGACTCCATACTACATATTTAACACAAAGAAACTAACATCTAATATGCAGATCAATGTCGGATTTCTTCTAGTGTTCTTACCTCTTTGTGAACAAATTCTTGATTATATGCTTCTGATTTGTTAAGTGTGATAGTGGGGCTAGATTTATGACTGATCTAGTAAGGAAATTTCGGAGGTTTTAGAGAGAGAAGTTCTAGGATGAGTGTTTGTGCAAATTAGCATAAATGTGACATTTTCTCTCTCTTGATCTATACAAATAACATGTATGCAATGTATTGGATGATCACATGGCTGAGATTTGTAGCTTGTAGGTTCATAGCTAGGTAGAATAGGGTGGCTAGCAAGATTTGGATAAGATTTGTCTAACAAATAATTCAAGAATGGGACAAAAGGGCATTTTTGTAATTTTATTTTAATCTCAAGGGTATTCTTGTCCAAGGTGCTTGAATCTAGGGTTTAATCGCTAGATTTTATATTTTAAAGTTTCCCAAATAATTACTAGGGTTTGAAAGATTAAAATTAAAGTGTAATAAAATTTAAATTAAAACATACTAATTAAATTAGGGTTTTTAATAAAATTAGGGTTTAAATAATTAGGGTTCCTTAATTATCATTAGGGTTCCTAAATTAACAATTAGGGTTTCCTAATTATCATTATAATTCACAAAAATAATAATTAGGGTTTCTAAAATTTGTAATTAGGGTTTCTAATTAGCAAATTAGGGTTTTCAAATAATAATTAGGGTTTCTCCTAATTATAGAAATTATATAATACACATTAAATTCATATAACACCATTACTAAACAATCTCGAACTCATAACCGAGTTTACAATTAGGGTTTAATAACATGATATGAGGGTTATGCCACAATTTACCATATTTGGCCTACCGTTATCAGTCTACGCATTTACAGTACATATTTATAGCACTGACAAATTAAAATATAATTAGTATTATATTATTATTCTCATCCCTTGATCAATACCCAAATTTAGGGTTTGGATTCCATATCTGATTTATTCTTCATATATAACATCAATAATTAAGCTAAAATAATTAACTTAAATATTCTGAACAATTCATATAATAAAATATTTATTATTATAATTCTAATAATCATTTCATATATTATTTAAATAATATAAAATCATGTTTTCATGGAAAATAATTAATAAAAACATTTCTACTTACAAAAATTAATTACTATAGGAATATACTTTATAATGATCAATAATTCTAAAATAAAATTGTTTGAAATTATTCATGAAATAAATAATTTTATTTATCACATATATACATACACATTACTTGACACATATTATCATCTTTAAAATAGAAAAAATTAATATGCAAAATTTCATATTTATTTATATAGAAAATATCGGGTTATTACATAAACCAGAAAAGTATTTGTAATAAAAAGGATATATTCAACCCCCCCTTCTAGATCCATGGTCTCTATTGGTACATCAACAAGACCAATCCTAGCCTGCAGTCAATCTTGTAGTCCTAAGACTAGACGAGAGAACTCAAGAGACATCAATGACAAAGATTCAAGCACCCACTAGTCTGAAAGATGAAGAAGCCATACATGCTAAGAAATGCTTATCGAGAGAAGAAAGAAGACCTTCTCAAACTTTTGACTGGCCAACCAACAGCTAGGTACAAACTCTGTCAGCTAAAGGATGTCAAAGATCTTAATGCTGAGATTCTCTTGACCTACATCTTCAAAACCACGACTGATTGATTAAAGGCCAACAAGAGCAATAAGTTGTCAGGAGCAAAAGTAAAGCTATGCACATCAATGCCCAAACTCAGTATATCCATGATAAATGACTGTTTAGTAACTGACAGTAAAAAGGTACGGTTCCTCACTATTATAAATGTATACATCATAATTGCATCCTCTTATGAACCATGATAGTATTCTGCCAAGAAGCCATAATCTACTTAAAAAGGTGAAGAGAGAAAGTAACCTGAGGATGGAAACTCAAATGACTATAAACTTTCTCTCCATCCAAGTTTTAGGTTGAGGATGACATCTTGAAGGAAATCTGAAATAGGTCATAAGAGCATCACAAGCTTAATAAACTTTATGTGAAGTAATCGTTGCTGGTGGGTTAGTATGTATATACAAGCCCATGTTCTAGGTGTTTGACGACTCACAGAGTATGATCAGTTCTACAAGAGGATATGGCTGATTTGTAGAAATTGATCACCTCTATGAATCAACTAGATACTCATAAATCGTAGAGTTAATTCCTACTCTAAACATTTAAACTCTGTGAACATAATCCAGTAAATGATGAAACCATCATAGACAGAGAATGTGTTATTAAATGACATAACCTACACACTCACCATCATGTATCTCAAAATGTATCATCTTAAGATAGTTACATGCATGAATATGTCTATTGGTGATAAATATGATGATTGCCCAAATAAGAGGAATAGGGGTTTAGAGAACTAACCTAGCAGGACCCATTTCATTATGGGTACCAAAAATAGAAATATATTCAAACCTGCAGGTACTTGGTCAGCTTGACCACACTAAGGAATGATGAAGCAGAAAACTTCAGCCAAGAAGACTCAACCAGCAGAAGGCTAAGGACTGTTCAAATATGAGTTAGATAAAGTTCCTATATGTCCAAGCCTGTCCTTGAAGACCTTTGGAGCTTAACCAGAATGGAGCTCACATGGCTGCTAATCTGTATATGGGAGCAGGCCATGCAACAAAAGATGAAAACGGTCTTATATGCTCAATAGTTAGCAAAGAGTGATACATAAGAAGAATCCTCTTGGAAGCACACATCAGAGGATCATTGAGCATCAGAAAAGAAGAGTTCATTAAGACGCAGAACTTCTCAAACTCAAGATTGTCAAAGAAGACTACGTTCGTAGTACTGTCAAATGATTGTAGAGTGATCAGTCATGAAAATACTCATCTCTACGATACAAGGAGATCTAAGTAATGATGGAGATTTCAGTGAGAGGGAGACATACAAGGTTGCCTTCAAATGAATTTGAAGAAGAGGGAATCACATCTATCTAGGAAGACAGCATCAACAATGGGGAGCAGTGATCTGTTAAGGAACAACAGCACTGAGATATACCATGAAAAGTTGTACCAGATACAGAGTCCCAAAACTTTGTGGCTGATGAACCAAATGAAGATCCATAGTCAGAAGGAAAGTCTCAAAATGTACTACTGATAACCTTTCAGCCACCCAACCCATAATCGTGAAGTGCCTACGATCAAACATATGATTGTAGTGTAAGAGCAGAAGGACACCACGATTTCAGAAAAACAATTGTCTAAAGCTGGTAAAAGATCTCCCCACCAGAAAAGGTCGAATGAGATGTTAATACAAATCACTTCTATAGCATTGCATCTGGAGAGCTCCTCAGGGACAAACCTGACCCTTAGCTCACTCTAAGAGGTTGGCCCTTCCTGAGCTACCTTGACCCAGAAGGAATGCTTGACCAAGTTCATCTCAAGGACCAAGTCAGTCAACGATCGAAGAGTCAAGATTGAATAAAACTAAACAATCGCAGTGCAACCTCAACAATTGTAGTGCTACCTCAACGATCGTAGTACAACCTCAGCAATCGTAGAATATAACTCGACGATCGTAGTCCTACCAAAGGGTACCCCAGTTCACTAGGATCTTGGAAAATGAGACATTTGCTAAACCATTCAAGATTGAGGAGATAAGTTCGAATACATCAGTGATTGAGCTATGCTGCATCAAAGTAAAGATAAAAGACAAAGCCATCCACTGCAACATCTCTCAGAAGTTGATCGTTGAGTCAACAAAGGAAATCGTAGAGTCTATAGCTGCCTCATCATGCTACTCTATGAATCAAAAGGTCAATGGTCAAAGCCACGTCAATTAAACGTCTACTCTTCTAAAAGGAAAATATCTAACTGAAAAGTTATGGAGGAGTTACAGCTCATTACTGGGCAACGTGCAACCAATGAATGGCTGACATATCACTGAGTATGCAGAGTTGGAAGGAACTGCCTTAAAGATAATTTTAAATCTGCAGACAGTTACCTATAAAACCTTTCTCCCTCCCATTTTCAAACCCTAGAATCTTCTCAAGAGCCAAAATCAGTTAACCCTCCAGAGCCCTACCAAATTACAGTCAGCCATCTCGCATAAACCTCTCTAAATCAAACACCCACAGTCTTCGAACTATTCATATAGAGAACTGGCAAGTTATCACCGGCATTCAGCTCGGAACAAAATTGTTTGAGAAATCTGAGAAGAGGTTTAGGGACATTCTTGAACTCGTGAAGAAAGCAGGGTTCTCAGAATACCTTGAGGCAAGTACTCGTGTGTACATTGACCTGGTTAAAGAGTCCTACTCAAACTTCTCCATAAACTCTGGAACCCTGTCTACCAAGGTTAAAGGTCAGACTCTGAAACTGAAATCATCTGACCTCAATCAATGCCTAGGTTTTCCTAACCAAGGGCTGAAGAACCTTAAAGATGTCAACACTGAACAAGCAAAGGAGTTGATGGGGTACCAAAGAAACCCTAGTTTCAAAGACATGAAGAAGAAGGAGTTTCCTGAAGAATATGAGTTCCTAGCTGAAATTGTTGGAAAGTGTATACTGTGCAAAAACACTGCACATGATACAGTGATTGACCAACAGCTTCAAGATAATGTCGAATAAGTCCCAAGAAACAAATTGACTTTGGAGCTATCTTGTTCGATCAAATCTCCAAGTGGGTAGAGAAGGCTGAGAAGAAGAAGACCACTGAAAACCCCCTAACCAAGGTGTTTCATGGAAGGATGCTGAGTATTATACTGAAGAAGAAACTAGGAGGGAAAATCAAGGATGATGAAGGAGAAACATTAAATGTGCACAAAGTGATGTCTCCACAATTTATTTGAGAACTGGAAGAAGAACCCTAAGGAGAACAAAAGGCGGACAGCTGGGAGCAGCAGTAAAGCCTCTGCAAAAAAGAGAAAGATAGTAGTGGCAGAGAGCTCTGAGTCTGATGACTCTGTAGAAGCAGAAATCACACCAGCCAGGAAGAAATCAAAAGTTGTGAAGAAAGCTGGTGATGAGAAGAAAGCCCGGGCCCCACCAAGGAGAGTCTCCTCAAAGGACAAGGATAAAGAAGAAAAAGTCCTAACTGCTGAAACAACAAAAAGAAGAAGCAACAGGTTGCTTCAAGGGCCAGTTAGCAAGAAAGCTAATGGTGGAAGACACACCAACCTTAGCTTCCCAAATCAGTATATCTGCCGAAGAAAGGGACGTAGAGTCAGCAGAAGAAAAAGAAACAGATGTCAAGGTCCAGTCCCCACAATCAGCATCCAGAAATGAAAATGAAGCTGATGGGATGGAGGAAAGTGTAGTAACTGCTGATGAAGAAGAATGCTCAAGCCCCATGGCCAATCCGCAGAGCAATCACTTTGATGACAAAGAAATTCAAGATGATCAAATTGCATCCCCAAATGCAACTGCCCCAACAAGCCCAGAGAATGGGTCAGACAATGCTATTCAAGAAGAAGAAAAGAATGCCCCCTCAGATCCAGAAAGCCTTCATTATGACTCAGAAAGTGATGAGTCCAAGAAAGAAGAATATGTCCCTGCCAGTGCTGAACTCCAAGGAAGTGTGTCTGCTGAACCAGAGGAGTCAGAGTTTTAAGAAGAAGAAGAGTCTGACTCTCCCAAACCTAAACCTCCAAGAAGAAGGAAAAGCTACAGACTGCAAGCCAAGTTTGCCTCCAAAAGGAACAGTTGTCAATCAAATGCCATCACTGAATTGAGTGATGATGAGTCTGTATCCCCGGGAGAAAGTGCTGAATATGAAACCAGCAGTGGAGAGGAAGAATCTGAGGAAATCATTGCTGAAGAAGGTTCTGGTCATGAAATGCAGCAAGAAGGATTCTCTGCTGAAGCTGATCAAAATTGTTCTGATTCTGAGAAAGAAGAAGTAGAAAATGACTCCAATTCTGAAGATCAGGAACAAGAAAAACCAGAACTCTACCCTGTCCTTTCACCTGCAAGATTCACCAGGAGAATAGTGGTAGAAGTTTCTAATGAACCATCAGAGACTCCACTTGATAGATGGGTACACTATGAAGATGAGCAGCTCAGAGTAGTAAGAATGACTACTTTTGACTTAGCCAAGAACTGGAACAATATGGAGCTAGATTGCTCAACCATTCTCTACAACCCTGTTGATCTGCTGATGAGATGGTTCTTCTAGTGGATGCCATGGCTAAAGGCCTTTACTGAAGGAGATGGAAGCTACCTCAGCTGGTGCTACAAGACATTTCCAAGCATGGAACTGGTAGCCCAAAACTTCCCAAGGGTGAAAAGTTATGCAACAAAGATGATTACAAACCAGCCTCACTTCAAGGTTTATCGACATGCTGGAAATCTTTATATCCCCTACGATCGTGGAGTGGATTTTGAAGGACAAAGAGCTATGACCAAGGAGCTGGTCATAGAGTCTTCTCATTCTACTGCTGGTGATGTTCAAGCTCAAAACCAGAAGCCTCCTTATGCTCAAGCACTACTATCAAACATTCCTTCATCCTCAACCAGTGATTGGAACTCAACGATTGCTCAGATTCTCCAAGCCTTTGAAAAACTGTCCAAAGATGAAGATCGTAGAGTCCAATCCAATGCTCAACTCAGAAATACGCCCAACAAAAGGATCAAACTACTTTGGAGCAGAACTACATCAAGAGTTCTCGATGATCTAAGCGAGAAAATATCTCTGCTCACTGAAGAATCACAACAGCAAGAGATAATCCTTTCCAGCACAAGCTTCAAGCTACTTTGGCCGATGTATCTCTAAAACTCCAAGAGAGAGATAACATCTATCAGAAGGCCATACAAGATCAAAAGGCTGAAGCTCTACGAATTCAGAAGGCCAATAAAGAGAAGATTCAAGCCCTCTCTGACAAGATTGATGATATGAGGCGCACTCTTCTCGGTCTGAACTTGAACTAGGCCAGCAAGAACTAAAGTTTGAAGTTGCCAACTCCTCCTACCTGATGGAGCAGCTTAATTCCAACATGGAGCAGCTCTCTCAAATGATTAATGGAAAAAAAAGGGAGAAAAAGAGGCATAAAAAGAAGAGGAGCAAGAGGCACTCAAAGAAGAGCAGCGGGTTAAGGGAGAAGAAGTCAAAGAAGAAGAAAGCAGCTGCAGATAAAGAGTCATCATCTGAGGGGGAGTCAGAAGATGATGATAACAAGATTGCAAAGTCTAAGGGGGAGCATAATCAGAAAGATGCTGAAGAGGAACCAAACAAAGACAAAAGGTCAACATCCCAGGGGGAGCAAGAGCAAGAAGAACAATCAGATGAGTAGCTGATCAACAAGCATCCTGGAAACATACATGGAGCCAAAGAGATACATCTCTAACTAGTTAGGTATGTTCTGGATCCAGGATGTAGAATGTCTTAATGTATAAATTGTCATATCAATAAAAATGACATTCATGATTAACTGTTTTAGAAATACAACTGCTCACTGTATATAAGATTCATTCATAACATGCATATGCACTTATTGTTTTTGTTATAATCAAATAGGGGGAGATTGTCAGGAATAAGCATGTGAATGCTATTCCTATTTATATATGATTTGATTATGATATATATATATATATATATATATATATATATATATATGAATGAATAATATGCAAGTATGCTTGCATTAAGAAAAGCTGTAAAGTCCTTTGATATATAATAGAAATATGTGTACAATGACTTAGAATGAATTGATCAAATATGTTAAGTTGATCCTACATAAGAAAGACAGCTTTGTAAAGTCCTTAAAAAGAAAAGATGTACAAGGACTATAAAGACAGAAATATCAAGCTTGTTAGGTTGATCTTATGATGTAATAGATAGACTAGTCTTATAGTCTAGCACTGCACCAGAAGTCAAAGTCTGCCAGGTGAGTCAAGGTTAACTCGAGAGCTATCGAGGCAGAACAGGAGTATGCAAGATAATAGATCTCAGTGTTTGTAGACTGCCAGGGGAAAAGAAGAAGGATCGTAGTGTATCGAGTAGAGCTTCCTCAGGATCGTAGTGTGCTGAGGAAGTCATGTTTAGAATCGTAGAGACAGCCTACCTACGAGCCGACCGGTCATCTGTCGAAGCCAAGATAAAAACGTAGACTACACTCAGAGTCGTAGAGCATATTGATGCCAAAGCCAAGTCAAGGATCGTAGATCACACTCTGAGTTCGTAGAGTCTATTGATTACATGCAGAGATCGTAGTCAAGCAAGATCAGATGAAGACAACAAGCACAAGGCAGAAATCGTAGTGTCAAGATCTGATCTTAAGATTGTAGTGTCTGCACAAGTTGAAGCTGAATCGTAGAGTGCAGAACTACGATCTAAGAAGAAGTTCTCACAATGCCAAGAATGAATCGTAGAACATATACGGTTCTCAACAAATGAGCACTCCCAGAATATCCAAAGGAATGAAGCCTCTGGTTCAAGCTGCAAGCTACATCTAAGGAAACCAGAGAGCACTTAACGAATGGCATGCAGGCTAGCAGAAGATCTAAGCACCAACCCAATCAGCATCAAGATTGAGTTGTAAGGCCATTCATGATGAAGTCTTCCACGAGGAGATCCAAAGAAGACTTTAGAAGCTGACAAAGGAAAGTTAGCTAATGCAGTAGCTATCAAGTGGACAGAAGACAGCGATCTTGGAAGCAACCAAGATCATAGTGTTTGCCTAACAAAGAAGGAACTGATGGAAGGTGAACCGAGGTACTGGTCAGCCTCTGAAGAGCAAGGCTAAAGTGATTAAGTGCAGGGTCAGTTCATTGATAATAAGTGAACGGGAGATCACAAGGAGAAAGCAAGCTGGACGCGCCACAAATCTGAAGTGTCTTGATATTCAGAAGGGGACCAGGGCAAGGAATTAGACCATCAGTATCTGAGAATAGTCAAAGAAAACAGAAGTATTGAAGCACTACAAAATACAAGGAAGAGGTGTTCTACATTGAAGATCCAATCAACCCTCTTCAAGATCGTAGTGTTAACCCTAGCAGTCAATGAGCAACACTCAATAAGACACTACGATCAAGTCCTTGAAGACGTGCATCAGAATCGTAGAGTCCGAATAACTGAAGACTGAAGCATTGGCAAAGGTTCAATCTGAAGGGTAATATTCGGGCAAGTGCTTATTGAGAGCATCGATGCAATAGGACAACCTCTGATCGAGAAATCAGAAAGAGGTAATAAAGTCTTCGACCTGCCCAAGACATTAAAGTGATACATCTGACAGGATAGGTGAAATAGTAGACTGCAGTGTCAGAAAAAGTATGACAAGTCACATCAAGCAGTCTACCTCAAGCAACTCGAGATCTGTGAAGAGATTTGAATAGCCTTCATCGGCTACTTTTCAACGGAAGGATTGGGAAGGAGTATAAATGAGGAAGAGCTTCAAAGATTAAGGGTTGCTGGAGTTGCCGAGTTTGGAGAGAAGGTGGACTGATCTAAACCATGTGAAACAGTGAGTTCGAATGCTCACTCTACGATCCACCAAGAACACTCAGAAGTCAGATAAAGAAAGAAGTAGAAGTGTGAGTTCTACTATGTAGAAGTGAGAGATCTACTACATGAAGAGTGTTCTGAACTGCCGAGAGAAAGAAGAGCATTATGTCATCTTGATGTCAATCATGGGAAGACTCTAAGTACAATAGAGAAGATCCTACAGTCATCTTAGAAAGTCCATCATGAGAAGGCATCAAGTAGCTAGAAGGAAGATCACAAATGCCATCTTGGTGTCAAGCATGAGAAAGCTTCTAAGTACTCTATGTAAGAGCTTACAGTCATCTTGGAAGCCTATCATGTGCAGCCATCAAGTACCAAGGAGAAGGATCTTCAAGGCAGTTCACAAAGGGGTCATCCGAAGTGGTTGAGTAACCAAAGAAGCTGAGCATCATGCAACACTCAGCTGCACTTCAAGGATGGTCAAGCCAAGCTGCTAAGTAGAGAAGATGTTCAGAGCATGAAGATATCTTAGCAGCTCAGCACCAACTCCAACAACAACAAACAAACAACTCAACAAAGCCAGGGCCTGAGGGGTCCTTATCCGAAGGGACTAAACAAAGCAGGGCCAGAAGGGTCCTTGTCCAGAGGGACTAAACGAAGTTCCAAGCCTGCTGGGCTTGAAGAGTTCCTAGGAAAATAGAGGAGTACCAAGGTTGCTAGCCTTGAAGAGTTCTTAGTGAACTGAAGTCCCAAGGCTGCTAGCCTTGAAGGAATCTTAGTGATTCGGTGGTGCCCTTCCTTAGTGGAAATCTCGCTAGTTGAAAGCGTAAGAGTGGATTAGGAGCTTGAGTCTCCGAACCACTTAAAACCCTTGTGTCTTTTTACATTATGTCATTTACATTATGTACTATAACCTTTACTATAATCACTATGTATGTTTTAACTGCTTACAACTAAACTTACTCTACGAACAATGTATGTATGATTATGAATATATCAATGAAGGGGATCTTTTACTTATTCCGCTGTGCTTGAAAAGATTCTTATGTTTGTCATAGGTTAATTATGAACAATATAATATAAACCAGAAAAGTATTTGAAATAAAAAGGATCAATTCAACCCCCCCCTTCTAGATCTATTGTGCCCTTTGGGAACTAACACAATAGTCAATTTCAATCAAATTATTATTGTATAGCCAAACCCCGTTGGCAAATTATTTATTTTAAAAATAATTTTATGACGTCATGATGTCGTACTGCGTTAATAGGCCGTTTGAGGATTCTGTCATTGAATGACTTTACCATAACACATCATACAATAATGGGACAACGATTTTTAGATCGAATTCAACACTAAGTATTCCTGTATTTATAACTCCATCATTTATTATCATCTATGTACCAGGTTACATAATACATTAGTGATAAATAAAAATATATTTTGATATTTCAAATCATTTTCGTCTAGCCGAAACAATTAGCATAGACTATACTTTAAACCGTTCAAAAATCATTACAAATCAGCTTTATCATCTCAACAGGTAACGATGTGTTGGTGGCCTGAAGTCCACACATACACAATGGTCACTAGGAGTTGAGAATAAAAATTCATTTTCAAAAGGCACATAGTGCGTATTTAGCTTGATATCAAAAAATTCGAGTCTAGCATAGCTAGAAGATTTGGAAAACTTATGTCTCCGCTAATAATCAATTGCTTAATCAGTCTATCTGTTCCTATTATCCTCAATACTCCATTCACACATAGATATACCCAGTTCCTCAAACCACACTTATGAGCTCAGGAACTTTCCACAATCATATGAGTTTAAGAACTTGTCCTAGTCAGACCTTTGGCGTCCATTCGCTGAGGGGTCCAAAACATTTCATATAATTATGAGTCACAAACTTACCATAATTATAAGTTTTAAGAACTCATACTTAACCTTATATTCTCTATATATCCTCTATCTATCTGGTATATACATGAGGAAAGAATTACCTTCTCAATACGCATATAGCAAATAGCGCAACACAGACATTTCAATGATTATTAGGGTAAGAAACTAAGTGGTTGTTACACCAAGTATAATTCCCCTCCCATACGAAGAATCGTACAACTTAGCTGCTGACATGAGTCCTCAATTGAAATGCCCACTTAATCCTAACTCCCTTCTCAATACGAATTTTGTTTAATTCGTATTCATAATCCTTTCCTGAATTTGCCTCGTAACAATTCATAGTATAATCTGACACACCGCAATTTGCTGTAAACTTTTCCATCCTTCGCTTGATCCTTCTCCATGCTATAACCTTATTAGATCAGGGGGTGATCTCATCGTATACATTATGATTCATTTCTATACTATGATAGTTTTGTTTTACAATCTTCTCATACTTTTAATCTTCTAGACGCTATCTATTCATCACTATTGTTCACCTTTATTATCAGAGTTAGGGAACTCCGTATCTTTATAACTCGCCGATGTAATAACCTGAATATTTTCTATATAAATAAATAAGAAATTTTGCATATTAATTTTTTTTTATTTATTTATTTTAAAGATGAGAATACGTGTCAAGTAATGTGTGTGTATATATGTGATAAATAAAATTATTTATTTCATGAATAATTTCAAACAATTTTATTTTAGAATTTTTGATCATTATAAAGTATATTCCTATAGTAATTAATTTTTATAAGCGTAAATGTTTTTATTAATTATTTTCCATGAAAACATGATTTTATATTATTTAAATAATATATTAAATGATTATTAGAATTATAATAATAAATATTTTATTATATGAATTTGTTCGTAATATTTAAGTTAATTATTTTAACTTAATTAAAGATAAACCAGATATGGAATCCAAACCCTAAATTTGGGTATTGATCAAGGATGAGAATAATAATATAATATTAATTATATTTTAATTTTTCAATCTTATAAATATGTATTGTAAATGCATAGATCGATAACCAGAGGCAAATATGGTAAATTGTGGCATAACCCTCATATCATGTTATTAAACCCTAATTGTAAACTCGGTTATGAGTTCGAGACTGTGTAGTAATTGTGTTATATGAATTTTACTGTGTACTATATAATTTTTGTAATTAGGAGAAACCCTAATTATTTATTTGAAAACCCTAATTTGCTAATTAGGAACCCTAATTGCAAAATTAGAAACCCTAATTACTGTTTTAGTAAATTATAATGATAATTAAGAAACCCTGATTGTTAATTTGGGAACCCTAATGATTAAACCCTAATTTTCTAATAAAACCCTAATTTCTATTAAAAAAATCCTAATTTAATTAGTATGTTTAAAATTAAAATTTTATTACACTTTAATTTTAATCTTTCAAAACCTAGTAATTATTTGGGAAACTTTAAAATATAAAATCTAGTGATTAAACCCTAGATTCAAGCACCTTGGACAAGAATACCCTTGAGATTAAAAAGGAAATTACAAAAAATACCCTTTTGTCCCATTCTTGAATTATTGGTTAGACAATATCTTCCAAGATCTAGCCAGCCACCCTAGTCTACCTATCTATGCACCTAGAAGCTACAATTCTTAGCCATCATTAGCATACAAGTTCATTGCATCAATCCAATTGCTAGATCAAGAAAGAGAAAGTCTCATATTTGCTCATTTGTGCAACCCACTCTTAGCCATTCTCTCTCAAGCTCAAACCCACGAAATTATAGTGTTAGTTCAGTCCCCAATCAAGCCCCACGAACACCAACATCAAATCAAAAGCATAGAATCAAGAATTTGTTCATAAAGAGGTAAGAACCCTAGAAGAAATCTGACCTTGATCAAAGTGTTAGATGTTAGTTTTTTGTGTTAAACATGTAATATGTAGTATATAATGATGATCTGGGTTGCTCGATGTTAGATCCATAACATCTAGAGGCTCAGATTTAGCATTTTTCAAAATCTGGAAAAAAACTTATTTTGTGTCTAACAACCAAAAGTCAAAGGCTGTAGATCTCTCTGTGTTTATTATTTGATGTGTTTTATGTTTTGGAGTTGTAGTATGCTATGAGATCTTTGATCCGGCTCGAAGCTAGCCCATCATCATGAACATGTTAAAAGTTATAAATGGTCAAACCTAGTTATTGAGCATGACTTTAAAAACTGAAAACCCGGATCGTGCCCGATGGGCCCCGACAACTTTTTCAAGCCGATTTAGATCTCGCCAAATTGTGTTGTTGTTTTGATTACGTAATTGTAACTAAGTTGTAGTTTGTTATGTTTACTATGGATATATGCTTTTAGATACCTTATATTATCATTATATTGAACATAGTAGAAGGTCAAACTAGCTTACTCATTCACGAAATCTGTTTCTGGAAATTCCAGAAAGCTTAAGAACATCTTCTGACATGGTTTGACCGGCTTAAATCTACTTTCTTTGTTGATGTTATATGTTTTTTTATTTATTAGATCTATAGTATTACATGTTATCTACAACCTGGAATCAATAGATCACATAGAGCAAACACACAACGCGAGATATAAGGATCCAAAGTAGCATACTCGATCTGTTCTTCATTTCTGGATTTGTTCTTCATTTTTGGAAAACCCAGAAATGAAGAACAAACTTTGACACGAATTTGTGAGCCCCAACGCGTTTTCATTAATTATTGTTAGACTTTACCATGGCTTGGAACATGTTCTATGATGGTTTGCCTAAATAGCCCAACGAGCAGAAAACTTGTAACATGAACAGATTGTCAGATTTAAGGCCACAAAAGAGGCGCTGAATTTACCATGACTATAATCTTACAAGCAGCCAGGGATATGATGAACACGCCTGACAGCTAGTTCAAGGCTTAATATATTTTGATTGTGATGAAGTATAACCTAGATATTTGTTGTTCCATGCAGTGTTACATTAACACTACAAGATCTGACCATTAGGTAGCCCAGAAACATTTCGAGATAAGAATTAGACTCGGTCAAACAGAGCACCTCGACCACTGACTTGTCAGTGTTCTTGAGGCCAAGAACACCTAACATGACAGATAAGTGTCGCTATAGCCTATAGCGACGGATATAATTATTTTTGTTTTATAAATTCCGAAAAATACATTAAAAATAGAAATAAATTCCTAGAAATTATAAAATCAGTTTTAAAAATTATTTTAAGTTATAAAAATTAACTTTTAATAATTTGACATATTTTTCATAAATATTAATATTTATTTGGATATTATTGGTATTTGAATTATTTAATAAATGCATTAAATAAATTAAAAATGATTTTATGGTATTAAAAATCATTTTAAATAATAATAAAGTATTTAATAATATTTTAAGTTATAAAACATAGCTTTTAATATTTTAAGATAAGTTTCATTAATTATTAAATATTAATGATATTAGATTTATTTAGTAATTATATTAAATAAATTAATTAAAATGAATTTTAATATTACAAAATTCATTTTAAATGAAAATAAATAGTTTAAAAATATTTTAAGTTATAAAATATAACTTTTGATATTTAAAGGTAAATTTCATCAATAATTTAATATTAATAATATTATGTTTATTTAATAAGTATATTAAATAAATAGTTTAAAAATGGTTTTATTGATTTAAAAATCATTTAAAAAGGAAATAAATGAATTAAAGATATTTTAATTTATAATTAATGACTTTTAATATTTTGATAAATAATAAATTAATATTTTAATATTAATGGTAATTGTTTAAAAATGATTTTTTGATGTTTTAAAAATCATATAAGGGTAATATTAATACTTTAAAAATATTTTGAGTTATTATAAATAATTTTAATATTTTGGCAATAGTTTCATTAATAGTTTAATATTAATTAAATATTAATGATAATAGAATTAGTTAATATTTAAATCATTTAATAATGATTTCAGAGTTTGAAAATTCATGATAAAGTATAATAATTATTTAAAAATTATTATAAGGCTATGAAAAATAATATGACTGATGTTTAAAATATCTAAACGAATATTGAACTACACGATAGAGTCTTAGACCCGATATTTACCCGATAAAGCCGTCGGTACACCGAAATATTTCAGAAATTGATCTTGACTTAGATAAACTGACTAGATATGTGTTTGTTAGTGAATCAATAATTGTTAGATATATGTGACAAAGTGATTAGGTTATGTGCTGACTGTAATTAGCAGTACTATGTGTTACGATATATTATTCTAATTGAACGAATGATTTTATTACTGATAGGTCGCTGTATAAAAGATTAATCTAAGTTGCATTATTGTAAGCAGCAGCTCAGGCAAGTATCTAAACCTTATGCACTTCTTTTATTTCGTGCAAACAGGTATATCATGTTATGCTAGTTTCCTAAACTTACTCCATTATTATTAAGCAAGTATCTGATCTATTATTTACATTGTGCAAGTATTCTACCTTTGCATTTCCTTTATCTGAATGTATATGAGTAAGAAAGTTTCGTAATCATATTATTGTGCGGATTATTAACTATATTATTATTGATTATGTATCCAATCTTTGTATTCATACAAGTTCTTACATTATCCAATCATTGTATTATTGTATAATTGATATATTTATTACTGCTCACAATTCAGATATAGGGTTGACACAAGTGTCCCCACTTGGATAACCATTGTATTTAATCATATATTGATACATACTTATCGATTTCAAGTATGTATACGTTGACTTAAAAGCCATCTAAGCTATTTGATTCAACTAGACATAAAAATATTGTTGAACAAGATAGAACATTATTGTATCCAACCAGATTGTTTTGGTTCGGATTCCCGACTAAGTATGAACATCCCGAATATGGGAAACTTTTGTGCACCTAAGGTGGATAGAGTGAACGATAATATCATTCTTTTATGTAGTATTGATCAATACAGGGCACACTGGGCAGATCACCCTCGTGTCCGAAAGTTATGACGGTTTGCAGATGAAGTTCTGCTAAACCCTAGCGAAAATGAAAAACATTGTTCATAGTTTGTCGAATGATCTCCAGTTATAGTCTATACGTAGTTTCAAAGATTACATATGGAAGTGATATGTTGTTATTATTGGTTCAGCTTACTTCACAACTGTTGATTCGTTGTTGAAGTGTCTTTCAAAGAAAATATTTAATTCTTTCAGCTAATATATATTGTTGTTATTACTTGCTGGGCAATTCAATGCTCATTCTTGCTTTAAATTTAAATGTTTTTAGTTAAGTATAATCAGCCAGAAGGTTTAGGCAAGAACAAGGGGAAAGGAAAGCTGTTCGAATGAGATTTATATTATGTTGTGTAATAGTTATAGTTTATTAAGACAATGATACTTATTATCTATGATGTAATGAATGTTTAAAGGTCTCGTACCTGGGAGTAAACTTTGATGCATATATAAATTAAGTTTGAATTTTATATTATTGTTATTATTATTAGTATTATTCAGCTTATAGAAATGGCATCGTGAAGCACCGAGTTCGGGTTTCAAGTACCCGGATTTGGGGGCGTCACATCTGAGATTCATCTTTGAATCTTACCGACTTACTAACTCTATTTGAGTTAGTTCTTATCCCATTACGGTTAGTAGCCTTAGGTAACCCTACCTAAGGTTTATAACCAACAGCTTTGATATCACTTGTAAAAGCCCCAAATTCGGGTACTAATCACCACGAATCTGGTACACTAATTATATACTATTTGTAGAAGATATACACATAAATTGGTTATACATTAAACTTACAAACTATTCCCAAGGTCGAGAACCTTCACATAATACCTGTATTCCATATCTATCTGACATACAATGTCACTGCCTTCTCCTGAATTCGACGTATTCGTCTTAATCTATAATGTTTATAATGATATAGCAAGGGTGAGCAACAAGTTTGCCCAGCAAGTTTAAGTTTAATTAAGGATCTATCATGATTGAAA
The DNA here is from genome assembly GCA_020205615.1 of Panax quinquefolius. Taxonomy (NCBI): domain Eukaryota; kingdom Viridiplantae; phylum Streptophyta; class Magnoliopsida; order Apiales; family Araliaceae; genus Panax; species Panax quinquefolius. Next base: position 41,157,272 of record CM035164.1, read on the forward strand.
GAATTAAACAATAAGTTGGCTAACATTCAATAATATAGTTGTGAACTAGCATGAACAAATTTTCATAGCTAAACAACCAATACAATAGGAATTAAATGGTCAAGAATGAACATGAACAATTATAACTGGACTAGATGGTAATGAAGGTGATCAACCTTTCATACCTAATGAACACATGCAATATTTGCACAAAGTGCTATTCAACAATTCATAGACATGGTAATCAGCAATGATTAGCCATAAGCATAATTGAAAGAACAACTCGAAGTCGAGTTAGAGAACTTGCACGTACGGTCGATTATTGTTACACAATTAATTTAGTTTTCTTCGAAGACCTAATATTAATAATACTGATCTCCAATATTAGAATAATATCATCACAGTATAATACTGTTAATTAAAGTTATAAAATAACCTAAACACATAACACATAATCCTATCAGTCTATAACACACATAAGACTCGGTATCAAGTCAAACTATTTCAGTCTGAGTTGAATCCGACACAATTTCTACATCCTGGCGTCCTATTCAGACAATTCCCGAGCCAAATATCACTAAGACTCAACTAAACTGGTTCACAATTATCTTATATAATATTATTATCAGTCAAAATATTTTTCATAAGCTCGTAAATTTTTTTAAATAATTATTACCATTTATCATGATTTTTCAATCATTAATATCTTATTTATATAATTTAAATACCACAATATTTTATTATCATTAATATTTATTTATTATCAAATATTAATGCAATTCTCAACATAATATTATAATATAGTTATAATATCTCAAAGTATTTTTAATACCTTAATATCCCATTTAAATAATTTTTAAACATTTAAATTCATTATCTAATTACGCCATTAATATTTAAAATATTAATATTTTTCATGATAAAATATCATAAGTTATATTTTATAACTTAAAATATTTTTATAACCCTTAAATCATTTTATATGATTTTTAAAGTATTAAAACTAATTTTCCACAATTTAATTAATATATTTATTAAATAAATTAATTATCATTATTATTTATTTATTAATGAAATTCCTCACAAAATATTAAAAGTCATTACAAATAACTCAAAAATATTTTCTAACACTTTATTCTCATTTAAAATGATTTTTATAATATTAAAATCATTTTCTCTAATTTATTTAATATACTCATTAAATAAATTAAGTACCATTAATATTCAAATAAATATTAATATTAATGAAACATATCTCAAATTATCAAAAGTTAATTTTCATAACTTAAAATAATTTTTAAAACCATTTTTGTAATTTTTAGGAATTTATTTCTATTTTTCATCATTTTCCGGAAATTCATAAAATAAAATTAATTAAAACCGTCGCTATAGGCTATAGCGACGGTAATCGTCGTTGTTGGTGTTCTTGAGCTTCAAGAACACTAACAGCCTGTGTTTAAGTTGCTAGGTTTGACTCACTTTAATTCTCTATTTATACATGTTCTAGGCCATCTCAAGCATCGATCTTGTAGTGTTTGTGTAACACTACAATTATTACCAACAATCTGGGTCATACAACAACGCACTTTGAAGATTCGGCCATTCAAAGTTGATGTCAGACACCATCTGGGTTTTCTGTGTTACCTAGAAATCCAGACAGTTTCGACTAGGTACTTTCTAGCCCACTTTTTCATAGGTTATGGTCATCGAATTGATGTTCTTAATCTCCAAATCTAAAGTCCTTGTGTCGAGGAATATTTACATATCAACACCTCAGTTCAACATCATCTCATTCTCCAGATTCAGTCCGGTCAACGTCTATCAGAAGGCGCGTTCTTACGATTTCTGGGTTTTCAAGAAACTATATCCATGATCAAATGGTCTAGTTTGACCATCCACTACAAACAATATATTTGTTGTTTAAGAGATCTAATGGTATGGATCTAAAGTCAATCTAACAGGCTACAAACTGGTTAAAAACACATCATCAAATCACATAACACTTGACAGTTCTTAGCTTGGCAAAAACTTGTCAGACACTGCCTAAGGATTGCTAGGTTACCCAGAAATCACTTGGTCATGGTCGGTCAACCAACTTTGACCATTAATAACTTATAATCTGGACATGGAATAGCCTTGATTCCACTTCCAGGTTACAGTCCTCATATCAGACTACAAGTCTAAAACATAAAACAACAAAAATCATAAACAGAGAAGGATCTAGGGCCACTGACATTAGCTTTTCAGACCACAAATTAGGGTTCTAGGCAGTTTAGAAAAACTTCACTTTTAAGGCCTTTTGATGTTATAGATCTATAATATATCATAATAGATCATCATAAAACATCTTCTAGCATGTTAATAAACACATAAACACAAACTTAGACTAAACATACAAGATCAAAGTAGGTTTAGGGATGTATACCTTTCTAGTTCCAAGCTTTGATCTTATCTCTTCTTAACTGATCTTGGTGATCTAGGGCTTGATAAGTGACTGAAACACTTTGATATTTTCGGATGTTTAGAGAGAGAGAGAGAGAGTTGTTTGAGAGCTAGATAGCAAATGAACCAAATATGTGGACTTTCTCTCTCTTTAATCCTTCTAATTTGATTTGTGGCCATAATTTTGGCCATGACTTTTTACTTAGATTTTGAAGTAAAAGGGTATTTTGGTCTTTTCGCCCCTAAAAGGGTATTTTTGTAATTTCCCATTTAAATTGAAGGGTAATTTGGACTTTTCAAATATATCCCATAACTTTTATTCCTTAAGCTTTTATACTTCACATTTGAGCCCCTGAATTAGGGTTCAAACACTGAATTAGGGTTTTGGGTTCCCGGAACTGAAATTAGGGTTTTCGAATGTATTGTTAGGGTTTCTAACAGTTCGTTAGTGTTTACTAACTTAACAACCATATTCTTAACATAACTTTAGGGTTTGCTAAAGTTACAACTTGTCTGATCAATTCCTTGATCCTAAACCACAAATGTACACATAAAATCACTGATGTAACTTATCTGATCAAGGTTTGATCTTTATGTACAATCATGCACATACATAATCACTATACACATAAAATCACATACACAGCTTCTTATAACCTTAGATACTTAACTCTGATAATTCTTCACAAGAATTTTAGATCCACCAAAATCATATACCTCATTATCAGACTAACACTTACCGTCTATTAAATCATTCAAGTCCTTTTCCAAAAAAAATTTAAAATCCTTAAAATTCTTTCACAGAAATGTCAAATTCATACACTTATTTCCAGTCTAGGTCTATTATATAACCTTTAATCCATCATTTAAGATTTTAATAATTTTCTAAATTCTCGGGTTGTCACATACAATCTCCTCTCCTTATGAAATTTCATCCTCGAAATTGATGTATGTACCTGGTATGTCGAAGAGGTGGGGATATCTTGTTTTCATTTCAGATTCTAACTCCCAAGTCATTTCCTCAATATCATGGTTTCTCCACAAAACTTTTGTGAAGCCCCCAAAATAGGTTCATACAACCCATTCTGAGTCGCCAAATACATGGTACAGAAAACAACTACAAACTTCATTATTACAATTGTCGTGCAAAATATGACAACACATATGTTGTGAGTTTTAATACAAATATTGTCTTCTAGATAATATCCAAACTCAAATAAAGTCCTTATTACAATTATTGACACACTATTTTACAAAATAGTGAGGACTGCTAGAACAACTGTCTTGAACCATCACTCCACACCCCGACTAGTTCCCGCTATATTCTCACCTCTTGAGAAGAAAAATGGAACAAAAAGGAAAAGAATGAGCTCAACGAGCCCAGTAAAGAATATTATGACTAAGATAATGAAAAATAAATTATCGTTAGCCTTCAATAAATCAGATAAAATATAATGGACAACAAGTTTTAGATCAATATTCGAAGCGAAAATAACAATTCATTAGAAGAGTTAAGTAGAGAATGAAGTCTATTATCTTCTATGATTTAAAAGTCCATCATCAATATTTTATCCATGTAACATCAATCAATATACACCTTGAATCAAATATTCATCTTTGCACTACGGGCCGAAGATATTCATTTGTATCACCAGTGGGTCATGTTCATCTCAACACATCCCCATCTTTGCGATGCAGACGCCAAAGATATTCATCGTAAATCATTCATCTTTGCACTACAGGCCAAAGATATTCAGTTATATCATCATTTAGGACTGAAGATGATGAAAAATATTTTAAAGAAAACAAGTCCAGTGAAATAAAATGACAAAAATTAAGGATTTGTACTTTATTTATACAAGTTCAAAAGTATTCCATAATAACCAATTGTGGAGCAAAATTCAAGAATGAAGATCAAAACATAGATACAATCAAAGATAGTAACCATAATAGACAACTTGGATTAAGAAAAGAAAATATAATTTTTCTGTGAATAGTGTCGTATTTGTGAATAGTGTCGTATACGTGAATAGTAAACTCGACACAAAAAGGTAAAAATTTCACAATAAAATTCATGTCAATATTTCGGTATAATGATATTAAAAGAAATAAAATCATTTATGAAAAAAATAACATCCCTTACCTCAAAAGACAAGTACTTCTGACTGAAATATCGAATATAATGCTGAAGAAACCTTGTACTGATTATCAACTCTCAAAGTATCTAAATACTCACAAAAATACGCTCGATATTATAGACAGAGAAAACTTTTGATTCTGGTGTAATTTTCAATTCTAACCTTAGCACTCTATTTACAGGAAAATGCTTAGAACGCCAAAGCAAAAAATTTAATAAAATAATATTTTCTTAAAAAACAATTCACGCCCACCCATGACCAAATTCATCAGCACACCAGTGGGGCCCACCAACATAAAAAACATTTTTCTTTTAAAAAATATTTATAACCCCAAAAATCAATTCAGACCCAATATTCTGGAAATTCAATAATTCATAATAAATAGCCCTTTTATCAGAAAAATACGAATTTTATGTTCATGTTATAGGAAATTTAATTCTCTACAACTTTGTAGAAGAAAGTGTTTCCAAATTCTAAACGAAAAATGACCGAAATCCGCATACGAATGATTTTCAACACCTCTATTCCGACAAAATACTAATAAAACACCTCAGCATTAATTTCTTCATTTAAATCCACATAAATATTTCCTTATCATATAAATCAATAATTAATTATTCACAAATAATTTTACAGAACTACAATATTGACAACTAGGTCGTTACCAGGAAAGAGGGGGCCTTCCGATAAGGATTTCTCCTTACTGGCGCGCAATTTAATAACCCATCCTAGACAGAACTTCCTTAGACATTGCCAATAATGCTATCTAATAATATTATTCAAATAATATAAATTATTGATCTAATAATTTGAAATATTGTGCAATGACAATTATTGAATCAATAATATAAAATATCAACGTAGCAATTATTGAATCAATAAAATAAAATATTAAACAGTAATTACTATAACAATTATTGAGTAGTGACTTCTTACGTAAGAATCAATAATTAAAATTATTATGCAATACTGTGTGCTACTGTGCAACACCGCGTATTACTGTATTTTAACCACCGGGTATTCCAACAGTTTTAACGGTAACAACTACGTCGTTATTTATAAAAAAAAAACTCATACTCCTCGTTTTCTTCATCCGACAGTTTTCCGTTATGGGGCCCACAAATGGATGCGTCGTCGTACGAATATTCCCCGACAACAAGAATATTCCACGACCAAACGAATATTCCCCAACAATAATGAGTATTTTGTAACCACTTGCTTATTTAAAATATTTATGCATTTTACCCATAACTAATCACATTAATCAAATCTGTGACGCCCCCAAAATAGGTATACATCACCCATCTTGAGTCGCCAAATACATGGTATAAAATTCAAATACAACTTAATTATACAACAGTCGTGTAAAATACGACTAAACATATGTTGTGAGTTTTAATACAAATATTGTCATCTAGACAATATACAAACTCAATGGGGTCCTCATTACATTTATTGTCACACTATTTAACAGAATAGTGAGGACTACATCTGGTCCATCACTCCATTCCCCGACTCGTCCCAACTATATTCTCATTTCCTAAATAGAACAGTGAAAGAAAGGGTGAGCTCAACTAGCCCAGTAAGAAATATTATGACTAAGATAATGCAGAATAAATTATCATTAGCCTTAAATAGTGTTAAACTGATACAATATAACAAACATTAAGTTTAACTGCAGCGGAACTAGCAATCCATTAAAAGAGCCAAGTAGAGAATAAAATCTACTATCTTCTATGATTTAAAAGGTTTTTCATCACTTTTATCGCTGGGACTCAGCTTAATAAATAATCCACATCATCGAATCACCCCTGCACTACGACCAAGGATATTCTTTAGTATCACGACCACAACTATCCATACACTACGGGCCAAGAATATTTGTGTATTCATTAATGGTCATGATCATGCCAACAACTGTCCATCAATGCACTACGGGCCAATGAGGACTTTTACCACATCATTTGTAGCATTACGGTCATGATTACACCGAATAATCCCTGGTCATAATCATACCAAGTCCATTTATGCACTACAGGCCACAGATGACTTTAAAAAAATATAAACATGAGGATGATGACAACGAGATAAGAATTCAATAAAACAAGTTCAAGAATTAAGTTATTCAGGAACTAATAACGTCCAAATTGTCAACATGATACTTCTTTGTAGAGTAAAATTCAAGAATGCTCAGAAAAATATTTCCATAAAAAGATACTGGATGAAGCGCAAATATCAAGGATATTCCACTAATTTCATGGAGTATAGAAGTCAAAACTTTAACCAATTGAGTATAATAAAGAATAGAATAACAAAAGAAATCACCATGCATGCGGTACTTCGCATAAAACAAAGGTTATTCAACAGAATAATAATAACGGAACGGTCAAAGTAAATTTACATCGAGCGGATGTTCCAACAGAATAATAAAGAATAAAATAACAATGTAAATCACCATGCATGTGGTACTTAGCATAGACGAGTTATTCCAATGTAATACTAAATAACGAAAACCAGTGTCAAAGGTATTACGCACCGGCGTGATGGTCCAACGTAATAGTAAAGATTTTAACCGTGTCCTGCATAAAACGCATGCATGGATATTCCAACAGAATAATAAAGAATAGAATAACAGGAGAATTTCACCAAGTATAGGGAAGTCCGTGTATACAGGTTATTCCAACAGAATAATAAAGAATGGAATAACATAAGTTCTCTTCATGAATACAAAAGAAATAATACCCCCTACCTTAAGAAGAAGAGTACTAGATATATAAGTAGTGAAGTAGCAGAATACTTTTCTTCTTTCTCTCTATAGTTTATCTCTCTAGAGTTTCAGTGAATATGTAAGAAATAATGAAGGAATGAGCTTCTATTTATTGAAAAATAGACTGCATAGTAACTAACTCATGAACGGTCCAGATTGATTTACTTTAATCTGACGGTTCATATTTAAAACAAAATCTTTTAAATAAAATATAATATATTCTGTGACGCCCCCAAAATAGGTATACATCACCCATTCTGAGTTGTCAATACATGGTACAGAAACAACTACAACTTTATTATTACAACAAGAAAAAGCTGTGAGTTTGAATACAAATATTATCTTCTAGACAATATCTATACTCAAATAAATCCTCATCACATTTATTGATACATTATTTTACAAAAATGGTGAGGACTACTAAATAATTCTTTATAAAACCTTCATTCCATACCCCGACTCGTACTCGCTATATTCTCGCCTCCTGAGAAGAAAAATGGAACAAAAAGGAAAAGGGTGAGCTCAACTAGCCTAGTTAAGAATATTATGACTAAGATAATATACAACAAATTACCGTTAGTCTTCAACAGGGAAAAATCTAATAGAATACAATAGACAACAAATTTTAAATCAATATTCATAATGAAATAATAATTCATTAGAAGAGTTAAGTAGAAATGCAAACTACTATCTTCTATGTATGAATTTAAAAGTTCATCGCTCTATCTTTTATCCCCAGAACATCAATCAATATACATCTCGAATCAAATATTCATCTTTGCACTACAGCCAAAGATATTCATCATCGATTGGTCATGTTCATCTAAACACTGCTCATCTTTTCTACTACCAAAGATATTCTTCAGAAATCATTTATCTTTTGCACTACATGTGCCAAAGATATTCAATAATATCATCATTTAAGACCGAGGATGATGAAAATATTTTTAAAGAAACGAATCCAAAGAAACAAAATGACAAGGATTAAGGATTAAGGATTCGTACTTTGTTTTATCCATGTTCAAAAATACCTCAAAAATAATCATAGTGGTGTAAAATTCAAGAATGATCAAAACATGGATACAATCAAAGCTAGTATCCGTAATAGATATTTTGGACAAAAGAAGAAATTTTATTTTTCTATGAATAGTCGATATCGTGAATAGTCTTTGATACGTGAATAAGTAACTCGACACCAAAAGATAGAAATTTCCCAAAAAAACATCTTCACGCTTCATGAATAGTACTCGTGAATAGTAACTCGTGAATAGTAACTCATGAATAGTAACCCCGACATGGAAAAGTTCCAAATTTGATAAAAATTTCCAACCAATATTTCGGCATAATGATATTGAAGAAATAATATTATTTTTGAATAAAATAACATCCCTTACCTCGAAAGATTAGTACTTCTAGCTGGAATACCGGGTATAGTGCTGAAGGGAACTTGCACCGTCTAACAATACTCAAAGTATACTCACAAGAATACGCTCAATATATCGAGAGAGAAATAGAGAGAAACTTCAGCCGTACGGTGTTTTTCAATTCTAACCTAAGCACCCTATTTATAGGAAAATGCTTAGAACACCAAAGTAGAAAATTGAAATATAATATTAATATATTTTTCACATTTTCTTTAGCCCACCTTAGACAACTGATCTCAGCCCATTTGAATCACATGTGAGGTCAACTTAGTTGCAAAAACGTTTTTCTCAAAATAATTAACTAAAACTCCCAAAAATTAATTATTTCGGAACTTCGGAACTTCAATAATTCATAATAAATAGCCCTTTTATCAGAAAATTCAAATCTCGCGAGTTTTTATAGGAAATTCAATTCTCTACAACTTTACAGAAGAAAGTTTTTCCGAATTCCAAACAGAAATTGACCGAAATCCACAAACGGGCGATTTTACAGGCTATAATCAAATTTCAGTCAATAAATGGGGTCCACCGACATGTTTAACATGTTTTAAATATTTATTGCAACAAAAATACTCTTCCTCCTCGTATACTCATATATCCCACATTCGTTATAAAAATATCACCATTATTATATTATTATAATATAATAATATATTTAAATAAATTATTTTATCAGAAAAAGATAAAATTTCAATTTTCAACAATTGTCACATTAAAAATTTTCTCCATCTATATCCACATAAAATCAATATTTTCCTTATCATATGAATCAATAATTAATTATTCACAAATAATATTACGAGAATCACAATATTGACAACCGTGCGGTTCCTCGTGAAAGAGGGGCTTTTCAATAAGAATTTCTTCTTCTTGGCGCAATTAGGTGACCAAACCTCTCTTTTGATGAGAACTTTCTAGACATTGCCAATAATGTTATCTAATAATATTATTCAGATAATATGAATTATTGCTTGATAATGAAAAATACTTGTGTAATGACAATTATTGAAACAACAATGATATAAAATATCAACGCAAACAATTATTAACTCAATAAAATACTTTGAGCGATAATTATCGTAACCATTATTGAGTAGTGCCTTCTTCACGTAAGAATCAATAATTGGTGCAATACCAGTATGCTCTTGTGTTTTAACCACCGGGTATTTTAACAATAGATAATTGATGAATAACTACGCCTGAATTATTTTTAAACCACTTATATTTGTCGCTTTCTTCATCCAATCGCTTTTTCCGTTATGGGGCCCACACATGGTCATGCTACTAAATGCATTTAATATTCCCGACAATTATGAATATTCCACGACCAAACGAATATTCCCCGACAACAATAAATATTTTATAACCACTTGCTTATTTTGAAATATTTGCGTATTTTACCCCTAACTATCCACATTAATCAAATCAACCCTTACTATTTCAAAATAATAAATAGAGAAAATTAAATTTCATTAATAATAAGTTGGGGTCTTACAACCTCCCCTCCTTATGAAATTTCGTCCTCGAAATTGAGGATACCTCGCTTTCATTTTCGTTTCCAATTCCCAGGTCATTTCCTCTATAGCATGATTCCTCCACAAAACTTTAACTTGTGGTATGACCTTTGCGCGTAGGACATGCTCCTTCCTATCCAAATTCTTGACAGTACCTCCTCATCGTTAAGTCTTGGGCTATCTCGTCCTGTTCTAACTCTATAACGTGGTTCGGGTCTTTCACATATTTACGAAGTTACGATATGTGAAACACATTATGAACACGAGACATACTTGGAGGTAACGCGAGTCTATAGGCTACATTTCCTACTCGGTCAAGAATTTGAAATGGACCAATAAATCGTGGATTGAGCTTTCCACTCTTCCCAAATCTTGTAACTCCCTTCCATGGAGCAACTCGCAATAATACATGATCCCCTACACTAAATTCCACGTCCTTTCGATGAAGATCCGCATAACTCTTTTGTCGATCTTGTGCTTGCTTTGTATCGTTGTCGAATCATTTGGATCTTTTCCGTAGTCATACGTACTAACTCGGGTCCCAACAAAGGTGTTGCTTCACCCACCTCGTCCCAACATACCTTTGAGCGACACTTTCGTCCATATAATGCTTCAAATGGAGCTACACCTATACTTGCTCGATAAGCTTATTGTAGGAGAATTCCACCAATGGTAAATACTTATCCCAACCGCCTTTGAAGTCTAGGACACGAGTCTTAATAGATCTTCAAGAGTTTGAATAGTCCTCTCTGTTTGTCCGTCTGCTTGAGGATGGTATGCCAAAGCTCAATCGTAAATCCGCGCCCATAGCTTTTTGCAAGCTAACCCAAAATCTTGAAGTGAATCTTGGGTCACGATCCAAACTATGGATACAGGGCATGCCATGCAACCTCACAATCTCATTCACGTATATACTAGCAAGACGTTCAAGTGAATAAGTCTCCGTGTCGGTAAGAAATGAGCGATTTGGTTAATCTATCAACAATAACCCAAATAGCATTGATGCCCCGAGAAACCGTAGGAAGACCCGTGAACGAAATCCATGGTAATGTGTTCCCACTTCCATTTTGGAATCTCAAGTGGTTGCAACGGACCCTTAGGTACTAGATGCTCCGCCTTTACACGTTGACAAGTTAAACACATTGAGATAAACTTTGCAATCTCTCTCTTCATATTGTTCCACCAAAATGTATGTCAAGATCACGATACATTTTAGTACTTCCGGATGGATTGCAAATGGTGTATTGTGTGCCTCCATCATAATCTTGTACTTCAAATCGAGTCGTTAGGAACACAAAGTCTAGAGTGGACTCAAGTATTCCTTCTTCATCAATTCTCGCTTAGGAATAGCTCCTTCTTGTACTTTCTTCTTCATACGCATCATCGCCTCGGCCTGGGTGGCTTGAAGCAACCTTAACTTTTTTCTATTAAAGTTGGCTCTATCGTATACTTGACATCATCGCACTCGTTCCTCGCATATGATCTTCTACTCAACGCGTCGCCTACCACGCTCGCTTTTCCGGATGGTATTGAATAGTGTGGTCGTAGTCTTTCAATAGCTCGAGCCAACGTCATTTGCCGCATGTTGAGTTCTTTTTGAGTGAAGAAATATTTAAGGTTTTATGGTCCGAATATATCTCCACTTTCTCCCATATAGATAGTGCCTCCATATCTTTAGCAGCAGAACGATCGCTTGCTAACTCTAGATCATGAGTAGGATAATTCCTCTCATACTCTTTAAGTTGTCGCGAGGCATAGGCTATGACTTTCCCACGTTGCATGAGAACACATCCTAACCCTTTGCACAAGCATCGTTTGAGATAACAAATCCATCCGAACCAGATGGTATTGTTAGAACAAAGCCAAAATAAGTCTCCTCTTAAGCTCTTGAAACTCTTCTCGCATTCTTTGCTCCAAACGAATTTTGTATCCTTCCGAGTTAGTTGAGTTAATGGAGTAGCGATTCGAGAAAACCCTTCCACGAATCTCCGATAATAACCATTTAAGCCCAAAAAGCTACGTACTTGATCCACCACCGACTTGGTTGCTCCCAACTTTGTATTGCTTCAATCTTCGCCAGATTAACAGATACTCCATGTTTCGACACCACGTGCCCAAGGAATGCTACTTCCTCAAGCCGAACTCGCATTTCTTCAATTTGGCATATAGTTTGTTTTCACGAAGCCTTTGGAGTACCACTTCAAATGGTGCTCATGATCTTCACGACTTTTGGAATATATGAGGATGTCATCAATAAAACAACAACGAATCGATCCAAATATTCCTTGAATACTCGGTTCATCATATCCATGAAAGTCATAGGAGAGCATTAGTCGGTCCGAAAGACATGACTAAGAATTCATAATGCCCGCATCGGAGTTCTAAAGGCGGTCTTTGGAATATCCTCGATTCTAATCTTGGTGATGATATCCGAATCGAAGATCGATTTATAAAAAGAATTGTGCCCCTTGCAATCGGTCAAACAAGTCATCAATACGAGGTAGAGGATACCTATTCTTGATGGTGACATGGTTCAATTCTCGATAGTCAATACAAAATCGCATACTCCGTCTTTCTTCTTCTTTAATAAAAACAGAGCACCCCAAGGAGATGTACTTGGGGCGAATGAAACCGATGTCCAACAATTCCTCGTAGTTGGACCTTTAACTCCTGAAGTTCAATAGGAGCCATTCGATATGGGGTTTAGAAATGGGCTTTGTACCGGTTCAAGATCAATAAAGAATTCAACTTCACGTTACGGGGTAGACCGGGAGTTCTTCAGAAATACGTCGGAAAAGTCAATAACAACAGGAATATTATTCAAATTTGGCGTGTCTTTATTCAAATCCATAACATGGGCTAAGAAAGCTTGACATCCGTTTTCAATAAGCGAATAGCTTTATGATTAGATATGACCGTGATTGATTTTAATGGTTTAGTTACTTGAATTACGCATAACAGGGTTGGTTAGGAATATGAAAACTAACAACCTTACGAAAACAATCAATTTTGGCATGATGAGTAGTTAACCAATCAATCCCTAAAATCACATCAAAAGTAAGTATCTTTAAAGAGATAAGGTCAACATGTAAGGTAATGGTGCCAACTTGAATCAAACAAGATTTATAAACAATTGGATGTGATGAAAGTTTCTCCTAACGGAGTTTCCACAGATAGGTCAAAGTCTAATTTCTCCTGAGTCAAGTTTAAACGTTGAGCACAAGCGGAGAGATAAATGAATGGGTAACACGAGTATCAAGTAAGGTATAAACTTGCAAGAATTTATAAATAGCTTACCCGTGATCACCTCGTTTGGGTTCTCGCATTTTGACCGATCACAACAAACGCTCTTCCGGAATCGTTGACTTTGACTTTTCTCGGGACAGTCTTTTGAGTCACCGTCCCCATTGAACTAGGTTTCGCTATCGTATAATCTCGAGCAATATGTCCTTCCTTTCCACAATTATAGCATACCTTGAATCTGTTGTGGGCAGGTTTGACCGATATGTCCCTCTTTCCGCATTTATAGCATATAACCGGGTGGTCGTTCTCCTCCCCCTAGAACCGATTCTTTTAAGCCTTTGCCGTCTTCACATAGTCGTTGTTAAATCTCCTCTTTTAAAATCTCCTCCACTCGCTTCTTTTATTTTCATGGCCATGATTACCACCGGAGTGGTTACCATTTTGTCCGTCTGCTTTTCTTTCTCGTGGTTATCATTATTCTGCTGATCGCTATCTCCGCATGCGATCCTGGTTATGGTCCCTCGGTTGACCGTACTCGTTATCTCGCTCTAATAATTGAGCCACCATTTACAACATCCGAATAGAGAGAAAGTTTATGAGAAATGAGATCTTGGCGTATCTTGGGGTTTCAAACCTCTAAGAAACATCCGCGTCATCGTTCCTCATTCTCCACCAAATGAGGTGCAAACACGGATAACTCTGCAAACTTTGCCTCGTCTTTGAGACATCGCCATGTTGTTTTGCTCTAATCGATGAACTCCACTTCCTTCATATAGCGAACACTTTCGGAAAGTATTTGTCATTAAATAGTTTTTGAAACATTTCCCAAGACATCTTTGAAAAGGTTTGGATGGGTACGCTTCACAGAGACTCCCACCAAGGTGATCTCGCCTCGCCACGGAACATAAAGGTGGCGAATGGAACCTTCTGTTCTTCCGTGCATCCCAAGACATCGAATATCTTGGTAATTTGCTTGACCCATGTTTCCGCCGTGATCGGATCTGGCTTTCCTTAAATTCTGGTGGTCCCAACTCTTTGAACTACTTGGTTGTGACAACCCGTGAATTGCTATCATTTCCTCCTGTATTTTGAACACGAGTCTCCCTCGTTTGATTTTGCATGAACTGCAAAAAGCTTCTAAACATCCCCTCGTTCATCATCGCTTTCGATGGTGTTGTTCACGGGAGGAACATTGCCACTGTTGCACGTTCTCCTCGTTGGTGAGTACAAGCGCTCTCCACGGTCTCATTTCCATTGTTAATATTCTCGGTCGACATTCTCAAATACTGTCATAAAACAAGGGTTAATTAAGGAAATCAATATATCACATAATATCCTTATATACTGACCAACTAAAAAAATAAGCTTAGGTAGGACACACTAGCGAAGGATTTACTCTTCTCTCCCCTCCTAGTTCTATTCCCCGATCTCCGCCAGAGATCATATCCCTAAGCTCTGATACCAACTGTGACGCCCCCAAAATAGGTATACATCACCCATTCTGAGTTGTCAATACATGATGCATGAAACAACTACAACTTTATTATTACAACAAGAAAGCGTGAGTTTGAATACAAATATTATCTTCTAGACAATATCTATACTCAAATAAATCCTCATCACATTTATTGATACATTATTTTACAAAAATGGTGAGGACTACTAAACAATTCTTTATAAAACCTTCATTCCATACCCCAGCTAGTACTCGCTTATATTCTCGCCTCCCACGAGAAGAAAAATGGAACAAAAAGGAAAAGGGTGAGCTCAACTAGCCCAATAAAGAATATTATGACTAAGATAATATACAACAAATTACCGTTAGTCTTCAACAGGAAAAATCTAATAGAATACAATAGACAACAAATTTTAAATCAATATTCATGCGTTGAAATAATAATTCATTAGAAGAGTTAAGTAGAGAATGCAAACTACTATCTTCTATGTATGAATTTAAAAGTTCATCGCTCTATCTTTTATCCCCGTAACATCAATCAATATACATCCGGAATCAAATATTCATCTTTGCACTACTGAGGCCAAAGATATTCATCGATTAATCATGTTCATCTAAACACTGCTCATCTTTGCACTACTACTGACCAAAGATATTCTTCATAAATCATTCATCTGCAAGCATCTGAGCCAAAGATATTCAATAATATCATCATTTAAGACCGAGGATGATGAAAATATTTTTAAAGAAACGAATCCAAATGAAACAAAATGACAAGGATTAAGGATTATGGATTAGTACTTTGTTTTATCCATGTTCAAAAATACCTCAAAAATAATCATAGTGGTGTAAAATTCAAGAATGATCAAAACATGGATACAATCAAAGCTAGTATCCGAATAGATATTTTGGACAAAAGAAGAAATTTTATTTTTCTTTGAATAGTCAGTATCGTGAATAGTGCCAGATATCGTGAATAAGTAACTCAAACACCACCAAAGATAGAAATTTTCTAAAAAAACATCTTCACGCTTCATGAATAGTACTCGTGAATAGTAACTCGTGAATAGTAACTCATGAATAGTAACACGTGAATAGTAACTCATGAATAGTAACCCCAGGCATGGAAAAGTTCCAAATTTGTTAAAAATTTCCAACCAATATTTTGGCATAATGATATTGAAGAAATAATATCATTTTTGAATAAAATAACATCTCTTACCTCGAAAGATTAGTACTTAAGTTTGGAATCTAGGGTATAGTCTTTGAAGGAACTTACACCATCTAACAATACTCAAAGTATACTCACAAGAATACGCTTCGAATATATCGAGAGAAATAGAGAGAAACTTGGGTTTACGGTGTGTTTTCAATTCTAACCTAAGCACCTATTTATAGGAAAATGCTTAGAACACCAAAGTAGAAAATTGAAATATAATATTAATATATTTTTCATATTTTCTTTAGCCCACCTTAGACAACTGATCTCAGCCCATTTGAATCACATGTGAGGCCAACTTAGTTGCAAAAAATGTTTTTCTCAAAATAATTAACTAAAACTCCCAAAAATTAATTATTTCAGAACTTGAACTTCAATAATTCATAATAAATAGCCTTTTATCGAGAAAATTCAAATCTCACGAGTTTTATAGGAAATTCAATTCTCTACAACTTTACAGAAGAAAGTTTTTCCGAATTCCAAGCGAAAATTGGCCAAAAATCCTGAAGCAGGCGATTTTACGATTCTATAATCAAATTTCGATCGATAAATGGGGTCCATGACATGTTTAACATGTTTTAAATATTTATTGCAACAAAATACTCTTCCTCCTCGTATACTCATATATCCCATTTAGTTGTAAAAATATCACCATTATTATATTATTATAATATAATAATATATTTAAATAAATTATTTTATCGAGAAAAGATAAAATTTCAATTTTCAACAATTGTCACATTAAAATTTTCTCCATCTATATCCACATAAAATCAATATTTTCCTTATCATATGAATCAATAATTAATTATTCACAAATAATATTCTGAATCACATATTGACAACCGAGCGGTTCAGGAAAGGGGGGCTTTCGAATAAGAATTTCTTCTTCTTGGCGGCGCAATTAGGTGACCAAACCTCTCCTTATCTGTAACTTTCTAGACATTTCCAATAATGTTATCTAAAAATATTATTCGGATAATATGAATTATTGCTTCGATAATGAAAAATACGTGTAATGACAATTATTGAAACAACAACAATATAAAAATATCAACGCAACAATTATTAACTCAATAAAATCTTTGAGCAAGAATTCTGTACCATTATTGAGTAGTGCCTTCTTACGTAAGAATCAATAATTGGTGCAATCTGAGGTATCTTCTTGTGTTTTAACCAATTGGGTATTTTAACGATATTAATTGGTAACAACTACGTAGTTATTTTTAAACCACTTATATTTGTCGTTTTCTTCATCCAATCGCTTTTAGTTATGGGGCCCACACACATATTGCTGCTGGCGCAGTAAATGCGAATATTCCCAACGATCTGAATATTCCACGACCAAACGAATATTCCCGACAACAATAAATATTTTATAACCACTTGCTTATTTTGAAATATTTATGTATTTTACCCTAACTATCCACATTAATCAAATCAACCCTTACTATTTCAAAATAATAAATAGAAAATTTAAATTTCATTAATAATAATTTGGGGTCTTACATATTCTATTTATAATCTAATAAAACGAATAACTTTATAAAGACGTAGTTATTCTGCTAATTATCTTGTTGGAATACCCGTGGTTAAAATACGATGTCTGCGTGGTTCGTTGCCTGATAGCACCGCGGTATTGCACGGTATTTTTGAATTATTAATTCTTACGTAAGAAGTCAATACTCAATAATTGTTATAGTAATTATTGTTCAATATTTTATTTTATTAATTCAATAAGTGCTACGTTGATATTTTATATTATTGTTGATTCAATAATTGTCACTGCTCAGTATTTTCCATTATCAGATCAATAATTCATATTATTTGAATAATATTATTAGACAACATTATTGGCAATGTCTAAGGAAGTTCTGTACAGAAAGGGGTTTGGTCACCTAATTATTGCGCCAATGAAGAAAATCCTTATCGAAAAGCCCTTTTTCTGGGAACGACCTCAGTTGTCATTATTATGATTCGTAATATTATTTATGAAAAATTAATTATTGATTTATATGATAAGAAAAATATTTATTTTATGTGGATATAAATGGAGGAATTTTAGAAAAGTGACAATTGTTGAAAACTGATATTGTATCTTTTCTGATAAAATAATTCATTCAAATATATTATTATATTACATTATAAATGTATAATGTGATAATATATTAATATAATAATGGTGATATTTTCACAATGAATGTGTGATATATGAATAAATCAGGAGAAAGAGTATTTTTGTTACAATAAATGCTAAAAACATGTTAAACATGTTAGTGATCCCATTTTTGATCGAAATTTGATTATAACTACGCAAAATCGTCTGTCAGTATGTGATTTTTGCTAATTTATGTTTAGAATTTGGAAAAACTTAAAGCTACAAAGTTGTAGAGAATTAAATTTCCTATGGAATGTACATAAGATTTGAATTTTTCTGATAAAAAAGCTATTTATTATGAATTATTGAAGTTCCGGAATATTGGGTCTAAATTGATTTTGTTACAAAAAATATTTAAAACATGTTTTTCATGTTGGTGGGCCCCACTTGCATGTGTAAAATTCTGAAATCTGATTCAAGTGTGCGTAGGAATTTGTTTTTTAAATAATATTATTTTATTAAATTTTCTGCTTAGGTGTTATAAGCATTTTCCTATAAATTGGATGCTTAGGTTAGAATTGAAAATCACACCAGATACTGAAGTTTTCTCTCTCTATATTATCGAGCGTATTTTTGTGAGTATTTTTATACTTTGAGTGTTGTTATACGGTTCAAGTTTCCTTCAGCATTATATCCGATATTCCAGCCAGAAGTACTATTCTTTTGAGGTGCGGGATTGTAAGGGATAGTAAGGGATGTTATTTTCTTCGTAAATGATGTTATTCTTTCAATATCATTATACATAAATATTGGCATGAATTTTATTATGAAATTTTTACCTTTTCATGCCGGAGTTACTATTCACGTATACGGCACTATTCACATATATTACACTATTTACATAAATGGCATTATTTACGTATACGGTACTATATACGAATACGGGATACTATTCACGAGTTACTATTCACGAGTTACTATTCATGGGTTACTATTCAACAAAATTGGTTTCTTTTTCTGACCAAATTATCGTTGATTTATGAATCTTACTCTTGAAATTAAACCCATATTTTGATTATATTATTTTATAACATTTTTATAATCCTGGTTATGAAATTTCTCTTTCACTTGAGTGTAAAGATGGGTAGATTATTGGTATGATCGTGACTATGGGTTCTCTTTGGCCAGTAGTGCAAAGATGAATTGTTGACTGGTATGATCATGACCATTGAATTTATAATTGAATATCTTTAGCATAAGTGCAAAGGTGAATTGATCAACATGTTTATAATTATTGTTTATATAAATTTTGAAATGATTATATATTTTTTTGAGATATTAATATCTTTGGCCTATAGTGCAAAGATGAATTGTTGATGAATATCTTTGGCCCGAAGTGCAAAGATGACCTGTTGTTGAATATCTTTGGCCCATAGTGCAAAGATGACCTGTTGTTTAATATCTTTGTCCTGTAGTGCAAAGATGAACTGTTGATGAATATCTTTGGCCCATAGTGCAAAGATGAATTTATTAGTATGATTATGAATAGGAACTGTGATTTGGTATAACCATGATCTTTGATGTTTCAGGTAAAGACATGTGATGAAAATTATCTTCGTCCTGGATGCGAAGAGGAATTTAGAACTATAATTATGATTATGAGTTATTCAAATGATTGTGGACAGGAACTGTTGATTGATGTTACAGGGTTAAAACATTGTTGGTGGACTTTTAACATGGAGAAGATAATAGACTTTATGGTCTATTTGACTCTTCTAATGGATTGCTCGTTCCGCTGTAACTATGGTTTAAAAGTTTTATCATCTACCATATGTTCTAAATCTATGATTTATTACTAACGAAGGCTATTAATAATTTAATTATCTTTAGTCATGATATTCTTTACTAGGCTATTTGTGCTCACCCTTTTTCTTCACAATTCCTTTTAGGTAATAAGAGTGTAGTTGGGTCGAGCGGGGGTAACAGGGGAATAGAACGATGGTCTATAGCTATTGAGGTTTCCCCTAAAATAGTATGGAACTAATTTTATTAATAATTTTAGATAAGTGTGTCGTATTTTATACGTCATTTAACCGTTGATTTTAGTGAACCGAATAGGGTGAGGTGAACCCAACTTTGGAAGGGTGTTTTGCCACTATCATACAAGATGTTTAATGACCTACGACTTTGGGTTATCATAAGACAGGGTTGTGCACATCCACTTGCTGATTATATCTATAAGCACTACCTATATAATCTTGGAGTTTGGTTGAAATATAATTCTCAATTAGAGACAATAGAGATAATTATATGTCAAGAGAAGACTCACCATTGGAAAGAACATGATAGTAATCTTCTCGTTTTTCTTTGGGGTCTATTAGGTCAACCAAGGATAATTCTCGAGTTATATGCTATCTATTATAACTTGGATGCATGGCCTCCCATGTACGAAGGTTTCCTCGAGTATTTTCTAAAGATTTTAATTTCTAAAATAGTTATTGACTGTACCTTTATATAAGGTACCATTGTAAGGTATCAATGTGATGTGTTATCCAGGTAAAGGGATGAGAGTAACAGTTGGTATCTATTTGTATTAAAACTCAAAGCATATGTGTTGTCGTATTTTGCACGACAATTGTAATAATGAAGTTTGTATTTGAAAATTTCATTGAGTGTATTTCATGGCGACTCAGAATAGGTTGTGTGGATTGGACCTATTTTGGGGGCGTTACATTTGGTATCAGAGCTTAGGGATATGGTCGCTGGCAAAGATCTGAGTCTAGAACTAAGAGGGGAGAGACGAGTAATATACTTCCCTAGTGTGTGACTTACCTAAGCTAAAATTTCTTACTTGATAAATTGACAAATTGTGATATGTCAATTAACCTTTGTTTTGAAGCTGTATTCTAGAATAAGCAATGGAGAAATCATGATGACAAGGAAGATGGAATCTGAAAGCAAGGTATTCTCAACTCTTCGAAATAGCAGGTACGTAAATTTCGGGGATAAAATTTCATAAGAAAGGGAGATTGTAAGACCCCGAATTTTATGAAATAAAAGTATTCAATTTTTCTATTTAGTAAAAAGTTAAATTGATAAAAGTTTAAAGTTATGGGTGAAATGTGCAAATTTTGCAAAATCAGCAAGTGGTTATAAAATATTCATTGTTGTCGGGGAATATTCGTTTGGACGTGGAATATTCTTGTTGTCGGGGAATATTTGTACGACGACGCAACCATTTGTGGGTCCCATAACAGAATAAATGTCGGATGAAGAAAACGACAAGAATGAGTAGAAAATAACGGCGTAGTTGTTACCATTAACACTGTTGGAATACCTGGTGGTTAAAATACAGTAATACACTACAAGAAAATCAGGCATTGCCAGCTGAACGCTATTGCTGTAAACTTATAACGATAGTCTGAAATCGACATTGAGGTCTTTGACGATGGTAGATGCCGTAGGCGAATCCGTCGACCCACAGGTCGTCGCCCCTGGCTCCCGTCGCCAACTGTTGGCATCATTATCATTACCGACAGGACTCATTGGCAACGACATAACATCAATACCAACGGCCATACCGACAGCAACGCCGTCAGTAAAGACCCATTAAATTTTTGAGGGAAAAACTCAGTGCCGATGGCAGGACCGTCGGCAATGCCTTTCTAGCCGTCGGCAATGACCTTTTACCCATGTCTGTCGCTAGATGTCATTGGCGACAGCTAGGCCTGTGACGCCCCCAAATTTGGGTATCTTCCAACCCGACAGATGGTGCTCCACGATACTACATTTCATACAATCATTCCATTGAAATAACAACAAAATGAGTGTAATTACTATCTTTGTATTACATCTGTAATAAATCATTTCCCAGGTTCATAACCGAATACATTCGTTGTTCTTCATAAGTATATTACATACAAATATACTAGTCTATTACTGGACGATTAATTATCCATCTTAGCCTTGCCTTTATCTCTCTTAGAACTCTCCATTCGTTTGGCTTTAGCTGCAAACATATGGTTCAAGTAAGAATGAGCATAACTAGCTCAGCAAGTCTTAACAACGAATTATATGAATATCACCTCAACAAACACATGATTTAATTCTATATCTGAACAATTATCTATGAAGCATTATTAACATTTTACTAATAATTCTCATACAGAAATTCCATAGCATAAATAATAGCTTAGGAATGATGAACTGGTCATTAGACCATGAACATACTCTTTTCGTTTTCATACTTGAAAAGGATATCCAGCACTAAGGTCATCCACCCGTCTTTACTTACGAGCACTTCTAGGTGATCAGCCTATTGTACTCTATATTGATCAACACTCTTACGTTAAACGTATTTACGTTCAACATTTGGCAACCTCACGTGCCCATCGAATAATCGATGAAAATACTTTTATTTGTACATAGACAAACTTACCTTCTCATCCATACCAAATACTTGGCATAGGATAGCGTTAATAGTTCTATATCAACAGACTTGTAAACAAATTAATAAACTCTTCAATACTTATCTAGCCCTAATAAAACAGGCATCGACTCTTTTATGTTTACCATTCATGCATCGTATAACATGCATCACGTAAAAACTTGACTAACACGAAGGTCAGACAAGCGTTAAGAAAGACTTTCCTTCAAGCGTCTTTGAATATATATTCCAACTATTCCCAGTCTTTACAGGATCTACATGAGATATTCAAATAGCACACTGTAACTAGTTATCACATAAACTACCTTTACGGTTCTAACCAACTTCTTTCTCTTCTATGTCTTACTTGGTTTAACTTCGTTATTAAAGTCGATTCGACTTTCTATACTTCGTTATATTTCATTAACGTTCTTACGTCCTTAGCCGACATTCGATCATTAATGGTTAGTTACCAACGTTGAACGTAGTTCACAGTTCATTCATTACGTATTTGTGTTCTTCGTTTAATTTCCATTAAACCTTGCCCGTTCTTCTTACATTAACATCTTTTAAGTGTTTTAAAGTAAGTCTAATTATGTACTTTAAGTACCTTTAACATCTTACTTTAGGTCTACATTCAAAATGGAACTAAACCTAACTTGGTCAACTTTTTCCCACTTTTGTATGTATTTGGCAAGCGGCGGCATCCTTATATTTTTAGTGGCTGTTTATATTTGAGTTAGCGGTACTATCGTAAGTCGGCAATTCTTGTATTCACCCACTTTGTCTTGGTTTTGGTATTTTGTATTTACTGTCTGTCTTGATTAGCCAAAAACAGATTTGGTTTCTTAACGAAACTCTCGGCTTCCTAATTTGTTTGTTTTACAACTGAATTGACCCATTCGAATTCCTACAAGTCACAAATTACATCCTTTACGTGTTCGTATAAGAATTACACCTTTTTGAATTCGTTAACTCGGAATTCACCTTTAAGTTCGTTTTTAAGCATTCGTTTAACGTTTTCGCCCGTTCAATACTCGTTTTATTCGTAATAAGTCGGAATGAAACGATTCTTTCGCCAACGACTCTTAATTACCTTATCTCATGTGTTGACATTGGAAACCGACGTTTTCAAGTCACTCGGCAACTTTTGACCCTTAATCCGGACTTTATACGTTTTTGACGTTTAACGTCTATTTTCGCAAAATCCGTCATAACTTCGTTACTAATGTTCTCTAAGCCAAATCACATGGAATACTCCATGGACTTCATATCTACATCCTACCCAGATCAAGATGCACATACCTTAGTTACAACGACTTCCAAAACGTTCAATTATAACTAAGTTCACGTTCAAGACTTTCTATATTTTCTACTTCCGTAAACACTTACGATTTCTATTTGGTCAAGACCTATCGATGATTTGGTCATTAATAGGCCTTCTCAATAAACGCTCTCCATTCATCTATGATTCTTCTATGAGAAAGAAATCGAAAAGGATGAAGATTACGGTTTATAAGAATTTACCTTTGAAGTAGTTAACGTTCTTGATAAACGTCTATTGGTTTGCTTGGAAGTAAAAGGATTATAGGATTCTAGCTCTTTTCTCTCTCTCAAATATGTTGGACAAACTTTGTAAAACCACCAAATGGCCAACATAAGCCTTATATATATAGAAAAGCAAATGAGGGGCAAAATAGTCCAATTCCCCACCTCCTCACTTATTTACCACTTTGTCACCAAGTAAAGTACTTAGTGACCAAGTGATACACTTGGCTTGCACACCAAGTGGCCGGTCAACCATGCACATGGGTCATCCCCATGGGTTGTCCCATGGGTTTTACCCATCCCTTGACCCACCGGTTTGACCTGCGGTTTACTTTTTGGATTGGTCTTGACATAAAAAAAACATTGGGCTTTAACCAATCTAATATTGGGCCTTGACTTGGGCTTGTATAATTAATTCATTGGGCTTGTATATTAATCCAAGTCCAATTGGATTGGATAAAATCCTTAGCTCATACTCTCATAATATAATTCGTATTCTACGCGTATTATTCACGTATTCTCTTCGTATAATATTCATATAATACTCGTATTATACGTCGTACTATTCTTCATATCATACTCATATACATACTAGTATAATACTCATATTCCTTACGTATTATAATCGAAACGACTATACGCATTACATTTCTCTTTCGGAAACCTCTTCCACAAACCCTTAGGTTTTAAGTCTGCAAGCGAAAACTTCGTTTGCCATAACGGTAATATTATTGGATTTTCCATAATATCGTTATATTCTAACATTACACGTTTCTCAGAATTTCAAACCCTAGCTCCGGACGTCATCGGATGAATAGTGTTTTTACGCAAACAATCTTAGAAAACCTTCATTCTCGTCTTGATAATTCACAACAATTAATTCTAGCACAAAGGCAGAATACTAACCACATCTACACATTAATCATAGAACGACCTTCGAACATCTTACTCACATAATAACTTAATTAAATTCATTTAATCCACATAATCAAATAAAAATTTAATTCATTGAAAATTCAAAATTCTTGGGCGTTACATTCTTCCCTCCTTATAAGGATTCTGTCCCCAGAATCTCGTTACTCTTACATAAACAAATGAGGAAACTTTTCCTTTATTTTACTTTCGAGATCCCACGTTGCTTCTTCAGCGTCGTGGTTACTCCAAATTACCTTTACGGAAGGTATTACTTTATTTCTCAAGACTTGTTCCTTCCTATCAATAATCTGAATCGGAAGTTCTTCATATGTTAAGTCTTTTTCTACTTGAATAGACTCATACTCTATTACATGCTTATAGTCCAGTTTATAAGGACGCAACACAGACACGTGAAACATATTGTGTATTCTTTCCATTTCTGGAGGTAAGGCTACTTCATAAGCTACCTCTCCTATCCTTCTTAAAATCTCAAAAGGTCCTACAAACCTCGGACTTAACTTCCCTTTCTTTCCAAAATGTATCTTCCCTTTCCAAGGCGATACTTTTATAAAGACATAAGACCCTACTTCAAACTCCATCTTCTCTCGATGAGGATCTGCATACTTCCGTTGTCTATCTTGAGCCGCTACTAATCGAGCTCTTATCAGCTTTACCATGTCTGCCGTTTGTTGTACCATCTCAGGTCCCAATATTCGACGTTCACCTACTTCATCCCAACAAAGTGGTGTTCTACACTTCCTTCCATACAACGCTTCGTAAGGTGGCATGCCTATACTAGCGTGAAAACAATTGTTGTAAGTGAATTCTACCAACGGTAGATGTTCGTCCCAACTCCCCTTGAAATCCATAACGTAAGATCTTAACATATCTTCTAACGTTTGCCCATCAGTCTGTGGATGATACGTCGTACTCAATCTCAACTGTGTTCCCATTTGCCCTTGCAAACTCCTCTAAAAGTTCGACGTGAATCATGGATCAAGATCGGACACAATCGAAATAGGTACTCCATGTCTAGAAATGATTTCTTTGACATAAAGCTTAGCTAACTGTTCTAGGTTATACCTAACTCTTATTGGTAGAAAATGAGCCGATTTAGTTAATCGATCCACTATTACCCAAATAGCATCGTATCCTTTTCTGGTCGTTGGAAGTCCCACCACAAAGTCCATGGTGATATGCTCCCATTTCTACTCCGGAATCTCCAGTGGTTGTATTAGTCCACTCAGTCTTTGGTGTTCAGCCTTAACTTTTTGACAAGTTAAGCACTTACTAACATATTCTGCAATCTACCTCTTCATGTTCGGCCACCAAAAGTTCTGACGAAGGTCTTGATACATCTTAGTGTTAGAGTTTATGCCTTAGAGGCTAATTATTTGATATAATTGCTTAACGTTTTGATATTATATTTGATTGAATAAATAAATGATTTTATTATGGTTTTATTTACTGCGTAATATAATTGTTAACATAATAAAATTCCTTAGAATAGTGATACAAATTATATAGTTTCAAGTATGTGACTTGAACATGAGATTATAATTACAATTAGTATCATTGTTCTTAAATGTCCTTAATCGAGTATCATTGTTGATGGGACAACAATGATGCATTGAGACTAGTATGTGGATCGATTGATGACCAAATCTCATTGGTCATAAATATATGAGATATTAAGTCAATGCATAGGTACATGTTAGAAGAACGATGTCTTGGATGCGGACCCACCATGAGAATTCTATATGGAGCATTATGCGAAGTGTCATTAGCAATTCTCATAGTGACAATGATGTAATGGTCCTCCGACCTGAAATCGCTATATTACTACACGAGAATTTATGTACTTTGATATCATCAAATATCACATTTAATAGGGTGGACTATAAAGGTGATTATTGGGTTCATCATGAATCGTGTGAGAAATATGAGTGATCTAGATGGAATTTAACCATTCTATATATTATAGATGATATCCATAGGCCTCTTAATTGAGTGGGACTATGAAATACATGGCTATGCTCAAATAGTGATTTGTTTCATATAGTCTACTCATTGATCAAGAAAACTCAGATTAAATTATGAAGAGTATGACACATTCCATGACTCGAGTTTAATCTAGGATATTAAGGTTAAAAGGATTAAATTACATTGAAACATTGGTCAAGAAAAAGGTTGCATCGAATCATCAATCTTATTATTACTTGGGTAGCAGTGATGCATTACTAGATGCCGCTCACTGTTTATAATTTTATAATATGATTTTAAAATTATTGCCAACGTAATAATAACCTATAGGGTCACACACATAGAACGTAATTTAAAAAGGAATTAATTTAAATTTTAAGGATTTAAATATATTAATATGATTAATAGTATTTAAATCACGAATTTAAATTAAAAGGATAATTTGTATATATGTATATTAATTAAGTAAGACTTAATTAAAAGATATATATATTCGGATTTTATGAAATTAGGTTTTGATTAATACCTTTTAACTACTATATATATGATATATAGCAGTCACTTAGGAAGACAATCAAAAACTTACAAACCCTAGCCGCTCTTAGAGAGAGACTAGAGAAAAGTTCGAAAATCTTGTTCCTTTGGTGGCTAGTACCGCATCTCCTTTTATTGCAGAATCGTTCGACGATTTGCATGCATTCGTGTGGATACCGTAGAGATGTAGTACCGTGAGGAATTGCGTTGGAGATTCGGAACGTTTCAGAAAATTCAATAATCAGTATAATATCTAAAACCACTAAATTAATTATTTTTCGCATGGATCCTGTTTTAAGGGTTTCGGAAATTGCTTTAAAATTTTAATTTTCGCTGTGTGTTTATGTGCCGAAAACCAACACTTAGTACTACCAGGATGTATCGAGTACCTCAAACTATGGGCCTCACACATAATCTCTTCCTTCAATTCGGAATTATTTGGAACCCAAATTCTTCCTTCAAAACGAAGTAAACCTTCTTTATCAAGGTTATACTTAGTCTTCACGTCATCCTTCATTATCTTCTTCATCCGTTCGCATTCTTTAGTACCCAACTGTACTTCCTTAACCCGTTCCACTATCGTTGGTCGAGTTTCTATTGCAAATAACATCTCCCTCATTTCCCTTGGTAACTTAACTTCTAATTTCATCCTCGCCATCTCTGTTATTAACTCATTCTGAGTCGTTAACATTAATAGTTTCTCTTTACCCTTCCGACTCAATGCTTCTGCTACTACATTCGCCTTTCCCGGATGATATAAGATATCACAATCATAATCTTTTATTAATTCTAACCACCTTCTCTGCATCATGTTCAACTCCTTCTGTGTGAAGATATATTTTAGACTTTTATGGTCCGTGTATATCTCACACTTCTCCCCGTATAAGTAATGTCTCCATATTTTTAAAGCAAACACCACAACTGCCAGTTCTAGGTCATGAGTAGGATAGACCTTCTCATAATCCTTTAATTGACGTGACGCATACGCAATGACCTTGCCATGTTACATAAGCACGCAACCTAGTCCTCTATACGAAGCATCTCTATAAACTACAAAATTCCCCGTATCATCTGGTAAAGATAATACAGGTGCCTCACTCAACCTCCGTTTTAGTTCTTGAAAACTATGCTCACACTTTTCTGTCCACTCATACTTCACTGACTTCCTTGTCATATTTGTCAACGGAGTAGCTAATTTAGAAATGTCCTGAATGAACCTTCTATAGTATCCCGCTAACCCCAGAAAACTCCTAACCTCGGTTGGCATTTTCGGTTGCTCCCACTCATTCACCGCTTCTACCTTCGCTGGATCTACGGATATGCCATCTTTGTCTATAACATGTCCTAGAAATTGCACTTTTTCGAGCCAAAATTTACATTTAGTGAATTTCGCATACAACTTCTCCCTCCGTAGGGTTTCCAACACTATTCTTAGATGTTCAACATGATCTTCTGGCATCTTAGAATAGACTAGAATATCATCAATGAACACTACAACGAACTGGTCCAAATACTGTTTGAACACTCTGTTCATCATATCCATGAATGCGGCTGGCGCATTTGTCAACCCAAACGACATAACCAAAAACTCGTAATGCCCATAACGAGTTCTGAACGTCGTCTTAGGTATATCTTCCTTCCTCACCATCAGTTGATGATACCCCGTGCGCAAATCTATCTTGGAAAAATACTTTGCCCCTTTCAACTGATCAAATAGATCATCGATCCTGGGCAACGGGTATTTATTCTTAATCGTTAACTTGTTCAACTCCCGGTAGTCGATACAAAGTGGTAACGATTCGTCCTTTTTCTTTACAAACAACACCGGTGCTCCCCACGGTGACACACTTGGTTGAATGTACTTTCTATCTAATAGTTCCTGTAACTGAACCATTAACTCCTTCATCTCAACTGGCGCCATCCTATATGGTGCCTTCGAAATCGGTGCCGTTCCTGGCAATAAATCAATTACAAATTCTATATTCCTATCTGGAGGAATACCATGTAACTCCTCCGGAAATACATCCGCAAATTCTTGAACCACCGCTATCTGTTCCAATAATGTTCCCACTCTTTGGGTATCCACCACGTGACACAAATAACCCTTACACCCCTTCTTCAGCATCTTCCTAGCTTGTGTCATGGTTAGACAACAAGAACGTCCTGGTGATTTATTTCCATAAAACACCACCCCAGGTTTCTTAGGAAGCCTTAGGTTCACACTCTTTCTATGACAATCTATTATTGCTTTATGGTTAATTAACCAATCCATCTGAGAGAATCACATCGAATTCTCTTAACCTTATCGGTAAAAGATCTACCGATAATCTATTACCCCTGATATCTACGAAACAATTCCTATGAATGTGTTCAATGGAAATTATCTCCTCGTTTGCTACCTTAACGTCTAAAGGTATTTCTAACTTCTCAGGATTTAATCCCAATTACTGAGCAAATCCACATGCTATAAAAGAACAAGTAGTACCCGAGTCAAATAACACGTTAGAATTTATTTCATTGACTGGAATGATACCTGCTACTACATCCGTTGATGCAACCGCATCTTGGACTGTCATATTAAACGTTCGGGCTGAGGGTCTACCCACTGATGGTGTTGGTCCACTAATGACTAAATTACCACTACCAGAACCCTTACTACCCTCCGCCCCTTTCTTTAGGCAATTTCTTGCCATGTGGTCTACCGACCCACAAACAAAACATCCCCGGCTTTTCTTAGGATTAGGACAGTTGGGAGATATATGACTCTCCCCGCCTTGTGATTATAACAACCAGTCTTCCCCTTCAGGCAGACTCCCAGATGAGTCTTACCACATGTCTTACATGCCTCCATCCTCCGTTTAGGATCCCCTTGTTTTGCCCCAGTATTCCCAGGTTAAAATTCTTCCTCTTAGGCATATTTCCACTTCCACTGGCAACCTCTGCCTTATTTCCTCCCTCTCCCTTACTCTTATTCTTGCTATCCTTGTGGTACTGGGTCAATGCCTCGCTACCACGCTCCGCTATTATCGCCTTTTCTAGAATGGTCCCGTAAGAAGCACTCTGAAACACCAATATTCTACTATAGAGCCAGGGTTTTATGCCCTGCTCAAACCTACGAGCCTTCCTCTCCTCCGTGTCCACTTGGTGAGGAGCGAACCTTGTCAATTCGTTGAATTTGGCCGTTTATTGGGGAACAGTCATGTCCCCCTGCTTAAGTTCTAAGAACTTAATCTCCATTCTCCCTTGCATGCTAGTAGGGAAATAGTTCTCGAAGAATACCTTCTTAAACTGTTCCCATTTAACAGACTTCCGCTCATTTTCACCACAGTGAGCCTCCCACCAGTAGTTGGCTTCCCCCTTCATTATATAGGTCGCAAAAGAGGTCTTTTGTGCCTCAGCTACATTTGTAATAACAAACGCCTTCTCTATTTCCTTAACCCATGTCTGGGCCTCCATTGGGTCTGTTGTTCCCTTAAATTCGGGTGGACCTATACTTTTAAATTCCTTAAAAGTAGTCGTTCGGGCTACTCTAGGTCCAGCGGGTGCTCTACCCTCGGCTTGGTTAAATGTAGCCGTTAATAAATTAACGAACTCTTGCATTGGGTTATTAGGACCCCCCTCGTTCTCATTATGCGATTCCGCCTCTTGGTTACGTTGTCTCCTTCTTGGCGGCATTTCTGATTAAATAAATAAAGTTCTGTTATTACTTATTTACTTACTTCGTCATTAGTCGTCAAACAATTGGACAATAACTCATACACAACAAAGCAAATTTAAAATAAAAACTTCCTTAAATTAAAATGCTTCTTCATAGTTTAAAACTATTTACAAGTTGCTTTACATAGTCCAAAAGCTATTACATATACATCCCGCGATTGACTTCTACAAAAATTGGGATTTACAAAAAGACTACCCTTTAATTATACAAAAGAGGGTTTTACGTCACTACACAAAAGTACTTATCATACTACTCCTAATACTGCCTAACAGCATTCTCATGCTTCTGGTTTGCCAAAATCGACACAATATCTCGACTTATAGTATGTCGAGTCTGTCCCGACTCAATAGAATAACAAGCTATCTTAAGCTTGAAATCCTCGTCTTGCTTTGTCATTTTTATGTATGACATTACGTATATCTCTTCCGTCTTTTTCAACCAGTTTCTTGCGAAGTTCTATGACCTCGTTCTTATAGTCCTGGGCCTTGTCATCATAAGCACTTTCGATCGTGCTTTCTATCTCATAGTCCGACTCTGCGCAGACTCTTTTCGCCCCCATAGAGATCACTAATCTCTTCCTTCCGGTCTTTGCACCACTATATTATGCAATTACACGTTACGGTCAAGCACTGAGAGGTACATTGCCCTCATAGTCTCGGTAGGTGTAGACTCTAGGGCAGGCATCACCGTATTAATCGATGTTACCTCCATGTCATCCTCCACATCAATCATCATATTCAAATATGATGCTATCCCCATGGTCTCCTCCGAATAATCCTCCTCCGAGCAATATTCCTCAGGCTCTGACTCTTCTAGAATCACTACAGGTATGTCTGCTATAGGCACAAGTACTGTCTCAACTCGGTTCACGGACTCCTCGCTGATAACATGTATATCCATATACATCTAGCTATCAACCGACATCTACAATAACACATAACAAATTGATTAGTACCTAATACACAATAATATAAGCACAAATCACATTTAATCCATTTAGCGTTACTTTCCATCTTTTAAATCTTTTGGTACTGAGTTTCCTCAATACCTTATTAACTCATTTGACTCGAGTTAACTTTCTTCGGACTCTTCTTTTCCTACGAGGTTATTAGCCTAAGGTTCTTCCCCCCTTAAGTTTTATAACCTAATGCTTTGATACCAACTTGTAATGCCCCCAAATCCGGGTATCTTCCAACCCGACAGATGGTGCTCCACGATACTACATTTCATACAATCATTCCATTGAAATAACAACAAAATGAGTGTAATTACTATCTTTGTATTACATCCAGAATAAATCCTTTCCTAGGTTCATAACCGAATACATTCGTTGTTCTTCATAAGTATATTACATACAAATATACTAGTCTATTACAGGATGATTAATTGTCCATCTTAGCCTTGCCTTTATCTCTCTTAGAACTCTCCGCTTAGTTTCGGCTTTAGGCTATGAAACATATGGTTCAAGCAAGAATGAGCATAACTAGCTCAGCAAGTCTTAACAACGAATCATATGAATACCATCTCAACAAACACATGCTTTAATTCTATATCTGAACAATTATCTATGAAGCATTATTAACATTTTACTAATACTTCTCATACAGTAATTCCATAGCATAAATAATAACTTAGGAATAATGAACCGGTCAATAGACCATGAACATACTCTTTTCGTTTTCATACTTGAAAAGGATATCCGGCACTAAGGCCATCCACCCGTCTTTACTTACGAGCACTTCTAGGTGATCAGCCTATTGTTCTCTATGTTGATCAACACTCTTACGTTAAACGTATTTACGTTCAACATTTGGAAACCTCACGTGCCCATCTAATAATCGATGAAAATACTTTTGTTTGTACATAGACAAATTTACCTTCTCATCCATACCAAATACTTGGCATAAGATAGCATTAACAGTTCTATATCAATAGACTTGTAAACAAATCAATAAACTCTTCAATACTTATCTAGCCCTAATAAAATAGGCATCGACTCTTTTATGTTTACCATTCATGCATCGTATAACATGCATCACATAAAAACTTGACTAACACAAAGGTCAGACAAGCATTAAGAAAGACTTGCCTTCAAGCATCTTTGAATATATATTCCAACTATTCCCAGTCTTTACAGGATCTACATGAGATATTCACATAGCACCTTGCAATTAGTTATCACATAAACTACCTTTACGGTTCTAACCAACTTCTTTCTCTTCTATGTCTTACTTGGTTTAACTTCGTTATTAAAGTTGATTCGACTTTCTATACTTCATTACATTTCATTAATGTTCTTACGTCCTTAGCCGACATTCGATCATTAATGGTTAGTTACCAACGTTGAACGTAGTTCACGGTTCACTCATTACATATTTGTATTCTTCGTTTAATTTCCATTAAACCTTACCCGTTCTTCTTACATTAACATCTTTTAAGTGTTTTAAAGTAAGTCTCATTATGTACTTTAATTACCTTTAACATCTTACTTTAGGTCTACATTCAAAATAGAACTAAACCTAACTTGGTCAACTTTTTCCCATTTCATCATTATTGCTTGGCCAAGCATCCCTTATGTTTTAGTGGTATTTGCGGTATGAGAGTTAGCAAGGTACTCGGCCGAGTCTCGCATCAACTGCACGCCACCACTTTGTATCTTGGTTTTGGAGTCTGCGGCCTTGAGTGCATGCACCAGTTAGCCAAAATAGATTTGGTTTTTTAACGAAACTCTCGGCTTCCTAATTTGTTCGTTTTACAACTGAATTGACCCACTCGAATTCCTACAAGCCACAAATTACATCCTTTATGTGTTCGTATAAGAATTTTACCTTTTCGAATTCGTTAACTCGGAATTCACCTTTAAGTTCATTTTTAAGCGTTCGTTTAACGTTTTCGCCTGTTCAATACTCGTTTTCTTCGTTAGAAGTCGGAATGCGACGATTCTTTCGCCAACGACTCTTAATTACTTTATCTCACGTGTTGACATTGGAAACCGACGTTTTCAAGTCACACGGCAACTTTTGACCCTTAATCCGGACTATATACGTTTTCGATGTTTAACGTCTATTTCCGCAAAATCCGTCATAACTTCGTTACTAATGTTCTCTAAGCCAAATCACATGGAATACTCCATGGACTTCATATCTAGATCCTACCCAAATCAAGATGCACATACCTTAGCTACAATGATTTCCAAAACGTTCAATTATAACTAAGTTCACGTTCAAGACTTTCTACATTTTCTACTTCCGTAAACACTTACGATTTCTATTTGGTCAAGACCTATCGATGATTTGGTCATTAATAGGCCTTCTCAATAAACGCTCTCCATTCATCTATGATTCTTCTATGAGAAAGAAATCGAAAAGGATGAAGATTACGGTTTATAAGAATTTACCTTTGAAGTAGTTAACGTTCTTGATAAACGTCTATTGGTTTGCTTGGAAGTAAAAGGATTATAGGATTCTAGCTCTTTTCTCTCTCTCAAATATGTTGGACAAACTTTGTAAAACCACCAAATGGCCAACATAAGCCTTATATATATAGAAAAGCAAATGAGGGGCAAAATAGTCCAATTCCCCACCTCCTCACTTATTTACCACTTTGTCACCAAGTAAAGTACTTGGTGACCAAGTGATACACTTGGCTTACACACCAAGTGGCCGGCCCACCTTGCACATGGGTCATCCCCATGAGTTGTCCCATGGGTTTTACCCATCCCTTGACCCACCAATTTTACCTGCGATTTACTTTTTGGATTGGGCTTGACATAAAAAAAAACATTGGGCTTTAACCAATCTAATATTGGGCCTTGACTTGGGCTTGTATAATTAATTCATTGGACTTGTATATTAATCCAAGTCCAATTGGATTGGATAAAATCCTTAGCTCATACTCTAATAATACAATTCATATTCTACGCGTATTATTCACGTATTCTCTTCGTATAATATTCATATAATACTCGTATTATACGTCGTACTATTCTTCATATCATACTCGTATACATACTAGTATAATACGCATATTCCTTACGTATTATAATCAAAATGACTATACGCATTACATTTCTCTTTCGAAAACCTCTTCTACAAACCCTTAGGTTTTAAGTCTGCAGGCGAAAACTTCGTTTGCCATAACGGTAATATTATTGGATTTTCCATAATATCGTCATATTCTAACATTACGCGTTTCTCAGAATTTCAAACCCTAGCTCCGAACGTCATCTTACGCAAACAATCTCAGAAAACCTTCGTTCTCGTCTTGATAATTCACAACAATTAATTATAGCACAAAGCCAGAATATTAACCACATCTACACATTCTAGGTCATAGAACGACCTTCGAACATCGTACTCACATAATAACTCAATTAAATTCATTTAATCAACATAATTAAATAAAAATTTAATTCATTGAAAATTCGAAATTCTTGGGCGACTACATATTATTTTGAATTTTTTTTAAAAATTTCAAAATTTCCCTGTTCATTTACAAATATACACCTGTTATAAACTAAAAACAACCATCAAATAACAACTATACCTGTTATAAACTAGTAATCCAAATCAAATATATAGATCAAAAATATAATTGCCATCGGTACAACTCAAAAACTGTACAAATACATAAATAAAACTCAGAATAAAACATAAACTAAACTAACTACAACCCGTCGCCTATCTCCATGTCATCGAGTCGGCGGTCATCCCCCTGTACTGGAGGAGGCTGCTCGTCATCAACTCGATGGTCATCACCCTGTACTGGAAAAGGCTGCTCGTCATCAGCTCGGCGGTCATCACCAGTGCCTCAACCTCCAGCTCCACGAGTCTCGTCAACAAGACCCTACAAAATTAAAATATTAATAACCAAATCAAAATGAAAACATATTTACATTATTTTAGTTTGTGTTCTTCAAGTTAGGCGGACGGGACTCGAACTCGGGCACCGTAAATCAGAATCGAGTCCCGTCAGTCGTAACGCGTGTCTATTGCCTATGCGGTGCTAATGTGTGTGTTCGCGTGTCAATTGGACGACCGGGGCAGGTTTTGGGCTCTTTTTCGGCTTTTTGTCTAACTGTTGGTGGGTTTTGCAAACTGGGACTTAACTCGGGCTCCGTATATCAGAATCGAGTCTCGTAAGTTGTAACACGTGTCTATTTCCTATGCGGTGCTATTGCATGTGTTCGCGTGTCAACTGGACGACCGAGGCGGGTATTGAGCTCTTTTTGGCTTTTTGCCTAACTGTTGGCGGGTTTTGCAAACTGGGACTTAACTCGGTCTCTGTATATCAGAATCGAGTCCTATAAGTTGTAACGCGTGTTTAATACCTACGCGGTACTGTGTGTGTGTTTGCGTGGCGTTCGGACGACCGAAGCGGGTTTTTGGCTCTTTTTCTACTTTTTGCCTAACTATTAGCGGGTTTTGTAAACTGGGACTTAACTCGGTCTCTATATGTCGGAATCGAGTCCCGTAAGTTGTAACGCATGTCTAATACCTACGCGGTGCTATGTGTGTGTTTGTGTGGTATTCGGACGGCTGAGGCGGGTTTTGGGCTCTTTTCGGCTTTTTGCCTAACTATTAGTGGGTTTTGTAAACTGGGTGATAACTAGATCTCAATATGTCAGAATCGAGTCCCGTAATTTGTAACGCGTGTCTAATACCTACTCGTTGTTATGTGTGTGTTTGCGTGGCGTTCGGACAACCGACGTGGGTTTTGACCTATTTTTTGGCTTTTTTGCCTAAGTGTTGGCGAGTTTTGCAAACTGGGCGATAACTCGGATTTTGTATGTCGAAATCGAGTCCCGTAAGTTGTAACGCGTGTCTAATACCTACTCGGTGCTATTTGTATGTTTGTGTGGCGTTCGGACGACCGAGGCGGGTTTTGACCTGTTTTTCGGTTTGTTGCCTAAGTGTTGGCAAGTTTTGCAAACTGGGGCGATAACTCGAATTCCATATGTCAAAATCGAGTCCCATAAGTTGTAACGCGTATCAAATACCTACTCGATGCTATGTGTGTGTTTATGTGGCATTCGGACAACCGAGGCGGGTTTTGGGCTCTTTTTCGGCTTTTTGCCTAACTGTTAGCGGGTTTTGCAAACTGGGACTTAACTCGGTCTCCATATGTCAGAATCGAGTCCCGTAAGTTGTAACGCATGTCTAATACGTACTCGGTGCTATGTGTGTGTTTGCGTGGTGTTCGGACGACCGAGGCGGGTTTAGACCTATTTTCGGCTTTTTGCCTAAGTGTTGGCGAGTTTTGTAAATTGGGCGATAACTTGGATTCGGTATGTCAGAATCGAGCCCCGTAAGTTGTAACGCATGTCTAATATGTACTCAGTGTTATGTGTGTGTGTTTGCGTGGCATTCGGACGACCGAGGCGGGTTTTGACCTGTTTTTCGGCTTTTTACCTAAGTGTTGGCGAGTTTTGCAAATTGGGCGATAACTCGGATTCCGTGTGTCGGAATCGAGTCCCGTAAGTTGTAATGCGTGTCTAATACCTACTCGATGTTATGTGTGTGTTTGCATGGCGTTCAGACGACCGAGGTGGGTTTTGATCTATTTTTCGGCTTTTTGCCTAAGTGTTGGCGAGTTTTGCAAACTAGGCGATAACTCGGATTCCGTATGTCGGAATCGAGTCCAGTAAATTGTAACGTAAGATCTTTCTCGGCACGTCTTTTCCCTTTTTCTTGAGCTGCTCACAGTATCTACTTGTACCACAAATATTAAATGACCTCTTATCTTTATTGACATCAATAATCTGACATACGATCGTTCTCACAAGCATCAATCTTCTCATACCCTAGATTGAGCCTTTTGACCATTTTCTTCACATCATAAATACGACTACGGTAACTTATTGTGCAGTAGGTAAGCACTCTTTCACAATGCTTATGATTCATTAAAACCTCTCTCGCTACCATGCTCGTTCTTGAAGTGTAAAAACTTAGTCACGCAGAGATAAGGCGGTGTGCTTTTTCGTGCGGTCATCGTCATACAATTGGCGTCGTTGCTTCATGCAATAACTCATAGAAACCCTTAGCCCCATCATTCGGCTCTTGCTCGACGCTACTACCATCCCTATCTGTATTCCACTGGAAGTATGAACCAGCAGCTTCGACTATCATGTTAGTATAGTCAAAGGTTTCGTCACCTTCGGATTCCAGTTTTGATTCATGTTCATCCAACCAGGTTTCCCCATGATAGATCCATGTCGTATAACCCTGCTTGAACCCATACGCAAATAAGTTGCACATGACATCACTCCTTTCCTTCCACACTTCATTCACACACCTCTTACAAGGACATCTGATCTCATCGCCGCTGACTTGCTCAAACGCGAAGTTGAGAAACTGTTCAACCCCACTACGATACTCAGAGCTAAGCCCACTCCTATCAGTGGCTACCCTACGTTCCATCCAACTTCGATCAACAAACATCTCGAACAACTGTCTACTATATATATAGAAAGTTTGACAAACACAATCAAGTCTCCAAGTTAATGTATATTCAAGCTTATGTGTTTCCTAACTTCATCTCCCACTCTAACGGGTCAGGCTTCTATCCCATTCCCGGATGTGTCGCCTCACTGATGGCAACAACTTGAACACATCTTTATATTTTTTAGAAATTTTGACAGCACCTCCCCATGGTCTTCAAATACATGAAATAGACTAACACATCGTAGTCTAAATATGCACCCGAAGAACATCAAGAGATATATACCTTGTGAAAATTCAAAAATATAAAGACGTGCTCAAGTCGTTAACAAACCTAAGTGAGATCGAAACATACAAGAAACGATCCCAAAACAGGGACTATTTGAGATTCACTCCTACTAAGTGAATCTTAAACGGGTTTCTAAGCTTCCTAAACTATATGAAAATATGCACATGTCAAAGTATAATGAGCTGGTAAATTTCTTTAACCCACCCTCAAATAGGAAAAAAAACAAATAAATATTATTTTTGAATATGCTTGCAGTTTAATGGACCATATATATATTACATGTTACATATAAATCAGTTAAAAGATTGCATCCTCACCAGAAGGAATTACCGTTAACATTGTTGGAATACCCGGTGGTTAAAATACGATGTCTGGCGTGGTTGCACAAGATGGCACACGGTATTGCATGATGTTTTTGAATTATTGATTCTTACGTAAGAAGTCACTACTCAATAATTGTTACAGTAATTACTGTTCAATATTTATTTTATTAATTCAATAAGTGCTACGTTGATATTTTATATTATTGTTGATTCAATAATTGTCACTGCTCAGTATTTTCCATTATCAGATCAATAATTCATATTATTTGAATAATATTATTATACAACATTATTGGCAATGTCTAAGAATGTTTTGTCTAGAAAAGGGGTTTGGTCACCTAATTGCTCTCCATTAAGGAGAAATCCTTATCGGAAAGCCCCCTTTTTCCTGAGAACGACCTGGTTGTCATTGTTGTGATTCTGTAATATTATTTGTGAATAATTAATTATTTATTTATATGATAAAGAAAATATTTATTTTATGTGGATATAAATGGAGGAATTTTTAGAAAAGTGACAATTGTTGCAAATTGATATTTTATCTTTTCTGATAAAATAATTCATTCAAATATATTATTATATTACATTAGAAATGTATATTGCGATAATATAATAATATAATAATGGTGATATTTTCACAATGAATGTGTGATATATGAATAAATGAGGAGTAAGAGTATTTTTATTACAAAAAATGCTAAAACATGTTAAACATGTTGGTGGATCTCATTTTTTGACTGAAATTTAATTATAGCTTGCAAAATCGTCCGTATGTGGATTTTGGTTAATTTCTATTTAGAATTTAGAAAAACTTAAAGCTACAATGTACTAACCCGATATTTTTTATATAATTAAATCAAAAATTTTGCGTATAATTTTTTATATTTTAAAGGTGGGAATATGTGCCAGGTAATGTTTGTGTGTGTGTGTGTGTGTGTGTATATATATATATGTGTGTGTGTGTGTGTGTGTGATAAATAAAATTTATTTATTACATTAATTATTGTAAATTATTTTATTTTAGAATTATTGATCATTATAAAGTATATTCTTATAATAATTATTTTATTATATGAATTTTAGTTCAGATTATTAAGTTAATTATTTTAACTTAATTAATAGTGTTATTTATGCAAGGTAAATCAGATATGGAATCCAAACTTAAATTTTGGATTTTGATTAAGGAATGAGAATATTAATATAATATTAATTATATTTCAGTGCTATAAATATGTACAGTATGTGTGTAAGGTTAATCTGGGGAGCAATTTTATTATAACCTGCTAAACTCTAGTTTAGAAGATAGATGGGATTTTAAAAATCTATTAAGTCACTGTGTTATGTGGCATAAGTTATGTATTATGAAATTTATTGTTAATTAGTGAAAACCCTAATTAATTTTGGAAATCCTAATTATTGGGAAACCCTAATTGACAAAGTAGTAACTCTAATTTGCTATGTATGAACCCTAATCGCTAAATTATCAAGCTTAATGCTAATTAGTGGACTTTAAGCCCTAATGTTCATGTATAATGTAATTAGAAACCTAATCTAATTAAGAAAACCCTAATTACAAATTAATAACCCTAATTATTAGAATTAGTAACCCTAATTATCCAATTGGAACCCTAATTACTAAATTAGCAATATCTTAATGATAATTAGAAAAACTTAAATCTAAATTTTCTATTCTATGAAATTAGATAACATATGTTAATGAAAGAAAACATTAATTACAATTTAAAGAAACTAAAATTTCATTTTTACCATAATTGCAAAATCCTAGAAATCCTACAAAATCTTTGTGTCAAAACCTTAGGGTTAAACCCTAAGGGTCAAACCCTAAGGGTTTGCCAAATGACAAATTGGCCATTAAAATTGCAAGCCTAATGACAAAAAAGCCCTTTTTCAATTATTTATTATGTTGCTTGTGTATCTAGCTAAGATATGGAGTGGGTGACCTAACTAGATTGCACATGTGATTGAAATTAACTAATATCAGCCATAAATCTCAGCAAGAATCAATGTATCCATCAAATATATAAGGATCAAGAACGAGAAAAATAATTTTCAAGTCCATTTGGTCAACTTACTCTCTACCAATCCTCTCTCTTTCAAAACCTATGAAATCTTAAGGCATTTCAGTCCCAAAACAAAGCCTCACCATCACCAAAAACAAATTAGAAAGCCAGGATCAAGATTTGTTCATATAAAGGTATAAACCCTAAATCTAAAATCTGATCATCGATCCTCTGTTAAAAGTTGTGTTTAAATGTTAAAACATGTTCTATGTAGTATATAATGATGATCTGGGTTGATAGATGTTAGATCCATAACA
Source organism: Panax quinquefolius (assembly GCA_020205615.1). Lineage (NCBI taxonomy): Eukaryota > Viridiplantae > Streptophyta > Magnoliopsida > Apiales > Araliaceae > Panax > Panax quinquefolius. The sequence continues at coordinate 41,199,065 of CM035164.1, forward strand.
TCTATAGGCTCAGATTTGATGATTTACAAAATCTGGAAAAAAGTTTAAACTATGGTCTGACAACGAATGTCAATGGCTCTAGATTCTTACCTGATCATGATTTTTGTTATTTTATGTTTTAGATATGTAGTTTGATATGTGTTCTTTGATCTGGATCTAGAATCAGGCTTAGATCGGGTCTAGATTTCAAGTTATGGGTGGTCAAACCCCATTGACCGACCATGACTTTGCAAATCTGGGTAACCTAGAAACGTGCCCAGAATGGTCTGACAAGGTGTTTAAAGGCTCGGATCTGACAGTGTTTTGATGATTTGTTGTGGTTCTTGAATCTAAGTTGTAAAGTGTTATTTATACTATATGTTTATGCCTTAAAATCTCCTAAATCTCAAATCGATGGATTTAAATGGGTCGATCAAAAGTAGCACAGTCGAACCGCAGTTCATGTTTTCTGGTAACCCGTAAAACGATGAACATGTGTTCGACTTGGGTTGGCCAACATGAGATCTTATTCTTTGAAATGTTGTTAGACGGGTTTTATGTAACGGATCTCTTCCTTGTCATTTTAGATACACACTGCAACTCTTAGATCATAAAAACATAACATATATGTCAAGTTGTGGAAGCCTAAATATGCCTACTCGAACTGTTCTTCATTTCTGGGTAACCCAAAAAATGAAGAACAGCTCTGACAGCGTTTTCTTTGGGTTGGATCTTTCTTGTTGATAATGTTTAGAATTGAACATTTATCAAAACATGTACCCTGTTAGTTTATCTACACAGCCCGACGTCTAGAACTCATTTAACATGAACCGATTGACTTGAATAAGGCCACTAAGGTCGTTGAACGGCTATGACCATATTTTCTGGGCAACCCAGAACATGTCTGACAGCTACTTTGGGCCCTTAGATCTTTCATTTGATACATGTTATGACCATGTTCATTATTGGAACATGTAGTCTTACACTAGCACTACTTTGTGTTAAGAATTAATGATGGTCAAACATGCTCACTCGATCACTGACTTTGAATGTCTGGGTTCCTTAAGAACACCTAAGGCGACGGTTTCTATAACCAAAGGCTATAGCGACAGTTTTATTAATTTTAATTAATTAAATTTCCAAAAATCATTTAAAAATAGAAATTAATTATTAAAAATTCTAAAAATAGTTTTAAAAATTATTTTAAGTTATAAAAATTAACTTTTAATAATTTAACATATTTTCATAAATATTAATATTTATTTGGATATTATTGATATTTAATTTATTTAATAAATGCATTTAATAAATTAATTAAAAATGATTTTTATATTAAAATCATTTTAAATGATAAAAAGGTATTTAATAATATTTTAAGTTATAAAATATAACTTTTAATATTTAAAGATAAATTTTATTAATTATTTAATATTAATGATATTAGACTTATTTATTAATTATATTACATAAATTAAATTAAAATAATTTTAATATTAGAAAAATCATTTGAAATGAAAATAAATAGTTTAAAAATATTTTAAGTTATAAAATATAACTTTTAATATTTAAAGGTAAATTTCATTAATAATTTAATATTAAATGATATTAGAGTTATTTGATAATTATATTAAATATATAGTTTTAAAATAGTTTTATTGAATTAAAAATCATTTAAAAGGATATAAATGATTTTAAAATATTTTAAGTAATATTAAATGACTTTTAATATTTTGGTGAATAATACATTAATATTTAAATATTAATAGTAATTATTTAAAACTATTTTATTGTTTTAAAAATAATTTAAGGATAATAAAATGTTTTAAAAATATTTTGAGTTATTATAAATAACTTTAATATTTTGGCAATTATTTCATTAATATTTTAATATTAATTAAGAGTAAAATACACTGACACCCGTTGTAGATAATCATAATAACACTCACCACCCTTCTAGTTTTTCATGTAACAGTTAGTACCCCTCTAGTCTACAATATGTAACATTCACTACCCCTAGTGTGGTTGACCAACTAATATTTAAAAATATTTTTAATATAATGTCTAATATACCCTTCAAGTTATAATTTTTAATTTCTCCACTAAATATAAATTTGTATATCATAATTTTTACTTTACTTGATGTAATTAATTAAATTATGAAATTGTGCAATAAATAACATAAAAGTCAAAAATAATAAATATTCATTTTATCGGAAAATAAAGTCATACAATTTTTTACAAATTAAATTTCTCAAATATCAAAATTTACATAATATAGATTCAAATATATTTTTTGTAATTAAAATTATAATGTTAATACCCATAAAAATTACAAATTAATGCAATAAAATAATAATTATTTTTTTCAAATATTAAAATTTACGTAAAACAAACTTATTATTATAATTTAGACAAATCTTATTACTCATATAAAAAAGTATTAAAAATTATATTAATTATTTTTCTCATATATTAAACTAAACATAAGTCACACTTAAACATAATTATTTACAAGAAAAATGACAAATGTTGTTACTAAAAAAAAATAAAAAATATATTAAAAGAATCTTTTTTACAAGATAGATGTAGTAATAATATAATTATATTTTTATTTAACATTGCATAAAAAAACAACGCCAATTGTATACTAAATAAATGTAATCAAAATCATAAATATCCCAATTTTTTATATATATACTGATAAAATTTAACATATAAAAATTATAATATGAAACTAGAAATTCAAATAATATTTTTTGTTATTAAGCACCAAAAACTAAACTATCAATATACTCAATCACTCTAATTAGAATAGCTTCATTAATAATTTAATTTAATTTTTTTAATATTTGTATCTTTTGTCCAAAAATATGTATTAATTAAACTAAATTAATTTTTTATAAGTTACCAACAATTTAAATGAGATGGCTTTAATTGCAAATAAAATTATAATTAAAATGTATTGTATTAAAAAAGGATAATTAAACACACACACACACACATATATATATATATATATATATATATAATTTAGTAATTAAAATTTGATAAAATACAAGGGTAAATATGTAACTTTATCTATTTAGTCAACCCTAAAAATTTGCAGGGGTACTAACTGTTACTTAAGAAACTAGAGGGGAGGTGAGTATTATTATGATTATCTAGAGGGGGTTTGATGTCCTCAAAATAGGTCCATTCCATCCAACCCATTCTGAGTCGCCAAATACATGGTACAGAAAATAACTACAACTTTATTACAACAATTGTCGTGCAAAATACAACACATATGCTGTGAGTTTGGATACAAATATATACCAACTGTGACTCTCATCCCAGCCTTGGATAGCACGTCGCAATGACACCTTACATAAAGGTATAGTCAAAAACTGTTTTAGAAATTAGAATCTTTGGGAAGTGCTCAAGGAAACCATCGTACATGGGAGGCCATGCGTCTAGGTTATGATAGATATCATATGGCCACAGAATTATCCTTGGTTGACCCAATAAACCCCAAAGAAAAATGAGAAGATTACTATCATATTCTTCCCAATGGTGAGTTTTCTCTTGACATATCATTATCTTCACTGTCTCTAATTGAGAATTATACTTCAAACAAACACCAAGATTATATAGGTAGTGCTCGTAGATATACTCCGCAAGTGGATGTGCACAACCCTGTCTTATGATAACACGAGTTTGTATGTCATTAGACATCTTGTATGATAGTGACAAAACACCCTTCAAAAGTTAAGTTCACCTCACCCTATTCGGTTCACCAAAATTAAATATCAAATGACGTATATAATATGACACACTTATCTAAAATCTCAATAAAATTATTTTCATACTATTTAGGGAGAACCTCAACAGCTATAGACCACCGTTCTATTCCCCTGTTATCCCCCGCTCGACCCAGCTACACTCTTATTACCTGAAAGGAATTGTGAAGCAAAAAGGGTGAGCACAACTAGCTCAGTAAAGAATATCATGACTAAAGATAATTAAATTATCAATAGCCTTCATCAATAATAAATCAGAGATTTAGAACATATGGTAGATGATAAAACTTTTCAACCATAGTTGCAGCGGAACGAGCAATCCATTATAAGAGTCAAATAGACCATAAAGTCTACTATCTTCTCAATGTTAAAAGTCCACCAACAATGTTTTATCCCTGTAACATCAATCAACAATTCCTGTCCACAATCACGTGTATAACTCATAATCGTAATTGTAGTTCTAAATTTCTTTCTCATCCAGGACAAAGATAATTTTTATCACAAACAAACATCAAAGATCATGGTTATACCAAATCACAGTTCATGTTCATAATCATACTAATAAATTCATCTTTTGCACTACGGGCCAAAGATATTCATCAACAAGTCATCTTTGCACTACTGGGGCGAAGATATTCAACAACAGGTCATCTTTGCACTACGGGCCAAAGATATTCAACAGGTCATCTTTGCACTACGGGCCAAAGATATTCAACAATAATTCATCTTTGCACTACGGGCCAAAGATATTCACATCTCAAAGAAATATATAATCATTTCAAAATCTATATAAACCATAATTATAACCATGTTGATCAATTCACCTTTGCACTTAAGCTAAAAATATTCAATTGTAAATTCAATGGTCATGATCATACTAGTCACAATTCATCTTTGCACTACTGGCCAAAGAGAACCCATAGTCACGATCATACCAATAATCTACCCATCTTTACACTCAAGTGAAAGAGAAATTCAACATCAGGGTTATAAAAATGTTATATATGATAATAAAAATAATATGATCAACAACTGCATTTATTTTCAAGAGCAACAATCATAAATCAACGATAATTTGGTCAGAAAAACAAACCAATTTTGTCGTGAATAGTACCCATGAATAGTAACTCGTGAATAGTACTCCGTATTCGTACATAGTACCGTATACGTAAATAATGTAATATACGTAAATAGTGCTATATACATGAATAGTGTCGTATACGTGAATAGTGCCATATATGTGAATAGTAACCCCGACTCAAAAAGGTAGAAATTCCACAATAAAATTCATACCAATATTTCAGTATAATGATATTGAAAGAATAACATTATTAGAAAGAAAATAACATCCCTTACTATCCCTTACCTCAAAAGAGCAACACTTCTGACTGGATATCGGATATAACGCTGAAGAAAACTTGCACTGAAGAATAGCAACTCACCAAATATCTAAATACTCATAAAATACACGCGATAATCTAGAGAGAGAAAACTTGTTTCTGGTGTGATTTTCAATTCTAACTTAGCCCTCTATTTATAGGAAAATGTTAGCACGCTCAAACAGCAGACTTAACATGCAACTCGATGGCTTTTACTCTCGCTACTATTCCCACCCACCACATTTGAAAATTCAATTGAGCACATTTCTCACCAACCAAAAGTGGGGCCCACCAATTCTAGAATTTTCCACCAAAATCATTTATAACCTAATTTCGAATCGGTCCACCTCTTAAAATTCATAATAAATTATACGCTCATTTTTAATCGGTTCAAAATTTGTGGACATATACTCAACTTATATATGTATAACATATCCAAAAATTACAACGATCCAACGGTCGGATTAAATATTATAACTCACACAATAAAGCTGTAATAACACCGATTTGATCTTTTAATACCTCCAATCCGACAAAATACTGATAAAACACCTCAACATTAACTCTCTCATTTATAACCACATAAATAAATCCATAATTTATATCCACATCAAATAAATATTTTCTTATCATATAAATTAATAATTAATTATTCACAAATAATATTACAGAATCACAATAATGACAATCAGGCAGTTCCCAGGAAAGAGGGGGCTTTCCGATAAGGATTTCTCCTTACTAGCGCGCAATTAGGTGACCAAACCTCTCCTTGATAGAACTTTCTAGACATTGCTAATAATGCTATCTCATAATATTATTCAAATAATATGAATTATTGATCCGATAATGAGAAATCATGTCAAAGGTGACAATTATTGAAACCACAATAATATAAAATATCAACGCAACAATTATTGAATCAATAAAATAAAATATTGAATAATAACTCATTGTAACAATTATTGAGTAGTGCCTTCTTACGTAAGGATCAATAATTCAACAATACATGTAATACTGGTGCCTTTATGCAACCACGCCAGACATCGTATTTTAACCATCGGGTATTCCAATAGTGTTAACGGTAACAACTACGCCGTTATTTATAAAAACTCAAATTTGTCATTTTCTTCATCCGACAATTATTCTGTTATGGGGCCCACAACTGGCTGCGCCGTCGTACAAATATTCTCCGACAGAAAGAATATTCCACGACCAAACGAATATTCCCCGACAACAATGAGTATTTTATAACCACTTGCGTATTTTGAAAAATTTCATATATTACCCTTAACTTTAACTTTTTATCAATTTAACCATTTACTAAATAGGAAAATTGAATACTTTTATTTCATAAAATTCGGGGTCTTACAGGGGGTGTCACTGTATTTTACTCATTAATTAAATATTAATGATAATAGAATTATTTAATATTTAAATTATTTAATAATGATTAGGTGTTTGAAAAATTATGATAAATTATAATAATTAATTAAAAATATTATAAGTCATTTAAAAATAATATGACCGATATTTTCGCTTATTGAACTACGAGGATAGAGTCTTAGACTCGATAATTACCCGATAAAGCCGTATTTACTACAAGCGCATATTTTGAGAAAATTGATCCGGACTTAGATAATTTGGCTAGATCACGTGTCTATTTGTGATCCATACGATTAAACATGTGTGACAATGTGATTAGGTAATGTCTTTGGTTTGCAAATAGCGATATTATCTCATTATGATATAATATTCTAATCGAATCGAATGATCTTATTAATGATAGGTTGCTATATAAAAGATAAAACTAAGTTGCATATTGTAAGCAACAGACCAGGCAAGTATCCTAACTTTGCATTTCCTTTATGCAATGGACCTGAGTAAGAAAGTTTTAGAATTATATTATTATTGTGCCAGATTATTAACTCTATTATTATCGATATTATATCTAATAAATTGTATTCATACAAGTTCTTAAATTATCCGATCATTGTTTATTAACATAGTATTATATTATAATTTAGATATTTATTTTGTTCGTTAATTTCTAAACATGGTTATACAAGTGTCTTCACTTGTTTAATAATTGTATTTAATCACATGTTGATACATACTTATTGGTTTTCAATATGTATACGTTGACTTAAAAAGCCGTCTAAGCTATTTGATTCAGCTAGACATAAACTTAAAAATATTGTTGATCAAGATAGAACTTTATTGTATCCAACCAGATTGTTTTGGTTCGGATTCCCGACTAAGTATGAACATCCCGTACATGGAAAAACTTTTGTGCACCTAAGGTGGATAAGATGAACGATAATATCGTTCTTGCATGCAGTATTGATCAATACAGGGCACATTGGGATGATCACCCTCGCGCCCGTAAGTTATGACAGTTTGCGGATGAATTTCTGTTAAACCTTATCGAAAATTTAAAACAATGTGCATAGTCTATCGGCTACTCTCCATTTATAGTCAGTACGTAGTTTCAAAATTTTGATATAGAATTGTTATGTTATTATTATTGGTTAAGTTTACTTCACAACTGTTGATTCGTTGTAGAAGTGTCGTACAAAGAAAATATTTAATACTTTCAGTTAATATTTATAATTGTTAATACTTGCTGGGCACTCAAATGCTCATTGTTGCTTAATTTAAATGTTTTCAGCTAAGTGTGATCAACTAGAAGGTTCAAGCAAAGAACAAGGACAAAGGAAAGAAAACAGTATAAGTTTAATGGTATCTTTTGTAATAGTTAGATAGTATTAAGGTAATGATATTTATTATCTATCATGTAATGAAGTGTAGTAAAGGTCGCGTACCTGAGATTAGACTTTGATATATGTAAATTAAGTTTGGTATTTATATTATTGTTATTATTATTAGTATTATTCCGCTCATAGAAATGGTATTGTAAATCACCGAGTTCGGGTTTCAAGTACCTAAATTTGGGGGCGTTACATACAAAGTTGTAGAGAATTAAATTTCGTATGGAATGGACATAAGATTTGAATTTTTCTGATAAAAGGGGTATTTATTATGAATTATTGAAGTTTCGAAATATTGGGTCTGAATTGATTTTGTTACAAAAAATGTTTAAAACATGTTTTTCATGTTGGTGGGCCCAATTGCATGTGTAAAATACTGAAATCTGATTCAAGTGTGCGTAGGAATTTTTTTTAAATAATATTATTTTATTAAATTTTCTGCTTTGGTGTTCTAAGCATTTTCCTATAAATAGGATGCTTAGGTTAGAATTGAAAATCACACCATAAGTTGAAGTTTTCTCTCTCTATATTATCGAGCGTATTTTTGTGAGTATTTTGATACTTTGAGTGTTGCTATACGGTGCAAGTTTCCTTCAGCATTATATCCGATATTCCAGCCAGAAGTACTATTCTTTTGAGGTGCAGGATTGTAAGGGATAGTAAGGGATGTTATTTTCTTCGTAAATGATGTTATTCTTTCAATATCATTATACATAAATATTGGTATGAATTTTATTATGAAATTTTTACCTTTTCGTGTCGGGGTTTAATATTCACGTATACGGCACTATTCATGTATATGATATTATTTACGTAAACAACATTATTTACGTATACGGTACTATGTACGAATACGGGGTACTATTCACGAGTTACTATTTATGGGTTACTATTCACGACTTACTATTTACGAGTTACTATTCACGGGTTACTATTCACCAAAATTGGTTTCTTTTTCTGACTAAATTATCGTTGATTTATGAATCTTACTCTTGAAATTAAACCCAAGTTTTGATTATATTGTTTTTATAACATTTTTATAATCCTGGTGACGAAGTTTCTCTTTCACTTGAGTGTAAAAGATGGGTAGATTATTGGTATGATCGTGACTATGAGTTCTCTTTGGCCAGTGGTGTGACACCCCCAAAATAGGTATACATCACCCATTCTGAGTTGCCAAATACATGGTACATAAATCAAATACAAACTTCTTTTATACAATACGACAACAGTGTAGCTTAGAGTTTTTACACGAATATTATCTCATAGACAATATTCAAACTCAGATGAAGTCATCATTATATTTATTATCACACTATTTCATAAAATAGTGAGGACAACTATAGCCACCATCTCGGACCGTCACTCTGTTCCCCGACTAGTCCCAGCTATATCCTCATTTCATGAAGAGAACAATGAAAACAAAGGGTGAGCTCAATCTAATTTCCAAGATAAAATATTATGACTAAGATAATGCGAATAAATTATCGTTAGCCTTCAACAGTGTTAAACTGATAAAATATAATAAACATCAAGTTTAACTGCAGCGGAACAAACAATCCATTAGAAGAGTCAACACTACTAGAAAATCGACCTATAGCTACAGTCGCCGACCGTTGCTATAGGCCAAAAGACCGTCGCTAAAAGTTTTAGCGACGGTCGCCGACCGTCGCTATAGAAGCCATCGCTATAGGTTTTAGCGACGGTCTTTTGGCCTATAGCGACGGTCGGCGACTGTCGCTATAGGTCATGCCAAAATAGTGTATTTTCTTATTACCAACGGTCGCTGAAAGTTATTGCTACGGTCATAACCGTAGCTATAGATGTCTATAGCGACGCTTGGCGACCATCGCTATAGACCTGTGTTTTATATAACACTATAGCTACGGTCGATGATCGTCGCTATAACCTTTTTATATTTCAAAAAATTAATTAATAATGCACATTTATTCAACAAACACAAATACAATATAAAATAAAATATAAAAAATAGTAATATGATAAAACAATATGATAAAATAATAGATCCCACTGTCAACTTTCACTTCTTTAGCCCATTAAGTACAATGATCTAGTGACAGCAGCAGTAGATTATTTCCCATTTACGTTTACTCTGAAAACCATATTCTGAGCCTACTATTGCACCGGTAACTTCCACTATGATCAAAGTCCACTGCAAAAAAAAAAAACAGTAACAGAGGAAACATTACGCACAAGTCAATTACACGTTTAATCAATGTATGTTTAAGTGTGTCTGGACAATGTTTAACTAAATCAGACAAACGCTTCCCAATAGCGAAGAGTGCACACCGGTTTATAAACTTTATCAGGCAATGAAAAATTGAGCAGCAATACAACAAGCAGAAAGATAAAAATCCTTCCAAAAAAATTTTAATCAGAAGAACATTTTACAAATAAAAAGATAAGGAAGGGGAAAAGGAAACAAAGAAAATGAAACAGAACTATAAATTTATCAATAAAGGATTGCTCTCCAATCCCCTTTTGCATTTTGATAAGTACATAAGTAACATGAAAGCGTCAAAAGGGGGCAAACACGTGTATACTATACACGATATATTAAGCCACAAGAGTTAAAAAAATCAGCTTCAAATGCCTAGAATAAGATTATGAAGCATATTCTAAATAACGGGTGTGGCTTTTCATTTTAATTCTTCTCCTTTCCAAATGTGGGAGGATTTTGATTCTTGAAGCACCAAACACTAATATATTTAATTATCATTAGGAAAAGATGTATGCATCAAAAATTTTAATTGTCTGAAAGTGCATACCTCTACCAGTATTTGCCCATTCATGTTAATATTTTGTACCATTATTGGAAAAACTCCCGAGTGATTTTCCACTTCCATTGCCCAGCTTGAACCCTGCTAAAAACTAGAGGATCCATGCACACCGATCTTCTTGTCAAACAACCGCAGAAACATAACTAAGCATAAATTAACAGTATAACCTTAATTGAAATCATCAATACTGATCATTATTATTACCATGTGGAGACTACCCCAAAAAGAGAGAATACTTAAATTAAGACAGAATGCGTCATATATGAAAGGAACAATTGCATTGGAAATTATAAATCATTAATTTTTTTTAATTAATATCTTGAAACTAAAAGCCTCACAGATTGCATCTTCAACATAGCATTATCTTAGGCAGGCCAACTTGGGTTGGACTGGAATGGGCAGAAAATATTTTTGGCAGGACTTGGGATAGTTCAACCTAATCAAATTCTTCTGAATTCCATAACACCCTTGTCCACCAATCCCACCGGCCCACTCTCCCCACCACCCCCCAAAAAAACATGTGGCCCTTTCAAACAAAATAACTTCAAAAATCAATACAAGAATTTGCAGATAAGGTAGTTTAGATAAGCATCAATATGGTATCATAATAAATCACACTAATACCTCACCTCTAACAAGGAACAGGATTCCATTGCATGCTTATTTGCAGATATCCACAAATGCTTACCAGTAACTACAACCTGTCCAACAATCCTATGTCCAACAAAGAATTGATGTGAATACAAATAAATATCATACTTAAATAACTTTATTGTTCAGTTTTAGAACAAAGATTAAACTAATTGAAAAACTTGAATAAAGAGAGAGAAACCAATATGAAAAGAGACTTGTATGAAGCGACATTTAAAGGTGAGCACCAGAATCTATAGGATTATTTTTCACATTAGTAAGAATGTCAGAAATCACCTACTGCCCATCAAAACATTTTGTTCGGGAGTGTTTTACCGACCCTCATGTTGACTACAAGCCTGGCCCGGAACTAAGGAGGTTGGGCCTAGATGGCCGAAGATGTACAGGAGGTCGGGTTCGGATAACCGAGGCCATTAGGTCGGGGTCCAGTGGCGATGCGGGAGTTCGGGGTCGAGTCTTCGCGTCCTTTGGACCAAGGCCCAGACCGGTGTTTATGTTGGGTTGAACCTATGCAGTTGGGCAGCCCGCATGTAGAGTTGGGAGTGATAAGGGGTTTACGTGGTTAAGGGTCTTAACCCTAATCATATGTTGATAAGGCAACTCCAAAGGTGGTATTGGAAAGAGATTCTATTTGCACCTCTTAAGGAGATTGTGTTGGACCCAAATATAGGTAACTACCATATTTAGGAGTCCTAATTCGACTCGGAGAAGGATTCTAAGGTGGTAAGAGTATTATAAATACAAGGCCAAGGTTACAATTAACAGGTAATACATCTTTGAGCACTAAACACTTAAGCCTCCATTGTTAAACCTTGTGAACGGCCTGTACTTATTCTCACATCAGAGCTATCCCCCGGCCGCACAAGCCGTCAAGCTTCTGTGTGATCCGTTATTGTGCAGGTTTCAGCGCGTGGATTCTGTGATTGGACGTGTAGACGAAACTTGGCGTTAACATTGGCGCTAGAAGGAGGGCTTTAGTGTTTTTTTGCAATCACAACCAACTTTTCTGGCAGAAGATCATGGCGAGTAAGGAAAACGATGTCTCTGCCCATGAAAAGGCAAAAACTCAGCAGTCACAGCAGACCACACAGGTGAGGGGGTCGGTGAAGGACCGACTGAGGTCTAAAGTTCCTGAGGTTGAAGAGATACCAGCCCATTCCCGCCGGCGTAAACTCTTCAACGATAGCCAACACACTCCCCATCCTGCGAGTCAGGCCGAGGAAAAACATTCACGGGCCCTCGTACGACACGAAAAAGCAGAAGGTAGCCAGGACCAGAGGGAGTTCATCCTGAAAAAGAAGATGCAACAGAACAACGATGCCATTCTGGCCCTACGCCTCCAGCAGGAAGACCTCGAACAACAGATGGCAAAAATGAATAGAGAACAGGAGGCATCCTCCAAAAGGCGTCGAAATCGGAGCCGATCCCGGTCACCCCGACGGGGAAAGGCTGGAAGGGAAAAGAGCACAAGAAGAAGTCGTTCGGCTGAGCGCAGATCGGAGCATCCGGACAGATCGGGACAGAGGAGGGATGCGTCCCCTGATTACAGAAGGGACAGACCCCGATCGTCCCCTCGAAAGGAAGAGTCCGATCCCCTCGCTTGAAGGGTGGCAGAACTGGAAAAATTGTTGGTGGCAAAAAACTCGGTGGGAACATCTTCGGCCTGCCTAGGATCCCCCTTCTCACCCGAAATCAATCAGGTGACAGCCGATCCAAAAAAGAATATGCCCCCGATAGAGACATATGACGGGCTAGGAGATCCTTACGACCATTCGGATGGGTACGACCGTCTAATGTCTTACTACGGACATTCGGATGCAGCTAAATGCCACGTGTTCACCACAACGCTGAAAAAGAGCGCCCGGGAATGGATGGGGACTTTGGCGGCAGGATCAATCGGGTCATGGAACGATCTTTGGGAAAAGTTCCACACTCGGTTCGGGAGCAATAGAAGATGAGGAAAGATCACGGCGTCTCTCATGCAGGTCAGACAGAAGTCGGACGAAACTCTAGGCCAGTATGTAAAAAGATTTCGGGAAGCAGTGGGGTCGGTAGCAAAGTTAAACTCCCCACAGGCCTTGGGATTCTTCACAACGGGTTTGGATATTGGGAAGTCGAAGAAGCTGGTGAAAGATTTGGTGATCAATCCCCCCGCAGATCTGACCGAGGCCTTCCACCGGGCCGAAGGGTTTATTGCAATAGAAGAAGCCTTGGGCAATTTTAAACCACGCTCCCAGTCCCAGTGCTACGAGAAGTCTAAAGATCGGGACAAATCACACTATCAGCGCTCGGATAACAACCAGTAGAGGTCGGACAATCAGGGCAAGAAAACCTACAATGGGGGAGGATCCAGAAGCAGCAGACCTCCATTACCCAATCGTAACGTCAGCAAAGTTTACACCCCCTCACCGTAGATCGGTCGAAAATTTTGGAGGAGATGAAGAACCAACCCTTTTACGAACCATGCTCGAGGCGAACTAAGCCCGGTAGAAGGGGTCGGGACAAATATTATGATTATCACCAGAGCACCGGGCACGCGACAGAGGCATGCACCCACCTGATGGACATGATAGAAAAGAATGTTCAGAACGGACAATTGATACAGTATGTGGCCGGTCGGCGTAATGCAGCGGCGCCTAGAGAAGAAAACAGAGATCAAGATCAGGACACCCAGCCTCCACAGAACCCCCCAGCCCGAGGCGTGATTGATGTTATCTCAGGAGGTTCTGTTGGACGAGTAACGGGAAGGAAGAGAAGTGGGCACCTCGAGGCAGTATTATCGGTTACGGGGTCAACTACTAGAAAGGATCTGGCATATCCGGGAACATCTATCTCTTTTTCAGACGAGGATTACCCTACGGACCTCATCGAGCCACATGACGGCACACTGATGATAACAGCTCAGGTCGGGATAGTGGATATGAAAAAGATGATGATAGACAACGGGTCCTCGGTCGACATTCTATATACTCATGCCTACCAGAGGCTGGACCTGCAAGGGAAGAAGATGGATTTGGGAGGCGAAGGACCCTTGTACGGTTTTAGCGAAGACCCGGTGTATGTGTCCGGTATCATCGAGTTGCCTATTAAGTTCGGCGCAGCACCCAATCAGGTCGAAATAATGGTCAGATTTTTCATAGTCCGGGTAGATTTGGCCTACAACGCAATCCTCGGAAGACCAACCTTAGTAGCCTTGCAAGCAGTAACTTCCATACCCCACTTTAAAATCAAGTTCCCAACATCGAACGGGATCGAGTAGGTAAAAGGAAACTTAGACATTGCCCGAAGGTGTTATCCGAACAGCTTGATTTCCTCAGGGGTTGGGGTCAGTAAACAGAAACAGACAATGGCTACCAAAATAGAGCCATTCACTGAAAGTAGCATATAACCGCTCGCTCTGCCGGCTGAAGAAACCGAGGATATAGAACTGGTACCAGGGAGTTCAACGAAAATGATAAAGATCGGGTCAGGGTTAGCAGAACCGTTCAGGACAGGATTGATAGAATTACTACAAGTCTACGCCGACATCTTCGCTTGGGAGCCGGGTGATATGCCAGGGGTAAGAGAATCGGTGGCCCTACACAGATTACATGTGGACCCAAGCAAAAAACCAGTCATACAGAAGCGAAGAGTTTTCACTCCAGAAAGACAGAAAATCATTGATGAGGAGATTGCCAAACTTCTAGAGGCCGAATTTATCTTCGAAATCGATTACCCGGAGTGGTTGGCCAACGTAGTATTGGTCTAGAAGCAGAACAGAAAGTGGAGGCTGTGCATCGATTACACGAATCTGAAAAGGGCGTGTCCGAAAGACTTCTACCCATTGCCCAACATAGATCAGCTGATAGACGCCACTTCAGGGTACGGTATGTTGAGCTTAATGGACGCGTTCTCGGGTACCATCAGATTTTAATGAGTAAGGAAGACATCCCGAAGACCAGTTTCATCACGTATCGGGCGATATACGCATACAGGAAAATGACCTTCGGGCTACTGAATGTTGGGGCGACTTATCAGCGAATGATGAACTTCATTTTCACGAAGCAACTAGGCAGAAGTATGGAGGTCTACGTAGACGACATGATCGTTAAAAGCATGTCCGTCCCTTACCATCTTCAAGATCTAGAGAACTATTTCGAGACGGTTAGAAGACGCAAGCTGAGGCTGAACCCAACCAAGTGCACATTTGGATAGCGATCGGGAAAATTCCTGGGGTATTTGGTCAGCAAAAGGGGAATCGAAGCAAACCCATAAAAGATTCAGGCGGTCCTAGATATGAAATCCCCAAAGTCTTATAAGGATGTGCAGATATTGATAGGTCGGATTGCGGCCCTCCGAAGGTTTGTCTCAAAATTAGCAGAGAGATGCCTACCATTTTTTGACACCTTGAAAGGACCCAAGAGCGAGAAAAGCTTTCAATGGACTTCGGAGTGCGAAGACGCGTTCCAAGGGGTCAAACAATATTTATCTTGGCCATCGCTAGCGATGAAACCGATCCTTCTAACCTTTGTATCTCAGATCTGGCAAATGAGTTCGATGGCGGTAGGGGTGACATTAGTTCGGGACAAAGGGGGAAATCAGTTCCCAGTATACTACGTTAGCCATGTGCTCCGAGATGCAGAAATTCGATACCCAAACCTAGAGAAATTTGCCTACGCTTTTATCATAGCAAGCAGGAAACTTCGGCATTATTTCCAGGGTCGGGTGGTGGTGGTATACATGGATCAGCCGTTGAAGAAAATCCTACACCGACCAGAGGTTTTGGGAAGACTGGCAGCATGGGCA
The DNA here is from genome assembly GCA_020205615.1 of Panax quinquefolius. NCBI lineage: Eukaryota > Viridiplantae > Streptophyta > Magnoliopsida > Apiales > Araliaceae > Panax > Panax quinquefolius. The sequence goes on from CM035164.1 coordinate 41,215,207, forward strand.
ATGGAATTAACATAGTTTACATTGGAGTATTTACCCCGGACAACAATCAAAGGGCAGGCACTGGCCGATTTCATCGTGGAATGCTCGTTCACAGAACCGAATGTGGGATCGGTCACTGAAACACAACATGTGAGGACTTCATGGACACTGTATGTAGATGGCTTATCAACCTCGGACGTCAGTGGTGCAGGGGTCATACTGACGAGTCCCGAGGGATTCAAGGTCCAATAGGCCATTCGGTTCTAATTCAAAGCGACCAATAACGAAGCAGAGTATAAAGCCATTCTAGCTGGGCTGAAGTTAGCACGAAGCCTAGAAGTACAAAATTTAGTCAGCTATAGTTATTCACAGTTGGTCATTAAACAGATATCGGGGGAGTATGAGGCTCGGGGGGCAAGAATGACGAGGTATTTAGCCGAAGCGAAGATTAAACTGGCATACTTCAGTTCAGTCAGCTGTCAGGGAGTGGATCGATCCGACAACACAGTGGCAGATGCCTTGGCTCGACTGGCAATGACATATGCAAGCTCCTTCAGCGGATCGGTATATCTAGAAGTATTGGAGCAGCCAAGTGTTCCGAAAGAGGAGGTACTATGTATTGATCGGCTGGACTGTTGGCTTACACCAAACATCTTCTACCTGGCCGACGGGGTGTTGCCCTCGGATCGCATGCTAGCAAAGAAGATCAAGCACCGAAGTTCAAACTTTGTACTTATCGATGGAGATCTGTATCGAAGGGCTTTCAGTTCTCCATTGCTCAAGTTCTTAACACCGTCAGAAGCAAACTACACACTTCGGGAATTACACAAAGGTATTTACGGGGATCACATGGGGCCAAGTCATTGGCACACAAGATTTTGAGGCAGGGGTATTGCTGGCCGACTATCTACACAGAGGCCAAGGAATTCGTTAGAAGATGTCCCAAGTGTCAGCTGAACAGAAATATCTTACATCAACCTCCCGAAGAACTTTACTCGGTCTTATCCCCGATTCCCTTCGCTGTATGGGGAATCGACATCTTAGGGCCTCTGCCGAAGGCCAAGGGGCAAGTTAGCTTCGTAATCGTGGCTATTGACTACATGACGAAATGGGTCAAAGCCAAACCACTGCAGAAGATCACCGAACAAGAATGCTTGAAATTTCTAAAGGAAGGAGTCGTTTACCATTTCGGCATTCCTAGGGTAGTGGTCTCTGATAACGGTAGACAGTTTGTGGGGTAAAAGTTCGAAAGTTTTCTGAAAGAGTTGGGAATTTAACACCATAAGACTTCAATTGCTCACCCTCAATTGAACGGTTAAGTAGAAGTGACCAACCGAACCCTACTCAACGGAATAAAAAGAAGGTTGGATGAGTTAAAGGGTCAGTGGCTCGAAGAACTACTTAGTGTTTTGTGGGCATATCGGACAACACCGAGGACAACAACTGGAGACTCTCCATTCCGACTGGCATACGGAACTGATGCACTCATACCAGTCGAGATCGGATTCCCCACTCTTGAGTCGGTCGATCTGAAGGAACTATACAATGATGAAGGCCTGAAAATAAATTTGGATCTGCTGGATGAAGCCCGGGACTCTGCCATGTTGAGGTTGGCTATTTATCAACAGAGAACAGCCCGACACTATAATCAGAAGGTGAAGCTGAGGAGGTTCGAGGTAGGAGATTTGGTGCTTCGAGAGTCAGAGGCATCAACCCCCCAGAACACATGCAAGTTAATGCCTAAATGGGAGGGGCCTTACGAGGTAGTCGAGGTGCCGAAGCCAGGGACTTACCGGCTTCGAGCTATAGATGGATCTGAGGTAAAGAATACATGGCATGCTGGAAGACTTAGAAAATATTACCAGTAAATGCATGTCTATTCTTCCCTTTATTTATGTAATCTATGCAATTTATCAATGAAATAAAAACTTATCTTCGAGAAATACTTATACTTCATTTAAATTTGCCTTTGCTTTACAATCGACACATGCTTGAGACGTAAATCGATCGGTCGTCCGAAGGACCGAATCGATCAACAAAGGTCACAAGTATAATCGGATGAATAAAGTTACATATCCGATTAGATAAGCTTCGAGCGTAAAATGATCAGACAGTTCGAAAGAACTTAACTGATCGGTAAACGCCACAAGTATAACTGATCGATAAAGTTATAAATCCGATCCTGTAAGCTTCGGACATAAATTGACCAGACAGTCAGAAATGACCTAACTGTTCGATAAAAGTCACAAGCAAAACTAATCGAGATAACAACTAAGAAACTTATGCTATTTCATTCATATTCATATGTTTTACAAATCCCGATCAGACAGGCTTCGGATACACATACCATCAGCCTAACTAATCGGGCGAATTACAAAACTAAAAAAGGAAAAGTTTACAAGTACGGAAATCCTACACTAAGGCGAACCATCACCAGCTTCGGCCTCGGATTCCTCATCGGAAGAGTCAAGGATCGAGGCATCCAACCCAGCATCGACCAACTTCGTCCGAGCCTTCTCTCGATAAGCTTCAACCCCCTCAGCAAACTGGGCCATGATCTTATCGGTCAAGGCAGGCGACTCTTCATATTCTTTAATGGCTGTCTGCTTAATGATGACCTGCTCCTCTAACAAAGCATTGTTCGATCGGATCAACGTCCTCAGCTTTTCGTGCGTTGTATTGAATTGGTCCTCGATGGTGTGAAGATTCCCCACCAAGACCTTGTTCTCCTCCGCCAGAAGCTCCTTGTCCTGCACAAGCTTCTTGGCATGACCGTCGAGACCGACGAACTCTTATTGAAGTAAAGAATATTGTTCTTCGAGTTCGGCAATCTGACGATCAGCCTTGGTCACCTTGTTTCGGGTATCGGCGTGCAGGTCCCTCTCCCTCTTCAGTTTTGAATCACGACCTCACAACTCAGCTTCGAGAAGCAACACATCATGGTTCAGTTGATTTTCTTTCTTAGTAGATCGGGCAAGAGAAGGGATAGCCCGAGCAAGGATGGCGTTGGCCTAAACACAAAAGACACATTAGATACGCAAAACAAAACATAGCGATAAAGGAAAAAACTTTAAAGCTGATCGAGAATACCTGAGTTTGAGCTCTGATATAGGTAACCAGATACTCCTCAGAACAGTAATTCTTAAACCGTTCGTCATCACCCGGGAGCTTGAAGTGCTCAAACAGGTTGAAGGGGAATACGTCCGAAGGACTCTTCGGCCAGCAGGTGGTCGGTGAACCTTGGGACGAACTGGCCTTGGAAGTAGGAGTTGATTCCGGGATCGGGCCAACAACAGCATCAACTGGGTCAGGACCTTCGATCATACGGGGCTTCTTAAGTGGAGGTTCGAGAGGCCTATCCTCTGTCTCCTCCGAATCCTCGACCACCGTAACTATTGTAGGGGGTGGGTGCGTCGACTTCGGTGGGGCTGAGACAGCAACTTTAGATGGGGCCTTGGCAGAAGGTTTCTTTTCCTTATTTAGCAGTGCCATCTTGTCAGCCCATTTCATCTTCAGAGGATTCTTGGGCGGGGGTTCCAGTTCAGAAAGGGGAAGATTTGACCTGTAGAAGAACCGATGGACAGTTCGGCGAGAGGAATGGCCTCATCCTCGGGAGAGTCATTAGCAGCAAGAGGGTGAATGGGTTCGGCAACGACCGGCAGAGGGGTCAAGGCCACATCAGCCTCGTCAGGCTTGAAGATAGTCACTACAACAGAAGATAAAGAGGTTAATAAAAAAGAAGTAGGAGGTCGGGAGGGTGAGTAAAAGAGCTCGGGATTATTACTTACAACCATATTCGTAGAGCCAGGATTCATTGGACACGATCCCCAGACCCCAACTAGTTTGCTTCAGCAGCGAGTAGAACTTCTTGAAGGCGACAGAGCGACCCTTCGGGAACTTAGTTACCTTCATGATGGAATCCTCGGGACAGGCCCAATTCGGTAAGAGGTTGAGGTCGGTTCCCTTCATGAAGAACCATTGTGAATGCCACCCTTTATTGCTCGAAGGGGTCTTTATGAAGGTGGCTCGGCCGCTTACACGGTTCAGATGACGAAGGCCAAGTTCCTTTGATCGTCCAATAGAAAATAGGACGAAGAAGAAGTCCAAACCTGGAGTGATCCTAGCCTCCTGGCATAAGGCGATGAAGCTAACCAATTGGATGTAGGATTTTGGCGCCAGCTGTGCGAACCCGATCCCAACCAAACAGAGGAAGGAAGAGATGAATTCGTGAAGAGGAAACCGAACCCCATACTTCAGAGCATATAGATGGACGACCATCCAATCGCCTTTGGGGCGGCAGAACATCCTCTCGTTCGGCTCAGCTACCCGAAGCTTATACTCTTGGGGGATATTGAATACGGTTCGAATGTCGGACAGCTGGGATTTAGTGATGGACGATTCGGTCTTGATAACAGCGTAATCGGTCTCAGAGGCTTAGAGACGCCGGACTCGAGAATCAGCGCTCTCAACAGGGATGTCGACCGGAGCCGTTGGTAACTCGACCTGGACCAGGTCACCAGCGGGGAGGGTAGCGGCGCTGGTCGAGATGACAGTTGTGGGGGGAGGATCGCTAAAATCAGCCATTAGATTGAGGATGCACGCAGGAAAAATGTTGGAGTTTGGAAAATGACTAAAAGGACTAGAATTAGAGAGTTGGTGGAAATGGAAGGCTCGCCAGAAATTGACCTTGCCGGAAAAGTTGCAGAAAGATTTGAAATGGATAAAGGTTCGAAAAAGTGACAGTGATGGGTGTTAAGTGACTTATATAGCAAGTCTAGCATGTTTTCCAAGGGAGGCTATTTAAGGCAGGTGGGACTTGGCCCTAGAGAAATGTGCATCAGCTCGTGGACCAAGAAGAAACCGCTTGGGTTCCCAAAACAGCTCATCATTACTGGGCGTGACTATTCAAATTCGTGTCCTTTCAAGTCTCATGTCATAAACATCTTATAACAAGAGACTGGGGGGCAATGTTCGGGAGTGTTTTACCAACCCTCATGTTGACTACAAGCCTGGCCCGGAACTAAGGAGGTTGGGCCTAGATGGCCGAAGAAGTACAGGAGGTCAGGTTCGGATACCCGAGCCCATTAGGTCGGGGTCTAGTGGCGATGCGAGAGTTCGGGGTCGGGTCTTCGCGTCCTTTGGGCCAAGGCCCAGACCGGTGTTTATGTTGGGTTGAACCTGTGCAGTTGGGCAGCCCGAATGCAGAGTTGGGAGTGATAAGGGGTTTACGTGGTTAAGAGTCCTAACCCTAATCATATGTTGATAAGGCAACTCCAAAGGTGGTATTGGAAAGGGATTCTATTTGCACCTTTTAAGGAGATTGTGTTGGATCCAAATATAGGTAACTACCATATTTAGGAGTCCTAATTCGACTCGGAGAAGGATTCTAAGGTGGTAAGAGTATTATAAATACAAGGCCAAGGTTACAATTAACAGGTAATACATCTTTGAGCACTAAACACTTAAGCCTCCATTGTTAAACCTTGTGAACGGCTTGTACTTATTCTCACACAGGAGCTATCCCCCGGTGGCACAAGCCCTCAAGCTTCTGTGTGATCCGTTATTGTGCAGGTTTCAGCGCGTGGATTCTGTGATTGGACGTGTAGACAAAACTTGGCGTTAACACATTTAATATTCAAGATAAACAATTGCACTTGGTATAGAAAAAATTCAAGTAGGCTTTAGAATAAGAAATAATCCATGCACCAAACATTACTATTCTTCATATATACAGTATATGAAGATTTATATGTTAGGATAAAAATCTTGATTCTGCATTATATTTTGTAGCTTTTTCTGGATTAATTTTCATTCGTTTTTACCCTTGTTTTTTTATCCTTTTCCTGTTCATGAGAATCATGAGAAATTGTGAATTGGCTTCTTATGTTCCTTACCACAAAAGCAGAGTTACACTTGAAAATTTTCCTCTGCAGGTCCTTAAAAAATAGAGATATTTTCAGTGTTTCAACTAACAAAGAGAGGGATGGAGGAGAAGAGAGATAAGAAATGATAGAACAAAATAGACAGAAAAAGAAAAGTACAACCACCCCAACTACTGATTCATCTACTTAGTTGTAATATATATATATATATATATATATATTCTTTTTCTTTTTCCGCCATACTATCTTAATCTCTTTTTAAGAATAAGGCTACGTAACTCCTCATAATACTTGTCCGCATACACTTAAACATACATTGTTTAAGTGTAATTAACAAGTTGAGGGGAAAAGAGTCAATTACATGTTTAATCAACTAACATAATTTGCATTTCTCAGTTAAACAACACATACCACTAGAAAGTAACCATTTTTTGAAAAAGATATTGAAGTTACTGCCCTGGCATGACCATCAAATCTTGCAACATTTGCCTACAGACAAACAAGATACTAATAAGACTTGAACAGGAAAAAGAAAAAGAAAAAACAAATTAAGGGTAGAACTACAATAGTATCATACTTGGCTTTTAGTCATATTACACTGATGGTGCTCATCTCATTAACTGTCAAGGTTACAATTGTAGCTTGAGCTTGGCTCAATAGGGGAATTTTATCAAAGCTTGGGCAAGTTCCTTATCAAGTGAAGCTCAAGTTTGTAAACTTATATTTTTGCTAGCCAGTTTCCATACAATTTTGTGTAGATATTTATTTTAGTAGAGTTGACAATTATTACTATTTACTATTATCTTATTCATATGATCATTGATCACAACTTTTATTGAGGTATCATGGGCAATTAGGTTTTCATAGTTCTGTTAAAGAAAACACATAAAAAAAGAAACAATAATAGTACATTATGTAGCCAGAAAGTTTGAAAATTCTTTGAAAGAGTCAAGACCAATGGAAGGAGAGAATAAGCAATCTTCAATCAAATCTCATAGGCTTGAACATTTGATACAATACAAAGCTTGTTTACAAATAAATTAAATAGAGAGATAATACACATAGCTAACATAACCTTTTGGTGCTAGAAAATAATTTCAGTCACATTTATCCCTATAAACAAGCTTCAACGATTAAAATCCTCTTACTGAGCTTTGCCAAACCTCAACAAATTGCTCATCTTTCTTCGTCACAAGCATTTTGTTCCCTCCAAAATCCAAGTTTGTAATCCTACTTGTCAGGAATAAGCATGTGAATGTTATTCCTATTTACATATGATTTGATTATGATATATATATGAATGAATATGCAAGTATGCTTGCATTAAGAAAAGTTGTAAAGTCCTTTGATAGATAATAGAAACATATGTACAAGGACTTAGAATGAATTGATCAAATATGTTAGGTTGATCCTACATAAGCAAAACAGCTCTGTAAAGTCCTTAAAAAGAAATGATGTACAAGGACTATAAACATAGAAAGATCAAAAATGTTAGGTTGATCTTATGATGTAATAGATAGGCTTGTTCGATCGTCGAAAGCACCGCACTGTAAAAATCGTGATTCGCCAGAGAGTCAAGGAAACTTGAGACTATTAAAGCGCGTAATCGTAGTCTCAGAAGATAGTAGTCTTGGAGTTCATAGACTGCCAGGAGAGACGAGGAAGGATCGTAGTGTGTCGAGTAGAACTTCCTCAGGGCCGTAATCTGCTGAGGAAGTCATGTTAAAAATCATAGAGACAGCCTGTTTACGAGCCGAACGAGTATCTGCCAAAGCAAAGTCAAAGATCGTAGACTACACTCGGGATCGTAGAGTCTACTGATCATATCAAAGGCAGAGATCGTAGTCGAGCAAGATCAGATAAAGACATCGAGCACAAAGACAAAAATCATAGAGTGTCAAGATCTGATCTCGGAGTCGTAGTGTCTGCACAGCCGAAGCTGAATCAAAGAGAGCAGAACTACGACCTCAACCGTTGTGCTCACAACGCCAAGGCAGAATCATAGGGAAAATATGATTCTCAACAAATGAGCACTCCCAGAATATCCAAAGGAATGAAGTCTCTGGTTGGCACTGCAAAGATACATCCCATCTTAAGGAAACTAGAGAGCACTCAACGAATGGCATGCAAGCTAACAGAAGATCTAAGCACCAACCCAATCAGCATCAAGATTGAGAAGTGAAGCCATTCGAGATGAAGTCTTCCACAAGGAGATTAGAAGAAGACTTCAGTAACTGACGAAGGAAAGTCAGCAAGTGTAGTAGCTGTCAAACAGACAGAAGACAACGATCTTGGAAGCAACCAGGATCATAGTGTTTGCCAAACAAAGAAAGAATTGATGAAGTGCATACAGAGATACTGGATAGCTTTTGAAGAACAAGGCTAAAGTGATTAAGCATTGGGTCAGTCCATTGATGATAAATGAACGGGAGATCACAAGGAAAAAGAGAATTGGACACGCCACAAATTTGAAGTGTCTTGCTATTTAGAAGGGGCCAGAATAAAGAAGTCAAGTCATCAGTATCTGAGAGCTGTTGAGGCAAACAGAAGTGTTAAAGCACTGCACAAAAGAAGGAAGAAGTGTTCTACATTGAAGATCTAATCAACACTCTTCAAGATCGTAGTGTTGTCTCTACCAGTCAACATGACACAACGATCAGGTCCTTGAAGACATGCATCAGAATCGTAGAGTTCGAATAGCTGAAGACTGAAGCATTGGCAATGGTTCAAACTGAAGGGTAATATTCGGACAAGTGCTTATTGAGAGCATCGATGCAAAAGGACAACCTCTGATCGAGAAATCAGAAGGAGGAAATAAATTCTTCAACCTGCCCAAGACATTAAAGCGACATCTCTGACGGGGTAGGTGAAACAGTAAACTGTAGTGTCAGAAAAGTATGACTTGTCACATCTGCAGTCTACACCAAATAATTCGAGATCCGTGAAGCATTTCAAAGAGCTTCTAACGGCTACTTCTCAATGGGAAGATTGGTAGGGAGTATAAATAAGCCAAAGCTTCAACGATCAAGAGTTGCTGATGATTGCAATGTTGCAGAATCGTTGAGTTGGTTAAAATGCTAACGTTGACTCTACGAGTTCCACCTGAGCTCAAATAGAACAAGTCTCAGTGATAGTGAGACTACGAAGGTGGAAGTGAAGCAACTTTGAAGATGGACTTGAACAGATCAAAGCTTCACTCAACAAAGGTAAGAATGCCCACTGAATTGGCATCTAAGCTAAGAGCCGAGAAGGATAAGAAGATAGTATTTAGAAGAGTGGCAAAGCACAAGGCAGATCCTAAGAGCCACTCCACGATTCACCATGAACCCAAAGCTGAAGCAGAACAAGTAAAGAACCATGTCTGCCAACATGTTGAAAAGGGTTCAGGAAATGGTGATGGTGTACAGCTGATAATATACAAAGATGAGCAGAACGGAAGAAGATCAGCTGCACCAAAGATGATGTGGTCCAGTCTCAAAGCAGAATGCAAAGAAGACCACACCAAGATGCTAAGTACAAAAGATGATCAAACTTAAAGACATCTTAGCAGCTCAGCACCAACAACAACAACAACAACAACAAGAAGCCAGGGCCTGAGGGGTCCTTGTTCGGAGTAACTAAATGATGTTCCAAGCCTGTTGGGCTTGAAGAGTTCCTAGGGAACTAGAGACGTTCCAAGGTTGCTGGCCTTGAAGAGTTCTTAGTGAACTGGAGTCCCAAAGCTGCTGGCCTTGAATGAATCTTAGTGATTCAGAGTGCTGCCCTTTCTTTGTGGAAATCCTGCTAGTTGAAAGCAGAAGAGTTGATTTGGAGCTTGAGTCTCTGAACCACTTAAAATCCCTTGTGTCTTTTACCTTATGTCATTTACATTATGTATATTAACTGTTATAACTGCTATGTATGTTTTAACTGCTTACAACTGAATTAACTCTAAGAACAATATATGTATGATTATGAATATATCAATGAAGGGGATCTTTTACTTATTCCGTTGTACTTGAAATGATTCTTATGTATGTCATATGCTAAATCATTAGCTATACAAAATAAACTAGAAAAGTATTTAAAATAAAAAGGATCTATTCAACCCCCCCCACTTCTAGATCTATATCAGGCTTCATCGGGAACTAACAATTGGTATCAAAGCAGGTTCTCATGCTATATTCTAAAGTTAATCGCTTTGAGTCTGATCCCAAGCACAAACATTGTTCTAAACTTAGTTCAGTAGTAAGTCACTTGTTATATGCAGATGAGCTAACACGTTGGAAATATTGTGTACATGTAAATGTGTATATACACCTGAAGCTGCTCAGATTGGTCCATGCTCTCAAGTATTATATCAACAAGACCAATCCTTGCCTGCAGTCAATCTTGTGGTCTGAAGACCAGACGAGATAGCTCAAGAGACATCAACAACAAAGAGTCAAGCATCCTCCAGCCTAAAAGATGAAAAGGGCATACATGCTAAGAAATTCCTATCCAGAGAAGAAAGAAGATCTTCTCAAATATGTGTTAGGCCAACCAGTAGCAGGGTGCAAACTTTGTGAATCAAAGGATGTCAAAGAACTAAAGATGCCGAGATTCTCCTAGCCTTCATCTTCAAGACCACGACTGATTGATTAAAGGCCAACAAGAGCAACAAGTTGTCAAGAGCAAATGTGAAGCTATGCACATCAATGCCTAAACTCAGTATATTAAAGATAAATGGCTGTGAAGAAACTGACAGTAAAAAGGTACGGTTCCTCGCTATGATAAATGTGCACATCATAAATGCACCTCCTTATGAACTATAACAGTATTCTGTCAAGGAGTCATAATCTACCTAAAAAGGTGAAGAGAGAAAGTATCCTAAGGGTGGAAACTAAATTGTCTATAAACTTTCTCTCCATCCAAGTTTTAGGCTGAAGATGACATCTTGAAAGAAATTTGAAATGGGTCATAAGAGCATCACAGGACAAATTAATTTTATGTGAAGTAATCTTTGCTAGTGGGTTGGTATATATGTACAAACCTATGTTCTAAGTGTTTGATAACACACAGTGAATGATCAGTTCTACAAGAGTATCTTGATGATTGATAGAAACTGATCACCTCCATGAATCAACCAGATACATCTAAATCATAGAGTTGATTCTCACTCTGTGAACACTTAAACCTTGTGAACATAACCCTGCAAATGATGAAACCATCAAAAGAAAGAGTGTGTATTTTTAAAATGACTAATCTTACACACACTCACCATTATGCATCTCAAAATGTGTTATCAAAAACTAGTTGCATGCATGAATATGACTGTTGGTGATAAATGTGATGATTATCCAAATATGAGGAACAAGGGTTTAGAAAACTAACCTAACAGGACCCATTTAATTGTGGGTACCAAGAATAGAAATGTATCTAACCTGCAGGTACTCGGTCTGACTAACCACACTAATGAATGATGAAGCAGAAGACTTCAGTCAAGAAGACTCAACCAGCAGAAGGCTAAGGAATGTTCAGAAATGGTTCTGATAAAATTCCTATATGACCAAGCCTATCCTTGAAGACCCACTGAGCTAACCTGAATGAAGCTCACATGACTACTAATCTGTATATGGAAGCAGGCCATGCAATCAAAGATGAAATGGGTCTTATATGCTCAAATCAGGCAAAGCATGCTATATGAGAAGAATCCTCAAAGAAGCTCACATCAGAGGATCATCGAGCATCAGTCAAGAGGAACTCATTACGGGAGCAGAACTTCACACGCACAAAACTGTCAAAGAAGACTACGTTCATAGTGCTGTCAAATTATCGTAGAATGATCAGTCCTGAAAATATCTATGCCTAAGATGCAAAGAGATCTAAATGATAATGGTGATTCCAGTCAGAAGGAGATATGCAAGGCTGCATTCAAATGAACCTAAAGAAAAGGGAATCACATCTATCTGAGAAGATAACATCAACCATGGGGAGCAGTGATCTGTTTAGGAACAACAATACTGAGATATACTATGAAGCAGTGTACCAGCTATAGAGTACCAAAACTTTATGGCTGATGAACCAAATGAAGATCCATAGTCAGTAGGATCGTCTTAAAATGTACTAGTGATAACCTATCAGCCACCCAACCCAACATCGTGGAGTGCCTGCGATCAAACATTCGATCGTAGTGTAAGAGTAGGAGGACACCACGATTACAACAACTGCAATTGTCTAAAGTTGGTAGAGGACCTCCCCACCAGAAAAGGTTAAATGAGATATCAGTACAAATCACTTCTAAAGTATTTCATCTGGAAAGCTCCTCAGGGACAAACCTGACCCTTAGCTCACTTTAAGAGGTTGGCCCTTCCTGAGCTACCTTGACCCAGAAGGAATGCTTAGTAAAGTTCATCTCAAGGACCAAGTCAGTCAACGATCGTAGAGTCGAGGTTGAAGAGAACTCCACGATCGTAGTGCAACCTCAGCGATCGCAGAAGCAGACTCGACGATCACAATCCTACCGAAGGATACTCCAGCTCATAAGGAGCTCGGAAGGACTGGACAATTGCTCAACCATTCAGACTAGGAGGAGATAAGTTTGGATATATCAGTGGTCAAACTATAAAGTTTCAGAATGAGGATTAATGTCAAAACCACCCACTGCAATATCTCACAATAGTTGATCGTTGAGTTAACAGAGGAAAACGTAGAGTCCATAGCTGCCCTACCATGCTACTCTACGAACCAAAAAGGTCAACGGTCAATCCACGTCAATTAAACGTCTACACTTCTAAAGGAAATGTCTAACTCTAAAGTTATGGGGAGTTACAGCTCATTACTGGACTTCGTGCAACCAATGGTTGGTTGACACATCACTGATTATGCAGAGTTAGAAGGAACTGTCATTAAGACAAATTCGAAATCTGCAAACAGTCATCAGAAACCAACGAACCTTTCTCCCTCCCATTTTCAAACCCTAGATTCCTCTCAAAAGCCAAAAATCAATTAACCTTCCAGAGTCTTGCCCAAATCACAATCAGCCATCTCTCAAAAACCCCTCTGAATCAAATACCCATATTCCTTGAACTACTGAAATGGAAAATTGGTGAGTAATCACTGGCATTCAACTCAGAACCAAGTCATTTAAAAAATCCAAAAAGAAGTTCAGAGACATTCTCGAACTTGTGAAGAAAGCTGGATTCTCAGAATATCTTGAGGCTAGCACTCGAGTATATACTGAACTGATCAAGAAATTCTACTCAAATGCATCCATAAACTCCGGAACCCTCTCTACCAAGATTAAAGGTCAGTCTCTAAAGCTGAGATCTTCTGACTTCAATCAATGATTAGGCGTTCCTAACCAAGGACTGAAGAACCTTGATGATATCGATACGGAACAAGCAAAGGAGATCATGGGGTACCAAAGGAACCCTAATTTAAAAGACATGAAGAATAAGGAGTTTCCAGAGGAATATAAGTTCCTTGTAGAAATAGTTAGAAAATGCATACTATGCGAGGACACTGCACACGACACTGTGCTTGATAAACAGTTAAAGATCATGTATGTTATAGTCTTAAAGAAGCGAATTAACTTTGGAGTTATCCTGTTTGATCAAATATCTAAATGGGTAGAAAAGGCTGAATTGAAGAAGTCTACAGGAAAACCACTTACAAAAGTGTTTCATGGAAGACTACTGAGCATTGTACTGAAGAAGAAATTGGGAAACAAAATCAAGGATGATGAGGGAGAACCTCTGAATGTTCGTAAAGTAATGTCTCCACAATTGTTTGTAAATTGGAAGAAAACCCCAGAAGGCTGACAACTGGGAGCAGTAGCAAGGCCTCTACAAAGAAGAGGAAGGCAAAAGAGGTAGAAAGCTCTGAATCTGAAGACTCTTCACCAGCAGGAATCACATCCATAAGAAAGAAATCCAGGGGTGTGAAGAAAACTGAGACCCCACCAAGAAGTCTCTCCACCAAAGACAAGGTTGAAGAAGAAAGAGTCCTAACTACTAAAACCACAAAGAGGAGAAGTAACAGATTACTTCAAGGGCCATCCAGCAAGAAAGCTAAGGTGGTAAACAAACCAGCCTTAGTTTCCCAAGATAGTACATCTGATGGAGAGGAGAACGCAGAGTCAAATTAAGTAAAGGGAACCGACGAACTTAAGATCGAGTCCCCTCAGACAAAATCCAGCAATGAAGGTGAAGCTGGATTAATGGATGAAAATGCAGCATCTGCTGATGAAGAGGAATGCTCAAGCCCTGTGGCAAACCCTCAGAGCATCCACTCTGATGATGAAGAAAAGATTCAAGATGTCCCAACTCAGTCCCCAAATATAAATGCCCCAACAAGCCCAGATGATAGGTCAAATGATGTTGTTTCTAAAGAAGAAGAACATGCCCCTTCCAATCCTGAAAGCCCCCATGACGGCTCAAGAAGTGATGAGTCCAAAGAAGAAGGGTCTGTGCATATCAGTGTTGAACCTCAAGGAAGTTCATCTGATGATTCAAAGGCTTCAGAGTCTGAAAAGGAAGAAGAGTCTGACTCTCCTATAGCTGAACCTTCAAGGAGAAGGAAGAGCTACAGACTACAAGCAAAATTTGCCTCCAAAAAGAGAAGTGATTACTCCAATGCTGTCATTGACTTAAGTGATGATGAGTCTGTATCACGGGAAGTAAGTGTTGAAGAATGATCCAGTGATGAAAAAGATGAATCAGAAGAAGATCCTGCTGAAGAAGGTTCTATAAATGAAAAGGAGCAAGGACTCATTGTTGGAAATGATTAAAATGATTCAGGCTCTGAAAGCGAAGAAATGGAGAATGATTCCAACCCTGTAAATCAGGAATCAGAAGAACCATAATTCTATCCTATCCTCTCCCCAGCAAAAATCACCAGGAGAATAGTGGTAGAAGTCTCGAATGAACCACCAGAAACACCACCAGAAAGATGGGTGAACTATGGAGATGAACAGCTCAAGGTGATAAGGATGACTACATTTGATATAGTTAAAAACTGGAACAACATGGAGCTAGACTGCACGACCATCCTCTACAATCCTGATGACCTGCTAATGAGATGGTTCTTCCAATGGATGTCATGGCAAAAATCACATACTGAAAAGGATGCAAGTTACTTTAGCTGGTGCTACTCTCACTTTCAAAGCATGGAGCTAGTAGCACAAAACTTCCCAAGGTGAAGAAGTTTGCCACCAAATTGATCACAAACCAGCCTCATTACAAGGTCTAAAGACATGCCAGTAGTCACTATATCCCCTACGATCGTAGAGTGGACTCTCAAGGAAGAAGGATCATGACCAAGGAGATGATCATAGAGTCTGTTCACTCTACTACTGATGGTGTTCAAGTTCAATATCAGAAGCCTCCATCTGCTCAAGCACTACTAACAGACATTTCTTCATCCTCAACCAGTGATTGGAACTCAACGATTCTTCAGATTCTCAACCCTTTGAAAATCTGTCCAAGGATGCAGATCGTAGAGTTCAATCTGATGCTCGACACGAGACTGCTCAACCAGATGATCAAGTATCTGTGGAGAAGGAGCTGATGAAAAATTCTGATGAACTGATTGAGAAAATATCTCTATTCACTGAAGAGTCAAGGAAGCTGACAGAAGCTGGAGATAATTCATTCCAGAACAGACTTCAAGCTACTATGGCTGATGTATCTCTCAAACTCAAAGAGAGAGATAACATCTATCTGAAGGTCATGAATGATCAGAAGGCAGATGCACTACAAGCAAAGAAGGACAGTGAAGAGCAGATCCAAGCCCTTTCTGACAAAATTGACAACATGAAGTAGTCTTTCTCAGTGCAACTTGAGCTAGGACAACAAGAACTCAAGTTTGAAGTTGCTAACTCCTCCTACCTAATAGAGCAGCTTATGTCCAACATGGAGCAGCTCTCCCAAATGATTAATGACAAAAAGGGGGAGAAAAAGAGGCAGAGCAAGAGGCATTCAAAGAAGGGAAAGAAGAGTATAAGGAAAGGAGAGAAGAATTCAAAGAAGAATATAGCAGAAGAAGAGGCAGAGTCATCATCCGAGGGGGAGCCAAGGAATGATGAGCCTATGTATGCCGAAGCTAAGGGGGAGCCAGAAGAGGAAGAGAAACATACATCTGAGGGGGAGCAGGAGCGAGCAGGACAAATAGATGAATAGCTGATCAACAGACATGCTGGAAACATACATGGAGCCAAAAGAGGTACATCTCTTAACTAGTTAGGTATGTTCTAGATCCAAGATGTAAAATGTCATTGTATCTAAATTCCACATCATTATAAATGACATTCATGATTATCTATTTTAGAAATACAGCTGCTCACTGTATATAAGATTCATTCATAACATGCATATGCACTTATTGTTTTTGTCATAATCAAATAGGGGGAGATTGTCAGGAATAAGCATGTGAATGTTATTCCTATTTATATATGATTTGATTATGATATATATATATGAATGAATATGCAAGTATGCTTGCCTTAAGAAAAACTATAAAGTCCTTTGATAGATAATAGAAACATATATAGAAGGACTTAGAATGAATTGATTAAATATGTTAGGTTGATCCTACATAAGCAAAACAACTCTGTAAAGTCCTTAAAAAGAAATGATGTACAAGGACTATAAACATAGAAAGATCAAGCATGTTAGGTTGATCTTATGATGTAATAGATAGGCTTATCTGATCGTCGAGCACTGCACCAGAAATTGTAGTCTTCCAGGAGAGTCAAGGAAACTCGAGAGCTATCAAGGCAGAATCGTAGCCTGCAAGATAGTAGTCTTGGAGTTCATAGACTGCCAAGAGAGATGAGGAAGGATCGTAGTGTGTCGAGTAGAACTTCCTCAGGGTCGTAATTTGCTGAGGAAGTCATGTTAAGAATTGTAGAGACAGCCTGTCTACGAGCCGAACGAGTATCTACCGAAGCCATGTCAGAGAACGTAGACTACACTCGGGTTGGTAGAGTCTACTGATCATATCAAAGGCAGAGATCGTATTCGAGCAAGATCAGATAAAGACATCGAGCACAAAGACAGAAATTATAGAGTGTCAAGATCTGATTTCGGAGTCGTAGTGTCTACACAGCCGAAGCTGAATCGAAGAGAGAAGAACTACGACCTCAACCGTTGTGCTCACAATGCCAAGGCAGAATCGTAGAGCAAATACAATTCTCAACAAATGAGCACTCCCAGAATATCCAAATTAATGAAGTCTCTGGTTGGCACTGCAAAGATACATCCCATCTTAAGGAAACTAGAGAGCACTCAACGAATGGCATGTAAGCTAACAAAAGATCTAAGCACCAACCCAATTAGCATCAAGATTGAGAAGTGAAGCCATTCGAGATGAAGTCTTCCACAAGGAGATCAGAAGAAGACTTCAGTAACTAACGAAGGAAAGTCAGCAAGTGCAGTAACTGTAAAGCGGACAGAAGATAACGATCTTGTAAGCAATCAGGATCGTAGTGTTTGCCAAAAAAAGAACTGACTGATGAAGTGCATACAGAGATACTAGACAGCTTCTGAAGAACAAGGCTAAAGTGATTAAGCATTGGGTCAGTCCATTGATGATAAGTGAACGGGAGATCACAAGGAGAAAACGAGTTGAGCACGCCACAAATCTGAAGTGTCTTGCTATTCAGAAGGGGCCAGAATAAAGAAGTCAAGTCATCAGTATCTGAGAGCTGTTGAGGCAAACAGAAGTGTTGAAGCACTGCACAAAGAAGGAAGAGGTGTTCTACATTGAAGATCCAATCAACACTCTTCAAGATCGTAGTGTTGTCTCTAACAGTCAACATGACACTATGATTAGGTCTTTGAAGACATGCATCAGAATCATATAGTTTGAATAACTGATGACTGAAGCATTGGCAACAGTTCAAACTGAAGGGTAATATTAGGACAAGTGTTTATTGAGAGCATCGATGCAAAAGGACAACCTCTGATCGAGAAATCTAAAGGAGGAAATAAAGTCTTCAACCTGCCCAAGACATTAAAGTGACATCTCTGACGGGGTAGGTGAAACAGTAGACTGCAGTGTCAGAAAAGTATGACTTGTCACATCTGCAGTCCACACCAAATAACTCGAGATCCGCGAAGCATTTCAAAGAGCTTCTAACGGCTACTTCTCAACGGGAAGATTGGGAAGGAGTATAAATAATCCAGAGCTTCAACGATCAAGAGTTGCTAATGATTGCAATGTTGCAGAATCATTAAGTTGGTTAAAATGCTAACGTTGACTCTACGAGTTCCACTTGAGCTAAAATAGAACAAGTCTCGGTGACAGTGAGACTACGAAGGTGGAAGTGAAGCAACTTTGAAGATGGACTTTAACAGATCAAAGCTTCACTCAATAAAGATAAGAATGCCCATTGAATTGGCATCTAAGCTAAGCACAAGGCAGATCCTAAGAGCCACTCTATGATTCACCATGAACCCAAAGCTGAAGCAGAGTAAGTGCAGGACCATGTCTGCCAACATGTTGAGAAGGGTTCAGGAAATGGTGATGGTGCACAGATGACAATATACAAAAATGAGTAGAACGAAAGAAGATCAGTTGCACCAAAGATGATGTGGTCCAGTCTCAAAGCAGAATGTAAAGAGGACCACACCAAGCTGCTAAGTACAAAAGATGATCAAGCTTAAAGACATCTTAGCAGCTTAACAACACCACCACCAACAACAACAACAAGCCAAGACCTGAGGGGTCCTTGTCTGGAGGGACTAAATGAAGTTCCAAGCCTGCTGGGCTTGAAGAGTTCCTAGGGAACTAGTGACGTTCCAAGGCTGCTGGCCTTGAAGAGTTCTTAGTGAACTGGAGTCCCAAGGCCACTGGCCTTGAAGGAATCTTAGTGATTCAGGGTGCTGCCCTTCCTTAGTGGAAATCTTGCTAGTTGAAAACAAAAGAGTAGATTAGGAGCTTGAGTCTCTGAACCACTTAAAACCCCTTGTGTCTTTTACCAAACCAAAAAGTATTTAAAATAAAAAGGATCTATTCAACCCCCCCCCACTTCTAGATCTATATTGTGCCTACTGGGAACTAACACTACTCCCTCCCATATCATTTGCCCTTCTATATCGTTTGCTCTCACACCTATCTCGCTCCTTCTACCTCCCACCAATGGAGCTCTATCTATCCATTTCTCCCTTTCCTCCCAATATCTGATCTATCTCTCCCCCTACTTTCTATCCTATCTCTGCACCTCCGAGTCAAGGCCAAGGTGTCGCCAGACATCTATAGGGAAGGAGGAATGGACAAACAGAAAGATACAGTAACACACTTACTTAACATCATATCTATTTTAGGGGAAAAAAATATATTGACACATAAACTAAATTGGGGAACCACTTAATAGAATCATGCATAGGAGAAGTCAAGAAACTATATAATATTATAGTTTACCTAATTGAGAAATTCTTCATGCTAATTGTCAAGAGTATCAAATGATCGCATAACGTTTACGTCGTATACTAAAACACAACAATCTGTTCCTCTATAAAATACAATGCCAAGACTCTGAAATCTCTCTTGTCCAGCAGTGTCCCATATCTACCAATAAAATAAATTTAATCACCAGTAGAAAAATATCACAATGGCTCCAAAAGAGAGCACACACGCACACACACATACATATATATATATATAGATATATATATATATATATATATATATAACACGAAAAACTAAATGGTAGTAATGACGCACTTGTAGAGTGACAATCTTGTCATCAATTTGTAACTCTTTGGTCACAAAATCAGCTCCAATTGTAGCTTTATATTGTTGGCTAAACTTCTTATGTACATATCTACATAAGGAGTTACAGACCCATATGTACTAATTTAAGCATAACACAGTGAACCAATAAATCACAATCACAATAATATGACAAAAAGCTCACTTAATATATAATAAGATATATCAATCATAAATCATGATTCATAATACTGGTAAAACAATTTTAATCAAATAAAAGCAAGAAAAAATATAAAACTTGTGATTATAGCCAAACAATACCTAAAATTGCATCAGAGACAATGTACCATCTAATTTTCTTTAACCTACGGCAGCAGAAGAGGGAGACTGACCAGTGCGAGAGTAGGGGTTTGGCCGTCCTCCTCCATCCTCCTTTTCGCGGCTGTAGCCTCCAATTGTGCACGCGTATAAATATCCAGGGTCGATTTAGACCTTGACGAAACACCTCTGCCCCATCCAACGCTCCTAAAATCCCCCAGCGATTGATTCTACCTCCCATCAGATGCAGATCTAAACCCTCTGTCATTGAAATTATCCCAAGTATAGCCCATCTTCTGTTATTAGTTCTTGCACCTGTCGACACAATTATAAAAAAATAGCAGATAATGTAGAAATTAGGGCTTAACTCGGTATGAGAGATTTAGGCTCTTGTATAAGATATTAAGGGTGGATATGAGACATTTAGGCCTGGGTATGAGATATTAAGGCTTTAATTATAGCGGTACGAGAGATTAGGGCTTGAATTGCAATGGTGAGGAGCTGGAATTTTAGTCGTGAGGGGCTACTAAGTTGACAGATTTTAGGGAGAGAGATATGTATGGAATGAGATTTAGGGAGTTAGATATGGTTGGGTACGAGATTTAGCTGAGAATTTTTTGGAGCGTGAAAATAATGGAGGGAGATTTTGGCAGATAATTTCATTTAGGAGGGAGAAGTTCATTATCTACTGCCAAAGCTCGGTATAGGTTCATTTTTCTCCTCTATTGCGCCGGTAAGGGGTGACCGTCGGAATAGAGCCATTTTCTCTCTCTATAGTGACAGTCATCTCATGAGCATCGGTATATTATCCTATAGCAACGGTTCTTCCCCGACCGTCACTATATCTCGTCGCTATTGGTCAATTTTCTAGTAGTGCAAGTAGAGCATGATATCTACTATCTTCTATGATTTAAAAAGTTTATCATCAATTTTATCGCTGAGACTCAGCTTAATAAATAAACCACATCATCGAATCATCCCTGCACTACGGGCCAAGGATATTCATGTAATCGTCAATGGTCATGATTATACCGAATAATCCCTGGTCATAATCATACCAACAACTGTCCATCAATGCACTACAGGCCAATGAGAACTTTTACCACATCATTTGTAACATTACGGGTAATGATTATACCGAATAATCCCTGGTCATAATCATACCAATCAATAGTACATCTATGCACGTAATCCACAGATGACTTTTATCACAATATAAGCATGAGGATGATGACAATGATATAAGAATTCAATTAAAAAAAGCAAAGGATAAATTTTAAAAGATTTATAACTTAATTTATCCAAAATTCAATAATGTCCAAATTGTCAACATGATACTGCTTTGTGGAGTAAAATTCAAGAATAATATTGTATCAAAAATGATTTGGATAGCAAAGAAATTAATTTTTTATCATGAATAATTCCCCATGTGAATAGTACGCGAGTGAATAGTACCCTGTGAATAGTACTTTGGGAATAGTACCCCGTAAATAGTATATTATGAATAGTACTCGTGAATAATACTTTGTGAATAGTACCCGTGAATAGTACTTTATGAATAGTACCCCGTGAATAGTACTTTGTGAATAGTACCCTGTGAATAGTACTGTAAAAATGAATACTACTCATGGACAGTACTCTGGCATGAAAAGCTTAAAATTTAAATAGAATGTGTAGAAAATATCCTTGTGAAATGTTATTAGATGAAGCTCAAATTTCAAGGATATTCTACTAATTTCACGGAGTATAGAAGCAATACTTTAACCAAATGAGGGTATAATCAGGAATACGAGATGAAATAATATTACTCACATACTACAGAATATGAAAGAAAATATTATTCCTATGAATACTGAACAAAATAATATCCCTTACCTCTGAAGAAGATTGGATACTGGAATAGTGAGGCAGCAGACTTCTTTTCTTCTTTCTCTCTATAGCTTCTATCTCTATAATTGCTCTTGTGAGTCTTAGTGAATTTTTGAGAATGAAAGAAGAATGAGCTTCTATTTATAGGAAAATATAGTCTTGATAATTGCACGTTTTGGGGCTCAAAATATTACAGTATAATACCTTCATCTTTTCTTTCATTTTTAATTTAGTCTTGCAAGTATTATCAAACTTGCACCACCTCCCCTAATAGTACATCATGTGAATCAATAGTCAATTCATGTGAATCAATAGTACACACATATGAAAAAAATAGTTACGGTATAGTACATTCATCTATACCTCTATTTTTAATTTAGTCATGCAAGTATTATCAATCTTGCAATACCTCCCCTAATAGTACATACATGTGAATCAATAGTACACACATGTGAACACATAGTTATAAGCATGTGAATTAATAGCAATTAATTGCTCATTTATTCGATTAATTACCCGATTGGTCAATATAACTTCCAGACATCAATTATTATCGAAATAAATATCGATTTCCACTAACACTAATAATCCCAACACAATAGAACTATCAATTTCATCTTTAATCAACATGAACTTATTCATTATTAATATTATAACTCACAATATTTAACAACCAGATCATTCCGAGGAAAGAGGGGGCTTTTGTGACGCCCCTTAAATAGGTATACATCACCCATCTTGAGTCGCTAAATACATGGTACAAAATTCAAATACAACTTAATTATACAACAGTCGTGTAAAATACGACAAAACATAATCTAAGAGTTTTAATCAGAATATTATCATCTAGACAATATCCACACTCAATGGAGTCCTCATTACATTTATTGTCACACTATTTAACAGAATAGTGAGGACTACTAATGCTATCATCTCGACCGTCACTCCGCTTCCTCGACTAGTCCCTGCTTATGTTCTCATTTCCTAAAGAGAACAAAGAAAAGAAAGGGTGAGCTCAACTAGCCCAAGAAGAAATATTATGACTAAGATAATGCAAAATAAATTATCATTAGCCTTCAACAAAGGTTAAACCGATAAAATATAATAAACATCAAGTTTAACTGCATAGCTGAACAACCAATCCATTAGAAGAGTCAAGTAGAGAATAAAATCTACTATCTTCTATGATTTAAAAGGTTTTCATCACTTTTATCGCTGAGACTCAGCTTAATAAATAAACCACATCATCCCCACTTTACTACCAATGATATTCATTAGTATCACGACCACAAATTATCTATGCACTACGGGCCAATGATATTCGTGTATTCATCAATGGTCATGATCATGCCAACAACTGTCCATCAATGCACTACGGACAATCAGGACTTTTACCACATCATTTGTAACATTACGGTCATGATTATACCGAATAATTCCTAGTCATAATCATACCAAGTCCATCTATGCTCTACAAGCCACATATGACTTTCAACATATTATAAACATGAGGATGATGACAATGATATAAGAATTCAATCAAACAAGTTCAAGGATAAATTTGTAAAGATTTATAATTTAATTTATCCAGAAATCAATAATGTCCAAATTGTCAACATGATACTGCTTTATGGAGTAAAATTCAAGAATGTTCAGAAGAATATTTCCATGAAAAGATACTGGATGAAGCGCAAATATCAATGATGTTCCACTAATTTCATGGAGTATAGAAGCCAAAACTTTAATCAACTGAGTATAATAGAATATATGAAACCGCAAATGGATTTTTGCCGCCATACGGTAATCCACATAGACAGATTATTCCAACAGAATAATAAAGAATGGAATAACAGAAGAATTCACCATGCATGCATAATCCGCATGCATGTGTTATTCCAAATGTAATAATAAACAATAGAACCAATTCATGCGTAATTAAATGCAGACGGATGTTCCAACGTAATAATAAAGAATGGAACTGTGTCATGCGTAATCCATACGTATAGGTTATTCCAACAGAATAATAAAGAATGGAATAACAGAAGAGTTTCACCATGTATGCGGTACTTCGCATACACAGGTTATTCCAACATAATAATAAAGAATGGAACAACCCTTACGAGTATTGAAAGAAAATAACTCTCTTCATGAATACGAAAGAATAATACCCCTTACCTTAGAAAAACTGGATACTGAAATAGTGAGGTAGCAGACTTCTCTTCTTCTTTCTCTCTATAATTTATCTCTATAATAATTTCTCAAAAGCTTTTGTGAATTGGTGAGAAATGAAGGAAAAATGAGCTTCTATTTATAGGAAAATATAGTTTCGATAATGTGAATTAATAGTTCATTCATGTGACTCAATAAATATCATGTGAAAAAAAATATTCAAATATAGTACCTTCATTATACCTCAATTTTAATTTAGTCATAAAGTATTATCAATCTTGCACCACCTCCCCTAATAGTACATGAATGTGAATCAATAGTACACACATATGAACAAATAGTTATAAGGATTTGAAATAATAGCAATTAATTGCTCATTTATCATTAATTACCTCAAATAAAACCTCCGGACATTAATTATTATCGAAATAAATATCGATTTCCACTAACACTAATAATCCCAACACAATTGAACTATCAATTTCATCTTTAATCAACACAACTTATTCATCATTAATATTATAACTCATAATATTTAACAACCACTGTCGTCCCGAGAAATAGGGGCTTTATATGGATTTCTCTCTTATCAAGCGCAATTAGGTAACCAAACTCATGACCCCCAAAAATAGGTATACATCACCCATCTTGAAATGCCAAATACTTGGTACAAAAAATTCAAATACAACTTCATTATACAACAACAAATGTAAAATACAACTAAACATATGATGTGAGTTTTAATACAAATATTATCAACTAGCCTCAAGAAGAAATATTATTTAACAGAATGGTGAGGACCGCATCCGGTCCATCACTAAGATAATGATAAAGATAATGCAGAATAAATTATCATTAGCCTTCAAATAGTTTAAACCGATACAATATAACAAACATCAAGTTTAATCTGCAATGAACAAGCAATCCATTAAAAGAGTCAATTAGAGAATAAAATCTACTATCTTCTATGATTTAAAAGGTTTTTCATCACTTTTATCATTGGGACTCAAATTTAATAAATAATCCACATCATCGAATCACCCCTCGCTACTACCAAGGATATTCTTTAGTCACACCACCAAACTATCCATGCACTACGAGCCAAGAATATTTGTGTATTCATTAATGGTCATGATCATGCCAACAACTCGTCCCATCAATGCACTACGCCAAATGAGGACTTTTTTACCACATCATTTGTAACATTACTACCATGATTACAATCAATAATCCTCGGTCATAATAATCATATACCAAGTCCATCTATGCACTACAAAAGCCACGATGACTTTAAAAAAAATATAAACATGAGGATGATGACAATGATATAAGAATTCAATAAAACAAGTGTTCAAGAATTAATTTATTCAGAACTAATAACGCCCAAATTGTCAACATGATACTTCTTTTGTAGAGTAAAATTCAAGAATGCTCGTAAGAATATTTCCATGAAAAGATATCGATGAAGCGCAAATATCAAGGATATTCCACTAATTTCATGGAGTATAGAAGTCAAAACTTTAACCAACCGAGTATAATAAAGAATGAATAACAAAAGAAATCACCATGCATGCGGATTTCATACAAGCAAGTTATTCCAATGTAATAATAATAACGAAACCAAAGTCGTGAAATTGAAATTACACCGATGTGATGTTCCAATGTATAATAAAGTATAGAATAACAATGTAAATCACCATGCATGCGGTACTTTGCATAGACATGTTATTCCAATGTAATACTAAATAACGGAACCAGTCGTCAAAGTAATACGCATGACGCATGATGTTCCAATGTATGTAATAATAAAGATTTTAACTGTCCCAAAAAGAAACGCATGCATGTGATATTCCAATGTAATAATAAAGAATAGAATAACAGAGAATTTCACCAAGTATAGGGAAGTCCACATACACAAGTTATTCCAATGTAATAATAAAGAATGGAATAATGTAAGTTCTCTTCATGAATACAAAAAAAAATAATACCCCTACCTTAAGAAGAAAGAGTAGTACTAGATATATAAGTAAGTGAAGTAGCGTAATACTTTTCTTCTTTTTCTCTATACTTTATCTCTCTAGAGTTTCAAAGTGAATTCAAGAAAAATAATGAAGGAATGAGCTTCTATTTATAGAAAAATGGATCGCATAAGAACTAACTCATGAAACTAGTTCCATTGATTTACTTTTAATCTGACTTCCATATTTAAAAAGCAAAATCTTTTAAATAAAATATAATATATTCTATTTATAATCTAATAAAATGAATAACTTTATAAAAGATTTTACTATGCAAACACTATCTACGCAAACACTATGCAAACACTATGCATAATAATAATATATAATATATTCTAATTATTGTCTAATAAAATGTATAACTTTATAAAAGTATTCTGCTTTATATAAAAGATTTTACTATTAGCCTAATAAAATGAATAACTTTATAAAAGTATTCTGTTTTATATAAAAAGCTTTTCTGTTTTATTACATTAATAATACCAATAAAACAAATCTGAGTGACTTATCACATAAGCATCAATAATCAATACCGTGTGCTACAATGCAACCACGCGTATTATTATACTTTTACTACCGAGTAGTTCAACAGTATTAATGGTAAAACTTCCGCCGTTATTTTCAATAAAATATTTTTGTCATTTTCTCAATCCGACAATAATTTTGTTATGGGGTCCACCAATGATTGTGCTGTTGTACGAATATTCTCTGTTAAAACGAATATTCTCCGACCAATCTAATATTATATACAACTTGCGTACTTTGCAAAATTTATAAATATTACCGACAACTATAACATTATATCAAATTTACTCCATAATATTCAAAAATAATATTTATAGAAAATTCATCTTTATTCAAAAAGTTGGGGTCTTACAACCTCCCTTTCTTATGAAATTTCACCCTCGAAATTAGGGTACGTACCTGGTATGTCGAAGAGGTAAGGATACCTTGATTTCATTTCAAATTCTAACTCCCAAGTCATTTCCTCAACATCGTGGTTTCTCCACAAAACTTCGACTTGAGGTATAACCTCGAGCGTAGAATATGTTCCTTCTTATCCAAGATTTGAACAGAACCTCTTCATACGCCAAATCTTCCGCTATTTCGTCCTGGTTCTAACTCAATAATGTGGTTCGGTCTTTCACATATTTACGTAATATGGATATGTGAAAAACGTTATGAACACGAGACATACTTCAAGCAGAAAGCAGCCTATAGGCCACGCCCTACTCGATCGAGGATTAAAATGGGCCAATGAATCGAGGATCGAGTTTTCCTCTCTTTCCAAATCTCGTAACTCCTTTCCATGGAGCAACACGTAACAACACATGATCTCCTATATCGAATTCCACGCCCTTTCGATGAAGATCAAGATAACTCTTTTGTCGATCTTGTGAGGTTTTTATATACGTTTCGATCGTTTGAATCTTTTCCGTAGTCATATACGCACTCAACTCCGGACCCCAACAACGCTGCTTCACCCACCTCATCCCAAAGATACCGAGAACGACACTTTCTTCCATACAACGCTTTGAATGGAGCCATGCCAATACTTGCTTGATAACCGCTTGTTGTAGAGAAAAACTCCACCAATGGTAAGAACTTGTCCCAACTTCCTTGAAATCAAGGACACAGAGTCTTAATAGATCTTCAAGAGTTTGAATAGTCCTCTCCGATCCGTCCGTCCGCCTCGAGGATGATATGTCGAGCTAAATCGTAAGTCCGTGCTCATAGCTTTTTGCAAACTAACCCAAAATCGTGAAGTGAATCTTGGGTCTCGATCGTAAACTATGGATACCGCATACCCATGCAGCTTACACAATCTCGCTTATGTACATACGAGCAAGAAGACGCTCAAGTGTATAAGTTTCTCGATTGGTAAGAAATGAGCAGACTTGGTCAATCTATCAACAATGACCCAAATCGCATCTATGCCTTGAGAAACCTTAGGAAGACCAAGAATCGAAATCCATGGTAATGTGCTCCCACTTCCATTCTAGAATTTCAAGTGGTTGCAATGGACCTTTTGGTACTTGATGCTCCGCTTAACTCATTGACAAGTTAGACACCTTGAGATAAACAACGCTATCTCTCTCTTTTCATATTGCTTCCACCAAAATGTATGATCAAAGATCATGATACATTTTGGTACTCCTGTGATGGATTGCAAATGGTGTGTTGTGCGCCCATCATGATTTTATACTTTAAATCGTGGTCGTTAGAACACAAAGTCCGGAGTCGACTCAAGTATTCCTTCTTCATCGATTCTTGCTTTCCAATATAAGCACCTTCTTGCACTTTCTTCCCTCATACGCATCGCCTCCGTGTCCTAGTTTGAGCAAACTTTTAACTTTATCAATTAAAGTCGGTTCTACTCAGATATTCGCCATCATCACACGGGTCCCTCGAGTCTTTAACTCTATCTCCATCCTTTGTAAGTCACACAAAATGGGCCTTTGCGCTGACAATATCGCATTCAAGCACTTGCATATGATCTTCTACTCAATGCGCCACCTACCACGCTCGCTTTTCCAAGATGGTATTGATGGTATGATCATAATCTTTCAATAGCTTCAAGCCAACGCCGTTGTCGCATGTTGAGTTCCTTTTGAGTGAAGAAATATTTGAGGCTTTTATGATCCGTAAAGATCTCCACTTTCTCCCCATACAAGTAATGCCTCCAAATCTTTAGTGCGAAGACAACAACCGCTAACTCTAGATCATGAGTAGGATAATTCCTCTCATATTCTTTGAGTTATCTTGAGGCATAGGCTATGACTTTCCCATGTTGCATGAGAACACATCCCAACCCTTTTCGCCCAAGCATCATCAGAGATGACAAATCCTCCGAGCCGATGGTATTGTCGTAACAAATAAAAAATGAGTCTCCTCTCGAGTTCTTGAAAACTCTTCTCACATTCTTCGCTCCAACCAAACTTTGTATCTTTCCGAGTCACCGAAGTTAATGGAGTAGCGATTCGAGAAAATCCTTCCACGAATCTCCGATAATAACCAAATAAACCGAGAAAGCTACGATTTCGATCATCGATTTAGGTTGCTCCCACTTTGAATAGCTTCAATCTTTTCTGGTCAATGATATTCCCATGACTTGATACCACGCGCCCAAGGAATGCTACTTCCTCGCCGTAACTCGCATTTCTTCAACTTGGCATAAAGCTTATTCATTCACGCTTTTGAGTGTCACCCTCAAGTGTTGCTCATGATCTTCACGGCTTTTTGAATAAATAAGGATGTCATCAATAAAGACGACCACAAAGTGATCCAAATATTCCTTGAATACTCTGGCTCATCATATCCATGAAGGCAAAGAGAGCATTAGTCAATCCAAAGGACATGACTAGAATTCATAATGCCCGCATCGAGTTCCGAAAGCCGCCTTTGAATGTCATCGCTCTAATCTTCAATCGGTGATATCCTAACGAAGATCAATCTTTGAAAAGAATTTGGCTCCTTGTAAATCGGGTCAAACAGTCATCAATACGCGGCATGGGTACCTATTTTTGATGGTGACATGATTCAACTCCCGATAATCAATACAAAGTCGCATACTCCCATCTTTCTTCTTCACGAATAGTAATGGAGAGCACCCCAAGGAGAAGTACTAGATTTAATAAAGCCAATGTCTAATAATTCCTCGCAGTTGGGTCTTTAACTCCTCAAGTTCAATAGAGCCATTCGATATGGGGCTTTGAAATAGGTTTTGTACCAAAGTTCAAGGTCGATACAAAATTCAATTTCACGCCTGGGGTAGGCCAGAAGTTCTTCAGTGAATACGTCAGAAATTCATTAACAATAGAAATATCATTCAAAACTCGACGATTTTTGTTTAGATCCGTGATATGAGCTAAGAAAGCTTGACATCCGCTTTTTCAATAAACGAATAGCTTTATGGCTTAAGATGACCGTGATTGACTTTAATGGTTTTGTCGCTTGAATTCGCATAATAGGTTGATTAGGAATATGAAAGCTAACAACCTTACGAAAATAATCAATTTTTGCATGATGAGTAGTTAACCAATCAATCCCTAGAATCACGCCAAATGCAAGTATTTTTAATGAAATAAGATCGACAGTAATGTGAGGGTACCGATTTGAACCAAACAAGACTTATAAACAAAGGATGTAATGAAGGTTTCTCCCAACGGAGTTTCCACAGATAAGTCAATGTCTAATTTCTCCTGAGTCAAATTTAATCGCTGAGCGCAAGTAGGAGAAATAAAAGAATGGGTAGAACCCAGATCAAATAAAGTATAGACTTCGCTAGAGTTTATGATAAGCTTACCTGTGATGATGATCTCATTCGTTCCTTGCTTTCTTTCCGGGAGGTCACAACAAACGCCTCCTCAGACTACCGGGCTTTGACTTTTCTCGACTACCTTTGGTGCCCCATCCTAGCTTGAACTTGTCTTCGATGAACGACAAAATCGGGCTAGGTGACCTTCTCTCCACAATTATAACATGCTTTGATGGCATCGCGCAGCTTGACCTATGTGTCCCTCCTCCGCATTTGAAGCATATGATAGGTGGTCGCTTCTCCTTCCTTAACAACGGTGTTGGTCAGTCGACGCCTTTCCATCATTATTGAATCTCCTCTTCTTGAAATGTCCATTTTATTGCTTTTCGCCCCGATTACCACCAAGTGGTTACCATTTCGCCCGTTGATTCCTCCACGCTTGTTGTCACCGCTTTGATGACCGCTTCTCACCGGTATTATCATTTTGCCGGTTGCTTTCTTTTTGTCATGCGTTGACTCATTATCGCGCTTCCCACTAATCGAGCCCTATTTACAACATCTCAATACAAACACAGCTTTATGAGAAATAAGATGTCGACGTATTCTCGCTTTCAAACCTCTTAAAAACATACGTGTCCATTCTCTCTTCATTATCCACCAAAGGGATGCAAACCGACAACTCGGCAAACTTAGCTTCAGATCGCGACACACGGCCATGTTATTCTCGCTTCCAACTTGATGAACTCCACCTCCTTCATGTGACAAATACTTTCGGAAAGTACTTGTCGTTAAATAGTTCTTGAACTTCTCCCAAGACATTTTCAAAGGTGGCAGTGTCGAGTACGCTTTTACCGATTCCCACCAAGAATCAGCCTCCTCCTCGCAATATAAAGGCGGCAAGGAACCTTTTGCTCCTGAGCATCCCAAGACATCAAATATCTTGGTGATCTCGCTTTATCCATGCTTCCGCCTTAAGTGGTTTTAGCTTCAAATAAACTCCGGTGGTCCCAGCCTCCTTGAATCTGCTTAGCGGTGACCGTCCGAGAGTTTCAAAGTTTTCACCTATATTTTGGATAGAGCCGCTTCTCTCCTGCTCGCATGAATCAGCATAAAGCCTCCGAACATTCCATCATTCATCATTTGGTCGGTTGTTGTTGTTTGCATGAGGATTGTCGCCTTCCGATGCACATTATCCTGGATTATTGATATGTGGTGAATCAACGGTCGCCTGTGCTCCATTGCTATTCTCAACATTCTCGGATGTCATTTTCAGATACTACCACAAAACAAAAGTAAATTAACATGTAACATATTATCTCTATATTCTGACCGGCCAATTAAATACAAAAAAAACTTAGGTAGGTCATACTAGCGAAGGAATTCTCCGTCTCTCCCCTCCTAGTTCTATTCTCACATCTTATCCAGGGATCATATCCCTAAGCTTTGATACCAACTGTGACGGCCCCAAAATAGGTATACATCACCCATCTTGAGTCGCCAAATACATGGTACAAAATTAAAATACAACTTAATTATACAACAATATGTAAAAATACAACTAAACATATGTCATGAGTTTTAATACAAATATTGTCATCTAGATAATATACAAACTCAATGGGGTCCTCATTACATTTATTATCACACTATTTAATGTAATAGTGAGGACTACTAATACTATCATCCGTCCATCACTCCGCTTCCCCGACTCGTCCCAAATATATTCTCATTTCTTGAAGAGAACAAAAAAGAAAGGGTGAGCTCAACTAGCCCAAGAAGAAATATTATGACTAAGATAATGCGTAATAAATTATCATTAGCCTTAAACAAAGTGTTAAACCGATACAATATAACAAACATCAAGTTTAATCAGAATGAAACAAGCAATCCATTAAAAGAGTCAAGTAGAGAATAAAATCTACTATCTTCTATGATTTAAAAGGTTTTTCATCACTTTTATCAGCTGGGACTCAAATTTTAATAAATAATCCACATCATCGAATCACCCCGCACTACTACCAAGGATATTCTTTATTATCACGACCACAACTATCCATGCACTACGGCCAAGAATATTTGTGTATTCATTAATGGTCATGATCATGCCAACAACTGTCCATCAATGCACTACGGCCAACGAGGACTTTTACCACATCATTTGTAAAATTACTACCATGATTACAATCCGAATAATCCTCGTCATAATCATACCAAGTCCATCTATGCACTACACTGTGCCACGTATGACTTTAAAAAAATATAAACATGAGGATGATGACAACGATATAAGAATTCAATAAAACAAGTTCAAGAATTAAGTTATTCAGAACTAATAACGCCCAAATTGTCAACATGATACTTCTTTGTAGAGTAAAATTCAAGAATGCTCGTAAGAATATTTCCATGAAAAGATATCGGATGAAGCGCAAATATCAAGGATATTCCACTAATTTCATGGAGTATAGAAGTCAAAACTTTAACCAACCGAGTATAATAAAGAATGAATAACAAAAAAAAATCACCATGCATGCGGTATTTCAGATAAATAAAAGTTATTCCAATGTAATAATAATAACGAAACCAGTCGTGCAAAATTCGCACCGACGTGATGTTCCAAATGTAATAATAAAGAATAGAATAACAACAAAATAAATCACCATGCATGCCAGATTGTGATAGATAAGTTATTCCAATGTAATACTAAATAACAAAATCGTGTCAAAGCGTAAAATACGCACCGATGATGTTCCAAATGTAATAGTAAAGATGAATCTGTGTCCCACAGAAAACGCATGCATGTGATATTATTCCAAATGTAATAATAAAGAATAGAATAACAGAGAATTTCACCAAGTATGGGGAAGTCCACAGATACAAAAGTTATTCCAATGTAATAATAAAGAATGGAATAATGTAAGTTCTCTTCATGAATACAAAAGAAATAATACCCCTACCTTAAGAAGAAGAGTACTAGATATATAAGTAGTAGAAGTAGCGTAATACTTTTCTTCTTTCTCTCTATAATTTATCTCTAGAGTTTCAAAGAATTCGTAAGAAATAATGAAGGAATGAGCTTCTTTATTATAGAAAATGGATCGCATAAGAACTAACTCATGAACGATCCAAATTGATTTTTTTTATAATCTGACTATCCATATTTAAAGAAAAATCTTTTAAATAAAATATAATATATTCTATTTATAATCTAATAAAACGAATAACTTTATAAAAGATTTTACTATGCAAACACTATGCAGTATCACTATGCAAAACACTATGCATAATAAAATATAATATATTCTAATTATTGTCTAATAAAATGTATAACTTTATAAAAGTATTCTGCTTTATATAAAAATTTTACTATATAGCCTAATAAAACGAATAACTTTATAAAAAAGTATTTTGTTTTATATAAAAGATTTTCCGCTTTTATTACATTAATAATACCAATAAAAAAAAACCGAAAGTGACTTATCACATAAGCATCAATAATCAATACCGCAGGTACTACTATGCAAATCAATCGCCAGACATCGTATTTTTTTTACTACCGAGTAGTTCAACAAAGATTAATGGTAAAACTTCCGCCGTTATTTTTAATAAAATATTTTTTTGTCGCTTTCTCAATCCGACAATAATTTTGTTGTGGGGTCCACCAATGATTGTGTTGTATGAATATTCCCTCATAAAACAAATATTCCCCAATCGTATTAAAAACTTAAATATTCCCCAAATTTAATCGAATATTATATATCAACTTCATAATATTTTATAAAAAATTTATAAATATTACCCACAACTATAACATTATATCAAATTTACTCCATAATATTCAAAAATGATATTTATAAAAATTCATCTTTATTCAAAAATCACTTCTCATCAATAATCAATATCGTGTGCTACTTTGCAACCACATGTATTATTGTACTTTTACTACTGGGTAGTTCAAAAGTTTAACGATAAAACTTTCGTCGTTATTTTTAAAAATATTTCAGTCGTTTTCTAACTACGACAATACCTCCATTGTGGGGTCCACAAATGATTATGTCGTCGTACGAATATTCCTTGTTAAAATGAATATTCCCCGACCAATCGAATATTCCCAGACACAACGAATATTTTATATCAACTTGCTTACTTTGCAAAATTTTCAAATGTCACCCTTAACTTTAACCTTTATCAATTTAACCATTTACTAAATAAAATAATAATTATAAGAAAATTGAATACATTCATTTCATAAAATTCGGGGTCTTACAATCTCCACTCCTTATGAAATTTCGCCCTCGAAATTTACGTACGTAATTGGTATGTCGAAGAGATGATGATACTTCGTCAGATTCTAATTCTTGAGGTATAACCTTTGAGCATCGAATATGATCCTTCTTATCCAATATTTTAACACGTATCTCCTCATACGTTAAATCTTCTGCTATCTCATCTAGTTCTAATTCAATAATGTGGTTTAAGTCGTCCACATATTTACGTAACATCGATACGTGAAATACGTTATGAAAACGCAACATACTTGGCGGTAAAACGAGTCTATAGGCCACAGTTCCTACTCGATCGAGGATTTCAAATAAACCAATAAAATTGAGGGTTGATATTCCTCTCTTTATCGACTCTTCCTTCTAGAATAACGCCTTCTTGAACCTTCTTCTTCGTATTCATCAGCCCCGGGTCTGTAGCTTGAGCGACTTTTAACTTTATCAATTAAAGTCAATTCTACTTGTATATTTGATATCACCATGTGGGTCCCTAGAGTCTTTAACTCTATTTTCATCATTTGTATGTTATATGAAATGGATACGATCTTCTACTCAACGCGTCAGCTACCACGTTCGCTCTTCCACGATGATTGTAAGACCCCAACTTTTATGAATAAAAATGAATTTTCTATATATATCATTTTTGAATATTAAGGAATAAATTTGATATAATGTTATAGTTGTGGGTAATATTTATAAATTTTGCAAAATAAGCAAGTAGTTATAAAATATTCATGTTGTCGGGGAATATTCGTTTGGTCGTGGAATATTCTTTATGTCGAGGAATATTCATCCAACGGCGCAACCATTTGTCGGCCCCATAATGGAACATGGTCGGATGAAGAAAATGATAAGTTTGAGTTTTTATAAATAACGGCGTAATTGTTACCGTTAACACTGTTGGAATACCCGGTGATTAAAATACAATAATACACGTGGTTGCACAAGAAGACACGGTATTGCATGCATATTTTTTGAATTATTGATTCTTACGTGAAGGCACTACTCAATAATTATTACAAGTAATTCTTGCTCAATATTTTATTTTATTGATTCAATAATTGCTTGCGTTGATATTTTATATTATTGTTGTTTCAATAATTGTCACCGCATGATTTCCCATTATCGGATCAATAATTCATAATATTTGACTAATATTATTAGATAGCATTATTAGGCAATGTCTAGAAAGTTACATCAAGGAGAGGTTTGGTCACCTAATTGCGAGCCAATGAAGGAGAAATCCTTATCGAAAAGCCCCTTTTCACGGAACGGCCTGGTTGTCATTATTGTGATTCTGTAATATTATTTGTGAATAATTATTTATTGATTTTTATGATAAGGAAATTTTATTTTATGTGGATATAATTGAAGGGATTATGTTGAGGTGTTTTATCAGTATTTTTGTCGGAATGGATGTATTAAAAATTAAATTAGTGTTCTTAAAGCTCTATTGCGTGAGTTATAATTTTAATCCGACCGTTGGATCGTTGTGATTTTTGGATATGTTATACATATATAAGTTGAGTATATGTCCACAAATTTTGAACCGTTAAAAATTAATGTATGATTTGTTATGAATTTTATGAGGTATTGAAAATCATCCGTTTGTGGATTTCGAATATTTTCTATCTGGAATTTGGAAAAACTTAAAATTACAAAGTTATAGAGAAATTTGATTTCGTATTGAATGGACATAAAATTCGTATTTTTCTGATAAAAGGGCTATTTATTATGAATTGTTGAAGTTTCGGAAGTTAAAATGTTTTTATTAAAATTATAGGTGGGACCCATTTTTGGTTGGTGTAGAAAACATGTGATAATTTAATCTTTCAATTATGGTGGGCTGATTTGGTTCAAAGGCATGCGTAGAAAATATAAATTATAATATTATTTTATTATTTAGTCTCATATGGCGTTCTACCATTTTCCTATAAATAGGCGCTTAAGTTAGAATTGAAAATCACAACAGAATCATAGAATTCTTCTTCTATAATCTTGAGCGTATTTCTTTCGAGTTTTAGAAAGCTTTGAGCGTAGAAAATAGTGAAAGTTTTCTTCAGGAATATCCCAACTATACCAGTTGGAATACTCTTCTTTTCAAGGTAAGGGATGTTATTTTTGTTCAATATTCGCTTGAAATAATATTTTCTTCCATACTATGTAGTATGTAAGTAATATTATTTTGTTTCAGATTTCGAATTCTATACTCGTTTTGTTAAAATTCTTGCTTCTATACTACATGAAATTAGTTGAATATCCTTGATATTTGCGCTTCATCTAGTATCTTTTCATGAAAATATTATTCTGAGCATTCTTGATAAGTTTTAACTTTTTCATGCCAGAGTACTATTCACTGGGTTACTATTCCCAAAGTACTATTAACGGGGTACTATTCACTCAAGTACTATTCACCTGGGGTACTATTCATGATAAAAATTGATTCATTTTCAGTCCAAATTATTTTTGGTACAATATTATTCTTGAATTTTTCTCCACAAAGCAGTATCATGTTGACAATTTGGACGTATTGATTTTTGGATAAATTAAATTATAAATCTTTAAAAATTTATCCTTGAATTTGTTTTATTGAATTCTTATATCATTGTCATCATCCTCATGATTATATTATGTTGAAAGTCATATGTGGCATGTAGAGCATAGATAGACTTGGTATGATTATGACCAGAGATTATTCGGTATAATCATGACCGTAATGTTACAAATGATGTGGTAAAAGTACTCATTAGCCCGTAGTGCATTGATGGATAGTTGTTGGCATGATCATGACAATTGATGAAAATACGAACATCCTTGGCATGTAGTGCATGGATAATTTGTGGTCGTGATACTAATGAATATCCTTGGCCGTAGTGCAGGGATGATGTGGATTATTTATTAAGATGAGTTTCAGCGATAAAAGTGATGAAAAACCTTTTAAATTATAGAAGATAGTAGATTTTATTCTCTACTTGACTCTTCTAATGGATTGCTTGTTCCACTGTAGTTAAACTTGATGTTTGTTATATTTTATCAGTTTAACACTGTTGAAGGCTAACGATAAATTATTCTGCATTATCTTAGTCATAATATTTCTTACTGGGCTAGTTGAGCTCACCATTTTGCTTTCATTGTCCTCTTCAGGAAATGAGAACGTAGTCAGGACTAGAACGGAGTGACGGTCCATATGATAGCATTAGTAGTCCTCACTATTCTATGAAATAGTGTGATAATAAATGTATTGAGGACTCCAATTGAGTTGAATACTGTCTAGAAGACAATATTCGTTTTAAAACTCTTAGTTTATGTTTTGTCATATTTTACACGACAGTTGTATTATTAAGTTGTATTTGAATTTTGTACCATATATTTGGCGACTCAAGATGGGTGATGTATACATATTTTGGGGGTGTCACAGTTGGTATCAAAACTTAGGGATATGATCCCTGGCTGAGATGTGAGATAAGAACTAGGAGGGGAGAGACGGGGAATTCCTTCACTAGTATGACCTATCAAAGTTATATGGTATTTAATTGGTCGGTCAAAGTATAGGGATAATATGTTGCATGTCAATTAACCCTTGTTTTGTGGCAGTATTTCAAAATGACATCCAAGAATATTTTAAAATAGTAAATGAGCACAGGAGACCGTTGAGTCACCACAGATTAATACTCAGGATAATGTGCAACAAGAAGACAATAATCCTCAGGTAAACAACAACGATCAAATGATGAACGATGGAATTTCAGAGGCTTTATGCAATTCATGCAATAACAGGCGAGAGCGGCTCCTGTCCAAAATGTAGGTAGAAACACTGGAAACATTCGGATGGTCACCGCTAAACAGTTCAAGGAGCTGGGACCACTGGAGTTTATTGGAGAGCCAAAATCACTTAAGGCAAAAACGTGAATAAAGCAGATCACCAAGATATTTGATGTCTTGGGATGCTCCAAGGAGCAAAAGGTTCCCTTTGCCACCTTTATGTTGCGAGGAGAGGCAGATTACTGGTGTGTAAAATCCCAAATTTTACGAATAAAGATTTAATTTTCTCGAAATATTTTTTCAAAATTATGGTGTGGATTTGAGATAATGTTATATTTGTGGGTAATATTTATAAATTTTAAAAATTATGCAAGTTGTTGTATAATATTCGATTTGTCGGAGAATATTCTTTTTGTCGGGAAATATCCGTACGACGGTACAATCATTGTTGGACCCCACAACGGAATTATTGTCGGATTGAGAAAATGACAAAAATATTTTTATGAAAATAACGGCGGAAGTTTTACCATTAAAACTATTGAACTAATCGATAGTAAAAGTACAGTAATACGCGTGGTTGCATAGTAGCACACGGTATTGATTATTGATGCTTACGTGAGAAGTCACTTAGTTTTATTCAATTATTGCAACAGTAATTATTGCATAGTATCTCACATTATTTGATTCAATTATTGTCGATATTTTATATATAATTAAATCAATAATTGAGATGAAAGAGTTATTAATATTATTATTTACAATATTAACAATGTCTAGAAGTTCTGTCAATGAGAGGTTTGGTCACCTAATTGTATGCCAATAGGGAGAAATTCTTATTGGAAAGCCCCATATTTCCTGGGAATGAGCTGGTTGTTAATATTGTGAGTTATAATAATATTAATAAATGTTGTAAAAAATATTGAGGTGATTTTTATGAGGTATTTGTTGTATTTTGGACCACCCCCATTTATCCATTTTCAAAATAATCGGTGAGAAAATTTTACAAGATTTTTAGTGGGGCCCACATGTGGGGCCTGCGTGTGACTTTGGAAATCTGATCATTTGGGGAGAGTCACAGGAAAGTTTATATATATATATATATATATATATATATATATATATATAAATTTTGTTTTATTATTATTATAAATATAATAAAATGAAAACTTTTATATAAAATGTAATACTTTTATAAAGTTTTGTTTTATTTGATTATAAATAAAATATATTATATTTTATTATGCATAGTGTTTGCATCTTTGCTGCATAGTATAGTATTTGCATATAAAAAAATCTTTTTTATATAAAACAAAATACTTTTATAAAGTTTTGTTTAATTTGATTATAAATAGAATATATTATATTTTATTATGCATAGTGTTTGATAGTGCTCGCATAGTGTTTTGCATAGTAAATATTTTTTATATAAAATAGAATACTTTTATAAAGTTATTTATTTTATTAGATTTTAAATAATATATATATATATATATATTATAAATAGAATATATTATATTTTATTGTATAGTATCCTTTCCATCCTCCTATAAATAGGATGCTTAGTTAGAATTGAAAAACACACAAGAAGTTCAGAGAATTCTTCTTCTATAATCTTGAGCGTAGTTCTTTAGAGTTTAAGAAAGTTTTGAGCATAGTGCAAGTTTTCTTCAAGTATATCCCAGCCCTACCCGTCGGAATACTCTTCTTTTTAAGGTAAGGGGTATTATTCTTTCGTATTCATGAAGAGAGTTATTTTCTTTCAATACTCGTAAGGGTTGTTATTCCATTCTTTATTATTATGTTGAATAACTCGTCTGTGCTAAGTACCGCATACATGGTGAAATTCTTCTTCATTATTCCATTCTTTATTATTCTTTGAATAACTTTGTATGTCGCTTGCACTGTGAATTACATTGTTATTCCATTCTTTATTATTCTGTTGGAACATCATCCTGCATCGTGTGATTACGCGACTGATTCCATTCTTTATTATTCTGTTGGAACATCTTGTCTGCATGTGATTACGCACGACCGGTTCCATTCTTTATTATTCTGTTGAATATCTTCGTGCGCATGCGAATTACGCACGACCGTTCCATTCCATTCTTTATTACTCAGTAGGAATAACTTTGCTTATGTGGATTACCGCATGCACGGTGAATGATCCATCAGTATTCATTCCTTATTAACTTGTGGAAATGATCTGCATCACGTGGATTACTGCATGGCGGGCAAAAATCCATTTGCAGTTTCATATATTCTATTATACTCAGTTGGTTAAAGTTTTAGCTTCTATACTCCATGAAATTAGAAGAATATCTTGGATATTTGCGCTTCATCCAGTATCTTTTCATGGAAATATTCTTCTGAGCATTCTTGAATTTTACTCCACAAAGTAGTATCATGTTGACAATTTGGACGTTATTGAGTTCATGATAAATTAACCTATAAATCTTTAAATTTTATTCTTGAACTTGTTTTATTGAATTGTCATCATCCTCATGCTTATATTATGTTGAAAGTCATTTGTGGCCTGTAGTGCATAGATGGACTTGGTATGATTATGATCAGGGATTATTCGGTATAATCATGACCGTAATGTTACAAATGATGTGGAAAAAGTCCTCATTAGCCCGTAGGGCATTGATAGACAATTTTTGGTATGATTATGGCGATGGATTCTCTTAGGCCAAAGGTGTGCAGATGAATTATTTTATGGCATGATCAGAACCGTTGATGAAAACATGATTATCTTTGGCCCGTAGTGTATGGATACTTCGTGGTCGTGATACTAAAGAATATCATTGGCCTGTAGTGCAGGGATGATTTAATGATGTGGATTATTTATTAAGCCGAGTCTCAGCGATAAAACTGATGAAAAACCTTTTAAATCATAGAAGATAGTAGATTTTATGCTCTACTTGACTCTTCTAATGGATTGCTTATTCCCATGCAGTTTTTGATCTAAAACTTGTTGTGTATTATATTCTATCAGCTGTTATACTGTTGAAGGATAAGGATAATTTATTCTGCATTATCTTAGTCATAATATTTCTTACTGGGCTAGTTGAGCTCACCCTTTCTTTCAATGTTCTTTTCAGGAAATGAGAATATAGCTGGGACTAATCGGGGAATGGATTGACGGTCTAGATGGTTGCATTAGTAGTCCTCACTATTCTGTAAAATAGTGTGATAATAAATGTATTGAGGACTTATTTTGAGTTTGAATACTATCTAGAAGACAATATTTGTATTAAAACTCACAGCTCATGTTATATATTTAAGTTTGTATTTGTATTCTGTACCATTTATTTGGCGACTCAGAATGGGTGATGTATACCTATTTTTGGGGC
Source organism: Panax quinquefolius (assembly GCA_020205615.1). NCBI lineage: Eukaryota > Viridiplantae > Streptophyta > Magnoliopsida > Apiales > Araliaceae > Panax > Panax quinquefolius. Next base: position 41,256,766 of record CM035164.1, read on the forward strand.
ATCACAGTTGGTATCAATGCTTAGGGATATGACCCCTTTCTGAGATGTGAGACAAGAACTAGGAGGGGAGAGACGGGGAAATCCTTCGCTAGTATGACATACCTATGTTTATTTGGTATTTAATTGGTCGGTCAGAGTATAGGGATAATATGTGATATGTTAATTAACCCTTGTTTTATGACAGTGTTTGAAAATGGCATCTGAAAATGTTGAGATCAAAGAATGAAGCACATGAGACCGTTTGAGTCACCAACGATCAATACCCAGGATAATGTGCAACAGAAGACAATAATCCTCAGGTAAATAATAACACCGATCAAATGATGAACGATGGGATGTTCAGAGGCTTTATGCAATTCATGCAACATCAGGTAAGAGAGGCTCCTATTCAAAATATAGGTGGTAATAATGGCAACCCACGGTCGGTCACCGCTAAGCAGTTCAAGGAGCTAGGACCACCGGACTTTTTGGGAAAGCCAGAACCACTTAAGGCAGAGACGTGGTTAAAGCAGATCACCAAGATATTTGATGTCTTGGGATGCTCCGAGGAGCAAAAGGTTCCTTTTGCCACCTTTATGTTGCATGAAGAGGCAGATTACTGGTGGGAATCTGTAAAACGTACCCAGCCTGACGCATTCAAGATGTCTTGGGAGAAGTTCCAAGAGTTGTTCAACGACAAATACTTTCCCAAAAGTATTCGTCACATGAAGGAGTTGGAGTTTATCAAGTTGGAGCAAAATAATATGACCGTGTCGCAGTACGAGGCTAAGTTTGTCGAGTTATCCTGGTTTGCATCCCATTTGGTCGATAATGAGAAGCGAATGACGCGAATGTTTCTAAGAGGTTTGAAACCCGATATACATCAATACCTCATTTCTCACAAACTTTTTTTATATTCAGATGTTGTGAATAGGGCTTAGTTATTAGAGCGCGATAATGAGTCAACACAACCAAAAGGTAACGAGTAACAACACGATAATAATCATATCGGTGGCAACGGCCATCGGAACAATGATAACCATCGTGGGGGAAATTATCATGCCAAGAATGGTAACCACTTCGGTGGTAATCATGGCCAAGATAATAGGAGAGGAAATCTCAAGAAGAAAAGGTTCAACAACGATGGAAAGATAACAGCACCAACACCCATTTTTAAGGAAGGAGAACGATCACCAATTGTATGCTTCAAATGTGGAGGGGAGGGACATATCAGTCCAAGCTGCACGATGCAATCCAAAGCATGTTACAATTATTGAAAAGAAGATCACCTAGACCGATTTTTTCATGCACCAAAGTCAAGTCCAGCTGGGACGGTGGCACCAAAGGCGGATACAGACAAAACAAAGTTGGTGGTTTCAGGGAGAGCATTTTTCGTGACTTCTCAAAAAGCGAGTAACCCGAACGAAGTTAGCATAGGTTAGTTAATTATAAATTATTGCGAAGTCTATACCTTATTAGATACCGGTTCTACACATTATTTTATCTCTCTTGCATGCGCTCAGCATTTAAATTTGACTCCAGAGAGATTGGACTTTGACTTATTGGTTGAAACTTCGTTAGTAGAAACCATCATTTCATGTGTTATCCAAATCTTGGATGAGAGTCACAGTTTTGAATGATATTTCTATTGTTAATAAATTTCCTGGTGTATTCTTGAAGACTTAGCCTACCCCTAAAATGTGAAATCGAATTTTGTATTGACTCTAGTACAAAACCCCATTTCTAAAACCCTTAAATATTTCTTCAACTAAAACAAACGTATTATACGCCAAAGACGTTAGCTTGAGCTGTTGAATGATTACGATAATACCATTCAATACCATCGTGGAAAAGCAAATGTGGTAGCTGATGCGTTGAGTAGAAGAACGTATACGTTTACGAATGCGAATATACGAACCTACGTGAAGATAACAAATATATGATTAGAACCAACTTTAGTCGATAATGTTAAAGCTGCTAAAGCTACAGACCTGGAGCTGATGAATACGAAGAAGAAGGTTCAAAAGGGCGTTATTTTAAAAGCAAGAGTTACTGAAGAGAGGAAATCTCAACCCTCGATTTAATTGGGCTATTTGAAATCCTCGATTGAGTAGGAACTGTGGCTTATAGACTCGTTTTACCGCCAAGTATTTCGCGTGCTCATAACGTTTTTAACGTATCGATGTTATGTAAATATGTGGACGACCCGAACCACATTATTAATTTAAGAACCGGACGAGATAGCGGGTAATTTAACGTATGAAGATGTACCTATTAAAATCTTGAAATATATTTTACGCTCAAAGGTTATACCTCAAGAGTTAGAATTTGGCGAAGTGTCCTCATTTGTTCGGCATACCAGGTACGTACGTAAATTTTGAGGGTGAAATTTCATAAGGAGGGGAGATTGTAAAATTCCTAATTTTACGAATAAAGATTTAATTTTCTCGAACTATGTTTTCAAAATTATGGTGTGGATTTGAGATAATGTTATAGTTGTGGGTAATTTTTATAAATTTTAAAAAGTAAGCAAGTTATTGTATAATATTCGATTGGTCGGAGAATATTCTTTTTGTCGGGGAATATTCGTATGACGATTTTAACAATCATCAGGACCCCACAATGTAATTATTTTCTTGATTGAGAAAACGACAAAAATATTTTTATGAAAATAACGACAGAAGTTTTACCGTTAAAACTGTTGAACTACTTTGTAGTAAAAGTACAGTAATACGCGTGGTTTCATAGTAGCACACGATATTGATTATTGATGCTTACGTGAGAAGTCACTCAGTTTTGTTCAATTATTGCTACAGTAATTATTGCATCGTATCTCATGTTATTTGATTCAATTATTGTCGATATTTTATATATTATTAAATAAATAATTGAGATGATAGAGTTATTAATTTTATTATTTGCAATATTGACAATGTCTAGAAGATCTGTCAATGAGAGGTTTGGTCACCTAATTGTGCGCCAATAGGGAGAAATCCTTATTGGAAAGCCCCCTCTTTCCTGAGAACGAGTTGGTTGTTAATATTATGAGTTATAATAATATTAATAAATGTTGTTAAAAATATTGAGGTCCATAGTGCATTGATAGACAGTTGTTGGCATGATCATGACAATTGATGGAAACACGAACATCCTTGGCACGTAGTGCATGGATAATTTGTGGTCGTGATACTAATGAATATCCTTGGCCGTAGTGCAAGGATGATGTGGATTATTTATTAAGATAAGTCTCAGCGATAAAAGTGATGAAAAACCTTTTAAATCATAGAAGATAGTAGATTTTATTCTCTACTTGACTCTTCTAATGGATTGCTTGTTCCACTGCAGTTAAACTTGATGTTTGTTATATTTTATTAGTTTAATACTGTTGAAGGCTAACGATAAATTATTCTGCATTATCTTAGTCATAATATTTCTTACTGGGCTAGTTGAGCTCACCCTATTGCTTTCATTGTCCTCTTCAGGAAATGAGAACATAGTCGGGACTAGTCGAGGAACGGAGTGATGGTCTAGATGATAGCATTAGTAGTCCTCACTATTCTATGAAATAGTATGATAATAAATTTATAGAGGACTCCAATTGAGTTGGATACTGTCTACAAGATAATATTCGTATTAAAACTCTGAGTTTATGTTTTGTCGTATTTTACACAACAGTTGTATTAGTAAGTTGTATTTGAATTTTGTACCATGTATTTGGCGACTCAAGATGGGTGATGTATACCTATTTTGGGGGCGTCACAATGATATTGAATGGTATAGTCGTAACCTTCAACACCTCAAGCCAACATCTTTGGCGCATAATACGTTCGTTCGGGGTGGAAAAATATTTAAGGGTTTTAGAAATGGGTTTTGTACTAGGGTCAATATAAAATTCGATTTCTCGCTCTGGGTAGGCCAAGAAGTCTTTAGGGAATACATTAGGAAATTTATTAACGATAGAAATATTATTCAAAACTGTGACTCTCATCCAAGACTTGGATATCACATGTAATGAAGGTTTCTCCTAACGGAGTGATCTCATCGTATATATTACGATTCATTTCTATACCTTAATCGTTTTGTTTTACGATCTCTTATCTTTGTACTTTCAGTCGTTTAGACTCTATCTATTCACCACTACTGTTCAACTTTATTATCAGAGTTAAGGAACTCTGTATCTTATAACTTGCCGAGATTCGTCTTTGAATCTTACAGACCAACTAACTCTATTTGAGTTAGTACTTATCCTAATCACTGCGGTTATTAGTCTCAGGTATTCCTACCTAAGGTTCATAACCTACGGCTTTGATACCAACTGTAAGGGCCCCGAATTCGAGGTCCCGAATCACCGCGAATCCGGTTCGATCATTCTATCACTATTACTATTTGCGAAAGATATAAACATAAATTGTTTATACAATAAACTTTACACACTATTCCTCAAGGTCGAGTAACCTTAACTTATACACAAATCATAACTTTTCTAACACAGAACATTATTATCATACAACACTATTACAAATCTACTGCACACGTATACTAAAGATGGAAGTGTCTTGAACCTTTCCTTGTATCCGACGCATTCGCCTTAATCTGCAATGTTTTATCATGATATAGCAAGGGTGAACATAAGGATTGCCCAGCAAGTTTATGTTTAATAATATAACGATATATCATGATTTAAAGACTGAATAATAAGCTGGCTATAATTCATCAATATAATTGTGAACTAGCAGGAACAAACTTTTGACTGAATAAGTATATAACATGAACAAATATATCTGGACCAAAGGGTAATGAAGGTGATCAGCCTTTCATACCTGACTTATACATGCAATATGTACAGAGTACAATTCTACATGGCAATCAGCAATGATTATCCATAAGCATGTCTAAATGAAACAACTCTTAGTAGAGTTAAGTAAAAACAAACTTGCTTGAACCGTTGATTACAGCTACGCAATTTATAACGCTTTATCTGAAGACCTAATATTAGTAATATAGATCTCCAATATTAGAATAATATCATCATAATATAATACTATTATATATATAGCTATACATAGAATAACCTAAACACATAACACATAACCCTATCAGTCTACAACACACATAGGACTCGGTATCAAGTCAAACTATTGCAGTCTGAGTTGAACCCGACACAATTCTAACATCCCGACGGTTTAGTCGGACAATTCACGAGTTTAAGTTCAATTAAACTCTGCCTAAACACTTAACAATTATTTTAGATAATTTATTAATAGCCAAAATATTTTTCATAAGCTCGTAATAATTTTTAAATAACTATTATCATTTATCATGATTTTTAAATCATTAAAATCATATTTATATAATTTAAATACCACATAATTCTTTTATCATTAATATTTATTTATTATTAAATATTAATGAAATACATGTCATAATATTATAATATATTTATAATATCACAAAGTATTTTTAATACCTTAAAATCACCTTTATATGATTTTTAAACAATTAAATTCATTATCCGATAATTACTATTAATATTAAAATATTAATATTTTCATGACAAAATATCAAGTTATATTTTATAACTTAAAATATTTTTATAACACTTAAATCATTTTTATAATGATTTTAAATCATTAATTCTATTTTTCCATAATTTATTCAATATATTCATTAAATAAATTAATTACCATTAATATTGATTAATTAATAAAATTCATCATAAAATATTAAAAGTCACCGAAAATATCTTTAAATATTTTCTTATACCATAATATTATTTTTCATGATTTTTTCATGTATTAAAATTATTTTTAAATAATTTATTTAATATTATAATTAAATAAATTAAATACCATTTATATTCCAAAATATTAAATATTTATGAAATATACTGAAAATAATTAAAACTATTTTTTAGACTTTAAGATAATTTTTCAAATTTATTATGTATTTTTAATAATTAAAACTATTTTTATCTATTTTTAAATAATTTTCGGAAAATCAGAAATTCAAAATTAATAAAATCGTCGCTAAAGGGCCCTATAGCGACAGACCCATCGCTATAGGTGTTCTTGAGCCTGTTCTTGAGCTTCATGTCAGTTAACAAGGTGGGTGGTTTGACCACGATTAGATCTAGTTTCCAGTTGCTTTCAAGGCTTGTAAAAGTATTAATATTGTAGTACGTTTGTAGAACTACAACCACAAACAAGTATTATAGCCAAAACATATCACAACAGAAAGATCAAAGCTCCAGAAAGTCTTGTCAGGGTTGTTCTTCATTTCTGGGTTACCCAAAAATGAAGAACACTTCGAGGGTCTACTTTCTGGGCTTTTAATCAACACGTTCCCGACTTAGTAAGTGTGATTTAAGGGTTCAGTATTGTAGTCTCGATGTCAAGGAACAATAATACATCATCAGATAAACATCTTAACATCATGTGTTAAAGAATTTGGCCGGTCAAAGTAGTAGTCAGAAAACGGTCTTTGAAGATTCTGGGTTACCCAGAATCTCTTTCCGGCCAGTTGGTCAACGTGGTTTTGACCACGATTAGCTACGATTCTGTTATAGATTAAAGTGATATAAAGGCATGAGCAAGTAGCCTACATGTCAGACAACAACATTAAAATGATAACTTGGCCAAACCATCGAACCACAATAAGATCAGAAGGCTAGAAAATCTTGTCAGATCGGTTCTGGGTTTCTGGGCTACCCAGAAACAAGTTTTTCGTGAACGGTCAACGACCTTTGACTGCCTATAACTTTAAATCTAAACGTGATCTGGGCTTGATTCAAGTTCCAGATCACAGCCCTTACAATATACTACAGGTTTATAACTTAAAACAAAACAAATAATTATCAGGTAAGGATCTATGAGCCCTGGCAATCGGCTGTCAGGCCATGTTTTTGGGTTCATAGATCAGTTCTAAAAAATTTAATTTCGAGCATCAAAATGATATAGATCTAAGTTTTAGCAACCCAGATCATCAAGTGACACCCTCTAACACATATCTAAACAACAAACAACAACATCAAACATAAGATCAAAGGATTTCTAGGATTAGGGTTTATACCTCCTTTAAGGTTAAAATCTTGAATCTGACTTTTGGATCCTGATCTTGAAAGTTAATAACTGATAATGGTTTTGTTTATCACTCCCTCTCACTCTAAGTTCTGAATTTTTAGAGAGAGAAAGGCTTTGGCAAGTATGAGAAAATAAAGTTGGTTTTCTCTCTCCCATTAATCTATATAATTGTTGACATGTTGATAGGATATGATAATTTCGGCTGGTTGGTTGAGATTTGTAGCATGTGGCTGATCTAGGGTGGTTGACTTGCCAATATATGGCAAGATCTACAAGCAACATCCAATAATGCAACAAAGGTATTTTGGTCTTTTTGATTTTTATTTTAATGGCATTCTTGTCTTTTGATCCAACCCTTAGGGTTTAGGGTTTGAACCCTTAAGGTTTAGGGTTTAACCCTTAACTTTGCAATTTAATTTCAAAGATTTTCGAATTTCAGTTTTAAATATAGAAAATTAATATTTCTAAATTATAATTAGAATTTTCTTATTATATTAAAATTTTCTAATCATAATTCAATCTTGCTAATTATGATTAATATATCCTAATTAAAATTGCATATTAAGCAATTAGGGTCAAAATGGTCATTAGGATTTATAACCCAGAATTAGGGTTTCTAAATAAAAAATAATTTTTCTAAATTAGAAATTAGGTTTCCTAATTCGATTAGGGTTTCCTAATTACTTAACTTGAAAATTAGGATTAGGGTTTCCTAATTAACATTACAATTATTAAATTAACACTTAGGTTTTCTCTAATTATAAATTAGGGTTTCAAATCCCAAAGTTAGGGTTTAACAATTTGAAATTATGGTATGCTAAATAATTAAGCTTTACCCTAATTAATATTATAATTAAAAGCACTTGAACATTATAATTATCATGTAAGTTCCCAGATTAGGGTTTCATACACCGAATTAGGGTTTTGAATTCCCGAAACTGAAATTACGGTTTCCTGAACCAATTTTAGGGTTTCTTATAATTCGCTAGGGTTTTCTAACCGAACGTTGACGTTCTTAATATATACCTAGGGTTTGTTACATATATCATTTATCTGGTCAACCCTTGACCCTTAACCACATACTTTACACATATACAACCATGTACACAAAACATATTCACGTATTCCCTTAATCCGGAATAATTCACTTAAATCCTTCATAGAATTTTGAAATCCTCAAAATTCCTTCTCAAAAATATCAAACGTATACACTTATTTTCTGTCTAGGTTCTAATATTGAACCTTAAATTAATTAATTAAAATTTTAAAAATTTTCTAAATTCTCGGGGTGTCATATGTGTAAAATTCTGAAATCTGATTCAAGTGTGCGTAAGAATTTTTTTAAAAAATAATATTATTTTATTAAAATTTCTGCTTTGGTGTTCTAAGCATTTTCCTATAAATAGGATGCTTAGGTTAGAATTGAAAATCACACCAGAAACTGAAGTTTTCTCTCTCTATATTATCGAGCGTATTTTTGTGAGTATTTTGATACTTTGAGTGTTGCTATACGGTGCAAGTTTCCTTCAGTATTATATCTGATATTCCAGCCAAAAGTACTATTCTTTTGAGGTATGGGATGGTAAGAGATTGTAAGGGATAGTAAGGGATGTTATTTTCTTCGTAAATGATGTTATTTTTTTAATATCATTATACATAAATATTGGTATGAATTTTATTATAAAATTTTTACCTTTTTGTGTCGGGGTTACTATTCACGTATACGGCACTATTCACGTATACGACATTATTCATGTATATGACACTATTTACGTAAACGACATTATTTACATATACGGTACTATGTACGAATACTGAGTATAATTCACGAGTTACTGTTCATGGGTTACTATTTACGAGTTATTATTCACGAGTTACTATTCACGGGTTACTATTCACCAAAATTGGTTTCTTTTTCTGACCAAATTATCGTTGATTTATAAATCTTACTCTTGAAATTAAACCCATGTTTTGATTATATTGTTCTTATAATATTTTTATAATCCTAGTGACGAAATTTCTCTTTCACTTGAGTGTAAAGATGGGTAGATTATTGGTATGATCGTGACTATGGGTTCTCTTTGGCCAGTAGTGCAAAGTTGAATTGTTGACTGATATGATCATGACTATTGAATTTATAATTTAATATCTTTAGCTTAATTGCAAAGGTGAATTGATCTATGTGGTTATAATTATCGTTTATATAAATTCTAAAATGATTATATATTTCTTTGAGATATTAATATCTTTGGCCTGTAGTGCAAAGATGAATTATTGATGAATATCTTTGGCCCGTATTGCAAAGATGACCTGTTGTTGAATATCTTTGGCCCATAGTGAAAAGATGACTTGTTGTTGAATATCTTTGGCCTATAGTGCAAAGATGAATTGTTGATGAATATCTTTGGCCCGTAGTGCAAAGACAAATTTATTAGTATGATTATAAACAGGAACTGTGATTTGGTATAACTATGATCTTTGATGTTTCAGGTACAGACATGCGATGAAAATTATCTTCGTCCTGGATGTGAAGAGGAATTTAGAACTACAATTATGATTATGAGTTATTCACATGATTGTGGACAGGAACTGTTGATTAATGTTACAGGGTTAAAATATTGTTAGTGGACTTTTAACATGGAGAAGATAATAGACTTTATGGTTTATTTGACTCTTCTAATGGATTGCTCGTTCCGCTGCAACTATGGTTTAAAAGTTTTATCATCTACCATATGTTCTAAATCTCTGATTTATTACTAACGAAGGCTATTGATAATTTAATTATCTTTAGTCATGATATTCTTTACTGGGCTATTTGTGCTCACCCTTTTGCTTCACAATTCCTTTCAAAAATTATTTATATATTTACATAGTATATTATTGTATTTAATTGCAATAAATATTAAATAATATTTTGTTACATGAACAGGTCAATTTTGTAATAACCCAACCACTATCAACCAATAAACCAAGTTGCTAGTGATTTATACCACCGCCAACACAAACGCTACGTGAACTAGTTAGAGAAAGATAAAAGGAAGAAAGAGGACATAATATATATATATATATAAAGAAAACAAATGGGAATCAAACAGTGATTAAATTGTAAATTTACTCTCCTATTTGGTATGTTTTTGCAAAAATATTCTCAAAATTTTATTTTTAAGACAAATCTCCTTCATAAATATATTAGTTGTGCAAAACACTTTTTTTGTAATTAAAAAAAATTGTTAATTAAATATATGATAGAAAGTGCTACTACTTTATTATTCTCATTTTGTAAGTAAGGTTATTATAATGCTAATGGGTGTGCCATCACATTTTGAATTATCCTATCTATTTACAACACTAATTTCAACCCTAATAACTACTTGGAGCTTCAATTTTATAAAATATGATTTGATTGACATAAACTTTACCTAAATTTAAAACTCACAATTTGACTAAAGTTAATTCTAATATGAACTTGAAACTTTTAGATTGTCTCTATCCCTTCTCCAATTATGAATGTCAATATTATTGTTATCAAATGGGTTTAACTGCAAAATGATTATAACTTTACATTAAACATCTATATAATAAAATAGAACCCATTTTGAATCTTTCATTTGACAAAGCATAAGGACGGTTCAGATTCATTCTACATAATTCTTCCAACTTAATCTAAAGGCTCATATTTCTTCCCGCCCAAATCAAATTCACTCCTACACCCTACTCTCTCTCATGTTCACACACAAAATCTCTCTCTCCTCTCTTCTTCACACACAAAAACAAATAATAATAATAATAATAATAATTATTATTATTATTATTATTATTATTATTATTATTATTATTATAATAGTAATCTATTTTTATATTGAAGAATAGTAATCTATTGTCATATAATAATAGTAATCTTTGCTATCATAGCCATGTTTAGTTTATTGTCATATTGAAGAATATATTACTTATAAATTATGCATATATGATCACTTTAAAAAATAACTGATTTTTCAACCTCATATGTGACAACTGTAGCTAATGCCTCAGCTTCTACTTTAGAAGCAACTGAACTTATAGCTTATCAGAATGTTAAGGAAGCCTTAGATAAATGGACCATTCCTAAAATCAAACCAGAAATAATTTATAAAATTGGAACCTTTGATTTTATCAGTAAAAGAATAATTAAAACCTTTGAACATGATGTTCCTTTACAAAATAATGATGAAATTTTATATTTATTGCATGTTAAAGATTTATATCCTTTTTTGCAAAAATATAAATATGTTCATATAGGGCTTGTCCAAGTAGCTTTCAAACCTTTGACTTTACTTGGCCAAAATACCAGTATTCAGTGCACACTTAGAGATGGTAGGTGTCTTAACTGGAAAACCTCTCTTATGGGTGCTATTGAAACCAGCCTTGCTCATGGACCAGTATATTTTAATATTTATCCGAATTTAAGTGTTGCCTTAACTGATAATAATTTGTCAAAAGTTTTAGAAATGAGAATTATATCTCATGGTTATGAGTATCTACCTGGATCTCCTCCTTCTGTCATATTATTCCGTATTCATCTTAAGGTTTTGACTACTTTAAACCCTTATATCCGAAAACAAAGCCAACAAAGGACATACCGTCCTTATAGACACTAATCATTTTAGTAGTCAAGTGGCTATTCCCAGAATGATCCCTTGGGAAGAAATAACTTTTCCGAAACAATGGCAAATTACTAACGTCGTTCCTACCAGACCTATAAATAGACAATCCATTGAGGATGTAGTCCAAACCAGTAATGGTAATGTTTATTTAAAATTTCAGAGACCTTTTACCCGAAGTCGATCTATTAATAATGTCTCTTATAATATTGATTTCCCTGAATCATCTAGACAATCTGTGTCTGATCCTTTAGAAACTATTTATCAAGAGTCTAAAAAATCCAGTAATGAGTCTGTTAAAAATGAAGACTTAATAAAAGGAATACATATTTCTGAAAATCAAATACCTCATGGTATTTATGAACCGAATACTCCTCAAAACAGAAGACCTTATAGTTCAACTGCTAGTGATATGAATTTTGAATGTTAATGAATTTTTCTCCAAATAGTAAAATTCGTCAATATTTAAACCAGGAGTTCATGCAAGATAAATACCAGAATTTTAGAAAATTGGTATTTTAAAAATCATGATAATGATAAATTAGCAGAAATTAAAGCAAATTATTATGCTTATCTAAATAAGAACCAATGTATTTTATCATTTATTAAATGGTAATTTGATTTTGTTTCAAAGTCAGAATTTTACACTGAAAACCAACTGAATGTGTTAACTAGAATTCAAAAGGACTGGATTACCATAAGTGGTAGTATAATCCAATCCATTAATCCGCCTCCTAAGTCTCTTGAACTTAGCTCAGGAAATGAAAATTTAAAACCTTTAGTTATCAATCCGTATGTTGATATATCTGAAACACCCCGTCAACATGAAGAGGTAAAAATGAAATATATTTTACCCTTATCTAAACAGAATAAGTATACTAATTTATTTCTTCAAACTGTAGGAAAACATTTAACCAGGATGGAAGAACAAATTAATCATATTAAAGATAATTGTCAAGTTATTCCTCAAAAGCTTGTTCTTCAACCTGTAACCATTAAACCGCCGTTAGAAGTTAGTAATTTTAGGATGAAATCTTCTAAATCTGATGACGAGTTTATTGATAATCTTTTTTAAAAAATAAAAGATTTAAAAACTACAACTACATATATGTCTCAGATTAACATGATGTCTGGCCAACCCTCTTCACATACCAATACTAATAATACTGATGATGAAGAAGATTCTGATGCCATTTCCCCTACTCATATTTTGGAAATCCAAAATAATTTTTAGAAAATAAAAAATATTAATAAAACCACTTACAGTCAGAAACCTATAAATCGTATGGCTTTATCTGGACCTAGTAGGTATTATTACCCCATACCTACTCCCCAGGATATTCTGTATGAAGAAGACTTTCTTCATTCTCAAAAATCTTATCATGGCAAAACCATTTATGAATGGAATATTGATGGTAAGACAGAATATCAAATCTATGAGATCATTCATCATATCATGATGTATATAATAGTCTGTAAACAGAATGATAATACAGACCATCAGATCTGTCATTTCTTAGTAAATGGATTTACCGGCATTCTTAAAGGATAGTGGGATAATACGTTTACTGAAAAACAAAGAACTGAACTTCTTCAATCCTATAAGAATGAAACTGATCCTATTACTAAACTTGGAACAAAAAGAAAAGATGTTTGTTACACCTTAGTACAAGCAGTCATTCATCATTTTGTCAGACCAGGACTTATGAATATTGATAGGAGTAGAGAGCTCTTACAGAATCTTCGTTGCCCATCCTTAACCCATTTTAGATGGTATAAGGATGTCTTCTTAATGAAAGTTATGCAAAGACCAGATGCCAATAGTGAACATTGGAAAGCCAAGTTTATTGACGGACTTCCTACTTTCTTTGCTGAAAAGGTCCGTAAAAAATTAAGAGATAAACATGACCGTATGAGTATTCCTTATGACCAGTATTCTTATGGCCATCTTATTTCAGTAATTATTGAAAAAAGATTATCATTATGCAATGATATGAAACTTCAGCAATTAATGAAAAAATAGTGTAAGACCCCTTCTTTTTAATAAATAAAATTGAATTTCCTCTATTTCATTATCTTGAAATAATAAGGTGTTAATTTGATATAATACTTTGATTATGGGTGAAATGTACAAATTTTGCAAAATAAGCAAGTGGTTATAAAATATTCATTATTTTCGGGGAATATTCGTTTGGTCGTGGAATATTCTTGTTGTTTGGGAATATTAAATGCGATGGTATTAAACCATTTTTGTAGGCCCCTATAACGGAAAAGCGGTCACGATGAAGAAAATGACAAGTTTGAGTTTTTACAAATAACTCGTAATTGTTACCATTAACACCATTGGAATACCCTATGGTTAAAATATAGTAATACTCGTGGTTGCAAAGATGACACCACGTAGTGCATAGTATTTTTGAATAATTGATTCTTACGTGAAAGGCACTTACTCAATAATTATTACAAAGAATAACTGCTCAATATTTTATTTTATTGATTCAATAATTGCTACGCTGATATTTTATATTATTGTTGTTTCAATAATTGTCACTGCACAGTAGTTTTCATTATCAGATCAATAATTTATATTAGTTGAATAATATTATTTGATAGCATTATTGGCAATGTCTGAGGAAGTTCTGTCTAGGAAAGGGGTTTGGCCACTGTTGGGTAAAATCTAGTTACGCACAGCACGCAATTATACGTGGTCAACAAGTAATATAATAGTAAGTAGAGTATCGTTCCCTCAAAGACTGTAAATATAATTTAAACATCACAATTACCAATTTCCTATTAATCCTAATTTTATTAAACTAATCAATTTGCAGTTTGTAACTAACAGTATCAAAACTATTAAAATCACCACACAATCAATAAATGCTAAAAACTAAACTTTCAAACAAATAATGGAGAATTAGGCTTTCGACTTCCCTCTAAGCATCACTCAGATTATTACACATTTATTCTAGTTTAATTCACTATCCCAGTTTATTAATCAAGAACACGTATGTAGAACTAGTCACCTCTCGATGCACTAATACCGTATTAACCCAAATCCATAATTAAGATAGAATTACGTTAAACACCTTAATTAACTAACTCGCTATATCTCTATGTAAATTACAATTAAAGAAGGTTGAAGTTCAAGTTCTTTTTCTGATTACATGCGATGTCAAGCATATCTATACCCTAACATTCATCAAGATTCTGTTTTATTCACAAAAGCCAAGAACACATGCTATATTAATTAAGTCTAGACTCGTATTTCATCTCTCGAGTTCATACAAGTCCACAAAGAATCGTTGATCAGGCAATTCATAAAATACCCTCAAATTAATATAGATAAACCGGATAATAGTTTATTAAATTGAATTCAAAGATTACATAACCATCGTTCCACTTTAAGCTCTGTCTTAAGCCTAAAAAGTAATTAGTTCATAATAAACGAAATAATAACTGAATAAATCAAAGATATCATCTTCTCAATTACAGAAATAAACTAAAGTAGAAGAATAACGCAGAACACCCTTCACTTTAGTCTCAATCCGCAGTCAATACGATCGTTTTTCAAAATCTTCACTCAGTTGCAAACTAAAAAATTCTGCTCTCAATCTTCATTAGTTGCTTTGCATGATGATTAATTTGTTGTTTGTTGAGCAATATATATCCAACATAGAGTAATACGCATGGTTGCATAGTAGCACACGGTATTGATTATTGATGCTTACATGAGAAGTCACTCAGTTATACTCAATTATTGCTACAGTAATTGCTGCATCATATCTCTCATATTATTGATTCAATTATTGTCACTGTAACGACTCCAAAATTTATACAATTTAATTCTCGACTTCGGTCATTAATAATACATTCAACCTCTAATTTTACATCATTAAACGATAATACAACCATTGAAATTTGCGGAATAATTAAAAATTTTCTATTACAAACTATCCTCATTCCCAAAACCTTCAACCTTTACATCTAAATATCTCAGAATCATTTTAATATTACAATAGTTTACATTCGCATAACAATATTATAAATCAATATTAATACATTATTCGAAACATTAGACATGGTTTACAAGAATAACAACTTAGCTAGGATATTAAATCTTCATATATCACTTTTAATCCATAACAATCAAGTAGCACATAGCGTTACCTTCAATTCTTGAATCTGCAAAATGGTTATTTGCAAGAATGAGCTCGACAGCTCAGCAAAATCTAATAGTTTTCATGCATCACGTAACACATAATAACATGCTCAACATACAAGAATAATCATAAACAAACATAGCATACATGTTGTAGTTCACATAACAACTATAAAGATTGAGTTCCTCACTCAATCAACATTCATAGTTCAATCATCATAGTCATAGATTGACTTTCACATTTCATACTTTTGACATATATAATACATCATACACTAAAATTTTAAAGCGATCATCATCAAGTTCACATAGCAAAAGGAACTAAAAGACTTGCTTTTACTTCTAGGCTTTTACCAACACGCTAATACTTCGCCATTCCTTGCACAACCTACAATCGTATGTGAGATTGATAATAAATAAAATCAATACTCAATCTCATGGTCAAATTTATTCTAAGACCTTACTTTATCTTATTATCATTTATAATGTCTTTATAGACATCTAACTATTTTATATGCAACTCGGTTTTATTTTCATTTTCATCACCACACATGATAGACTATCGCACTTGTAGTTTAATGTACGTATATCACACCATTTTATTATACCACTTTGGTTTCAAAAATGCATATTCAACACATTGTTTACAAGTTTAATTTTCCTTCAAAAATCAAAAATTGCCCTTTTCAATTTCATTCCATTATTATTCTTGTATTATCATCTTTTCATACTTAGATGCACATAACATCCAATATTAGTCATTAGATAGACACTTTGTATACCAAAGTTTAGAAACACTATTACTCTTAGGGATTTTATCGAGCACGTTATGTGCACACATTAACTTATCTCAACTCTTGATCTTAAATGGTTAATTATGCATAGAATATGATAACACATATCTATACTCATTACATATGTCAAAACATATTTTTAATCATCAAAATATACCATCACCCAAAATCTTAATTCAAACAGAATTATAAAACTCATCTTCACAATTTCTTTAACAAAATGTTTTTTTTGTTTTTAACATAACTCCTTCGTTACATGTCCGTTTTTATTCCTTCTTATATAGAATTAACCCTTACTCAATGTACTACAACCTCATCTAGGCCTTAAAGTCAGACCCTTATCCATCTAAACCAGATTCTGTAATTCATCAACTAGTCTAGAAAATTTCATTTTCTGGACATCCTTACTAAACAATTTATTTCGGACATGATCCGGTCCATAAAATGGCTCAATCACACGAGTCTGGCTAGTAAACTTCCATATCTACAACTTTTCAGTTTAAAGTTTTTTCAAATTCAAAACACACGAATTTATATGAATTGTTCAAAGTCAGAAACCGTAACAGTTTTGATATTCTGGGCATATTATTTTCCCTACGGACCAGCCTTACTAAAACAGACATTGCAAGAAATCTACAAAGAGTTTTCATGTGATTCCACTTTCAGAATATATCTTACTTCCATATCTTCGATTTGATATAAAGCTCACTTTCTAACTCATTATACCCAAAGAGATATGAATTTCATAAGATTTGTCCACAATTACTCAAAACCTACGAATTTTGTTCTTCAAATTTTCTTTCCATTTCATTTTCTTTCTTGAATCCTCTTGTTTGATTCTTGATAAACCAAGATTAAACCTATACAAACAAGATTAAGCATGATCTACTACCCTAGAACATAAATCTATCCAAAAAAATCAAAGATTAAATTAGAGTTTAAAAGTTATCTTCTTCTAGCCTTTTCTTCTTCTTTTTCTTCTTCTTCTAGCTCATCTCAATTCCTCTATTTCTCTCTATCTCTCTCAATTTCTCAATACAACTTCTATATAACAATTATCAGAGAACTACATTATGAAGAACATAAAAATATAATTAAAACAAGGAATTTAGATTATAACCTTATTAGTATGAATTTAAGAGAGAGATGGAGATAATGATGATGGGGTTTGTTTTGTCTTCTCAAAGCTTTTCCTTCTTCTGCTTTTTCTTCATCTTCTTCTTCTCCTACAACTCTCTCTAACTCTCTTCTTCTTTCTTTGATTTGTTTTCTAAAACTAACGTACTAACTTGTAGTATATACATATAATATACAATATCAGTAATATATAATATATGTAACTCCTAGTAATTATTATATATACTAATTACTAGTTAATACATAGGTTACACCAACTTGAACTTGAAAAGCCTAAGACTATGTTTGGCAAATACTCATTATTTTAATTAATCAATGGTTTAACATCAATCAATCTCATCAAATTGTCACATAATTATATTTACTTGTTAATTATAATTTCGTAAACAATCATCATATAACTCATCTAATTTAATTATCTCAATTAAATTAGAACTATAACATAAAATTATTATATTAATTAAATTAAATACTAAATATTCATTTAATTAATCTACTACACTTAATTACATTACTCTATAATCAAAACAAAATTTATTTATTTAACTCAATAAATAATTCAATTAAATATTTATATATATTAAAATTAATATATAACATTCTTTTCACATCAATTCACATATTCTATAATATATGATATACATACTCACACCCAACATATCTCATAAATAATACTTTTATTTATAAAATTCTCATTTATAAATTCTAAAATCCTGGGATGTCACATCCTTCCTCCTTATAAGGATTCCGTCTCTAATCACCGAAACCCTACCTTACTCCTAGTTTTCCTCAAATCTATTCATTGAATAACTTCAACACATTACCTTAATATAGGTTTTATATTGTCTACTCTCACCATTCTTGATAATAAATTCTTATAAGTTTTATTTCATAACATTTTCTTAGACTCAATTATATTTGAGTATTACATATTCTTTTCAATTCGCTCATTATCTTTCTCTAAGGATCATTATCATATACTATATGATCAAACTCTCGTGACATTACATTCACCCTTCTTCTAAGAATTTCGGTCCTCTAAATTTTTGACTTACTAATTTTCATTCATTCCCTTTATCAAAAATAGATTTTTATGTTACTATCTATTTATTCATTAGGTTATGCAACCCAATTCTTTCTCTAAAGATCTTTCTAAGACCATCATATTCCTCAGCTCATCCTCTTCTAAGAGTTTCACATTTCTCTTCTTTCTGGAATTTAATTTCTTTCTTGAAATTATTATGTTTTGCTTAATTTTTCTCATCCTTTCCACTTTCACCTTTCAGAATAATAAGAATCTTCTACAATTGCTCAATAATTGGGAAGCGATATGAATAACAGGAATTCAAAAGATTCCAAATCATGCTTTGAGGGGTCATAAGACCTTGAACTCTTCTCTAGGTTTAATAGTGCATCACCAATCGTAAACCATCTATAATGAATGTTTAGCAATCACACGACCATCGAAAACACTCTCTCAAGTACTACTCTAGGTGATCACCATCGCACTTCTACGTCATGCACAACGTACGATTACATCTTAACTTCAGAATTTAACTATATATACGTTACTTTCTAACCATTATCTCCCGATAACATGTCCCCTTTTATAGGGTTGTTCACCTCAGCTTTTCAACATCTGAATCCGCACCAAAATAATTTGGTTTGGCATAACTTCTCAAGAAACACTTGAATTTCATGAACATCTTTCAATATTCGTCTAGCTGAATTAAATAGTATAGACTTCTACAACAATTCGGACATCAATCGAAATATTCATATACACGTATATATATTTTTCTCATATCTTAAAGAAACCTCAAAAATCTTTTTATGACGTCATGATACCGCACTATATTTACAGTCCGTTTGAGGATTCTGTCATTTTGTGACTTTGTCATACTACATCATACCATAGTGGGCTGATGATCCTTTGATCACATCCAACACTAAGAAATTCTGCATTGATAACTCCATCGTTTTTATCATCTTTGCACCTTGTTCCATGATGCATTAATGATATAAAATACATTTTGATATTTTCAAATCATTTTCGTCTAGCCGAAACAATTAGCATAGACTATTCTTTAAATAGTTCAAAAATCTTTGAAAATCGGTTTTAGTGATATCATATCTCAACAGGTAATGATGTGTCAGTGTCCCGAAGTCTACACATACACATTTGTCACCATGCGTTGAGAGTAAAAATTCATTTTAAAAAGGCACATAGTGCGAATTTAGCTTGTTGTCAAAAATTTAAAGTCTAGCATAGCTAGAAGATTTGGAAAAACTTATGTCTCCACTTTCTATACTGATCCATTTCTTAATAATTTTATCCATTCCCATAATCCTCAATTCTTCATTCATAACTTAATTATACCCCAGTTCATCAAACTTACCGCACATTGGAAGTTCAGGACTTGCCACAATAATATGAGTTTAAGAACTTATCCTAGTCAGACCATAAGCGTCCATTCGCTGAGGGGTTCAAAATATACCATATTATCATGAGTCGCGAACTTACCATATGCATTAGTTTTAAGAACCCCGCCTAATCCTAATAATATCTGTCTAATCTTAATAGTTTCTAACTATCAAACATACACATTAGAAAAGAATCACCTTTTCATCACATATACATTGATAGCGCGACACCAACATTCCAATGATTATCAATATGATAAACCGAAAAAGCACAAAACCCTTTCCCATACAAAGATTTGTACAACTCAAATTAGTCACATGAGTCCTCAATTGAAATCCCACCTAACTCTATCTTACTCTTAACTTATTCTTTTCGCTCGATACTGAATTCCTCGTATCACATTATCTATAACTCCTCATGAGTTTATCTTGTACTATTTCATAGTACATTACCTTCATAGCATCAAGCTATAATTATTCAAACATTACGGACCATCTTTCTTCTATAACATAAATGATCACGCGTGATCTTATTCTATTATCATCTTCCTTAAAATTCTTTTCTTAACTCGTGATCGCTTTTATTTTACGATTCTCTTTCTTTCCTTTCATTTACTTACATTATTCGTTATCTTTGTTATTGGAGTTAGGTAACTCCTATTCCTTATCTACATATCTCTTCAAGATTCTTCTTTGAATCTTCTTGTTTATATAACAATTCCTGCTTTAAGAATTTCCAACTTCATTTACATTACTCAAAATTCCAATCGAGTTCCACATTTTCATCATATGTATCCATTTTCTATACTTGGTACACATCAGGTCTCTAACAGTTTCCATATGGTACGCTGCGTGGTTTCCCACAAACAACCAACAAACTAGATTTCGAGTTACTAGTTCGAATATACCTCCGCTCTATGAAGGAATCGTTTAACCCAGATACCATACATCAACCATCAAAGAGTACAATTATACCATACTTAAATATAACCTTTTTTTTAATTCTTAACCTCTTTATCATTCTCTTCTTATAGACACTGTCTATTTATTATCACCTTACATCCATATTATTGGAGTTGGGTAACCCCATAACTCTGCGAGATTCTTCTTTGAATCCTCTCACGCATGTTTTTAATCCCTTCTATATATGTTTCTTAAATTACTTCTTATTGTTCAAACTCTATTTGAGCTTATGCTTTCATTATATTCACCTTCCTTCTCTATGGTTATAGCCTAAGGTACTCCTACCTAAGGTTTATAACCTACAGCTTTGATACCAACCAGAATTGACCCCAAAATTTATACAATTTAATTTTCGACTTCGGTCGTTAATAATACATTCAACCTCTAATTTTACATCATTAAACGATAATACAACCATTGAAATTTGCGGAATAATTAAAAATTTTCTATTACAAACTATCCTCGTTCCCAAAACCTACAACTTTTACATCTAAATATCTCAGAATCATTTTAATACTACAATAGTTTATATTCGCAAAACAATATTACAATTCAAAATTAATACATTATTCGAAATATTAGACATGGTTTACAAGAATAACAACTTAGCTAGGATATTAAATCTTCATATATCACTTTTGATCCATAACAATCAAGTAGCACATAGCGTTACCTTCAATTCTTGAATCTGCAAAATGGTTATTTGCAAGAATGAGCTCGATAAATTCAAAGAAAATCTAACAGCTTTTCATGCATCACGTAGCACATAATAACATGCTCAACATACAAGAATAATCATAAACAAACATAGCATACATGTTGTAGTTCACATAACAACTATAAAGATTGAGTTCCTTACTCAATCAACATTCAAAATTCAATCATCATAGTCATAGATTGACTTTCACATTTCATACTTTTGACATATATAATACATCATACACTAAAATTTTAAAGCAAATCATCATCAAGTTCACATAACTAAAAGGAATTGAAAGACTTGCCTTTACCGGCGTTTTAGTATCATCTGCATTATATTTATTATTATTAAATCAATAATTGAGACGACAAAGTTATTCATATTATTATTTGCAATATTGACAATGTCTAGAAGTTTTGTCAAGGAGAGGTTTGGTCACCTAATTGCGCGCCAGTAAGGAGAAATCCTTATCGGAAAGCCCCCTCTTTCCTGGGAACGACCTAGTTGTTAAATATTGTGAGTTATAATATTAATGATGAATACGTTGTGTTGATTAAAGATGAATTTGATAGTTCCATTGTGTTGGGATTATTAGTGTTAGTGGAAATTGACATCTATTCCGATGATAATTGATGTCTGGGGGTTATATTGATAAATCGGGTAATTTATCGGATAAATGAGCAATTAATTGCTACTAATTCACATGCTTATATAACTATTTGTTCACATGTGTGTACTATTGAATCACATTCTTGTACTATTAGGGGAGTTGGTGCAAGATTGATAATACTTGCATGACTAAGTTAAAAATGGAGGTATAGTTGAAGGTATTATGCTGTAATTAGTTTTTTCACATGATTATACTATTCAGTTACATGAATGAACTATTAATTCACATTATTTACTATTAGGGGAGGTGGTGAAAGTTTGTTAATACTTGCAGGACTAAATTAAAAATGAAGAAAAAGAGGAAGGTATTATACTGTAATATTTCGAGCCCCAAAACGTGCAATTATCGAAACTATATTTTCCTATAAATAGAAGCACATTCTTCCTTCATTTCTCACCAATTCACAAAAGCTTTAGAGCATTTATTATAGAGAGAAATTACAGAGAGAAAGAAGAAGAGAAGTCTGCTACCTCACTATTCCAGTATCCAGTTTTTCTAAGGTAAGGGGTATTATTTCTTTAGTGTTCTTGAAGAGAGCTATTGTTATTCCATCCCTTATTACTCTGTTGGAACATAATGTCTGTGCGAATTACGCATGACCTGGCTCCGTTATTTATTATTCTGTTGGAATAACCTATCTATGCGAAGTACCGCATACATGGTGAAATTCTTATGTTATTCCATTCTTTATTATTCTTGGAACATCCTGTTTTATGCGTATTACAGGCATGACTGGGTTCCATTATTTATTATTCATTGGAATAACTCATGCATGCGGTCTATCGCATGCATGGTGAATTCTTCTGTTATTCCATTCTTTATTATTCAATTGGAATACCCTGTTTGTGCGTTTACGCATAACCTGGTTCCATTATTTATTATTCTATTGGAATAACCGGTCTGTGCGGTCTATCGCATGCCTGGTGAATTCTTTTGTTATTTTATTTTTTATTATACTCAGTTGGTTAAAGTTTTGGCTTTTATACTCCATGAAATTAGTGGAATATCCTTGATATTTGCGCTTCATCCAGTATCTTTTTATGGAAATATTCTTCTGAGCATTCTTGAATTTTACTCCACAAAGCAGTATCATGTTGACAATTTGGACGTTATCGGTTCCTGGATGAATTAATTCTTGAACTTGTTTTATTGAATTCTTATATCATTGTCATCATCCTCATGTTTATATTATGTTGAAGGTCATCTGTGACCTGTAGTGCATAGATGGACTTGGAATGATTATGACCAGGGATTATTCGGTACAATCATGACCGTAATGTTACAAATGATGTGGTAAAAGTCCTCATTGGCCCGTAGTGCATTGATGGAAAGTTATTGGCATGATCATGACCATTGATGAATACACGAATATCCTTGGCCCGTAGTGCATGGATAATTTGTGGTCGTGATACTAATGAATATCCTTGGCCGTAGTACAGGGATGATGTGGTTTATTTATTAAGCTGAGTCTCAGCGATAAAAGTGATGAAAATCCTTTTAAATCATAGAAGATAGTAGATTTTATTCTCTACTTGACTCTTCTAATGGATTGCTTGTTCCGCTGCAGTTAAACTTGATATTTGTTATATTTTATCAGTTTAACACTATTGAAGGCTAACGATAAATTATTTTGCATTATCTTAGTCATAATATTTCTTACTGGGCTAGTTGAGCTCACCCTTTCTTTCATTGTTCTCTTCAGGAAATGAGAACGTAGTAGGGACTAGTCGGGGAATGGAGTGACGGTCCAGATGATAGCATTAGTAGTCCTCACTATTCTGTTAAATAGTGTGACAATAAATGTAATAAGGACTCCATTGAGTTTGTATATTGTCTAGATGACAATATTCTTATTAAAAACTCTTAGATTATATTTTGTCGTATTTTACACGACTGTTGTATAATTAAGTTGTATTTGAATTTTGTACCATGTATTTGGCGACCCAAGATGGGTGATGTATACACTGCTTTTGCAAGGCGTCACGGTTATATCAAAGCTTAGGATATGATCCCTAGTGAGATGTGAGACAAGAACTAGGAGGGGAGAGACGGGGAATTCCTTCGCTAGTAATGCCTACCTAAGTTTAATTGGTATTTATTTGGTCGGTCGGAGTATAGGGATAATATGTGACATGTCAATTAACCCTTGTTTTGTGGCAGTATCTGAAAATGACATCCGAGAATGTTGAGAATAGCAATGGAGCACAGGAAACCATTGAGTCTCCACAGATCAATAATCAGGATAATGTGCATCAGGAAGGCGATAATCCTCATGCAAACAACAACACTGACTAAATGATTAATGATGGAATGTTCTGAGGCTTTATGCAATTCATGCAACATCATGCGAGAGCGGCTCCTGTCCAAAATGTAAGTGGAAACACTGGAAACTCTTGGACGGTCACCGCTAAACAGTTCAAGGAGCTGGGACCACCGGAGTTTATTGGAGAGCCAAAACCACTCAAGGCGAAAGCGTGGATAAAGTAGATCGCTAAGATATTTGATGTTTTGGGATGCTCCAAGGAGCAAAAGGTTCCATTTGCCACCTTTATGTTGCGAGAAGAGGCAGATTACTGGTGGGAATCGGTAAAGCATACTCAACTCGCCACTGGAAGATGTCCCGGAGAAGTTCCAAGAACTATTCAACGACAAGTACTTTCCCGAAAGTATTCGTCACATGAAAGAGGTAGAGTTCATCAAGTTGGAGCAGAACAATATGACTGTGTCGCAGTACGAAGCTAAGTTTGCCGAGTTGTCCCGGTTTGCGTCTCATTTGGTTGACAATGAGGAGAGAATGACGTGGATGTTTCTAAGAGGTTTGAAACCCGAGATACCTCAATATCTAATTTCTCATAAAATGTGTTTGTATTCAGATGTTGTTAATAGGGATCAATTATTGGAGCGCGATAACGAGTCAACTCAACCAAGAGAAAGCAGCCGGCAAAATGATAATACTAGTGGTAGCAGTCATCGAAGCGATGACAACAAACGTGGAGGGAATCAACATGCCAGAAATGGTAACCACTTCGGTGGTAATGAAAGTAATATGCACACAAGCTGTAAGACCCCGAATTTTATGAAATAAAAGTATTCAATTTTTCTTATAATTACTATTCAGTAAATGGTTAAATTGATAAAAGGTTAAAGTTAAGGGTGATATATGATTTTTTTTCAAAATACGCAAGTGGTTATAAAATATTCATTGTTGTTTGGGAATATTCGCTTAGTCGTGGAATATTCTTTCACGTTGGAGAATATTCGTACTGACCAGCTAGCGATCATTTAATGGGCCCCATAATGTAATAAGCGTCGGATGGAGAAAACGACAAAATTAAGTTTTTATAAATAACGACGTAATCGTTACTGAATTAACACTTGTTGGAATACCCTTTGGTAAAATAAAGTAATACGCGTTGTTGCACGATGAGCACGGTATTACAGTATTTTTGAATTATTGATTCTTACGTAAGAAGGCCTACTACTCAATAATTGTTACGATGATTTACCGCTTCAATATTTTATTTTATTGATTCAATAATTGATGCGTTGATATTTTATATTATTGTTGTTCAATAATTGTCACTACACAGTATCTCCATTATCAGATCAATAATTCATATTATTTGAATAATATTATTAGATAACATTATTGGCAATGTCTAGAAAGTTCTGTCAAGGAGAGGTTTGGTCACCTAATTGCGCGCCAGTAAGGAGAAATTCTTATTGAAAGCCCCTCTTTCTCGAAACCGCACGGTTGTCATTATTGTGATTCTATAATATTATTTATGAATAATTAATTATTGATTTATATGACAATGAAATATTTATTTGATGTGGATATAAATGATGGATTTATTTATGTGGTTATAAATGAAGGAATTAATGTTGAGGTATTTTATCAGTATTTTGTCGGATTGGAGGTATTAAAAGATCAAATCAGTGTTCTTACAGCTTTATTATGTGAGTTATAATTTTTAATCTGACCGTTGGATCGTTGGGATTTTTGGATATGTTATACATATATAAGTTGAGTATATGTTCACAAATTTTGAACCGTTAAAAGTGAACGTATAATTTGTTATGAATTTTAAGAGGTGACTGATTCAGAAATTAGGTTATAAATGATTTTGGTGGAAAATTCTAGAATTGGTGGGCCCCACTTTTGGTTGGTGAGAAATGTGCTCAATTGAATTTTCAAATGTGGTGGGTGGGAATAGTAGCAGGTAAAGCCATCAGGTAGCAGGTCAAGTCTGCTTCGGCGGGCTAACATTTTCCTATAAATAGAGGGCTAAGTTAGAATTGAAAATCACACCAGAAACAAAGTTTTCTCTCTTTCTCTCTCTAGATTATTGAGTGTAATTTGTGAGTATTTAGATACTTGGTGAGTTGATATTCATCAGTGCAAGTTTCCTTCAGCGTCATATTCGATATCCTGTCAGAAGTGCTGCTCTTTTGAGGTAAGGGATAGTAAGGGATGTTATTTTCTTCTCAAATGATATTATTTCTTCAATATCATTATGCTGAAATATTGGTTGGAACTTTTTATCAAATTTGGAACTTTTTCATGTCGGAGTTACTATTCATGAGTTACTATTCACGGGTTACTATTCACGAGTTACTATTCACGAGTTACTATTCACGAGTACTATTCATGAAGCGTGAAGATGTTTTTTGTGAAATTTCTATCTTTTTGAGTCGGGGTTACTATTCACGTATACGGCACTATTCATGTATATCGACCTATTATTCATGTATATAATACTATTTATTACGTATATGACATTATTTACGATATCTACGGTTTTACTATGTACGAATCATGAAGTACTATTCATGAGTTACTATTCATGAGTTACTATTCACGAGTTTACTATTCATGAGTTACTATTCATGAGTTACTATTCACGAGTTACTATTCACGGTACTATTCACAATAAAATTGGTTTCTTTTTCTAACTAAATTATCGTTGATTTATGAATCTTACTCTTGAAATTAAAACCATGTTTTGATTATATTGTTTTATATAACATTCTTATAACCCTAATGATGATATTTCTCTTTGACTTGAGTGTAAAGATGGGTAGATTATTGGTATGATCGTGACCATAGGTTCTCTTTGGCAAGTAGTGCAAAAGTTGAATTGTTGGTTGGTATGATCGCATGACCATTGAATTTACAATTGAATATTTTTAGCTTAAGTGCAAAGGTGAATTGATCAACATGGTTATAATTATTGTTATATAACTTCAAATGATTATGTATTTATTTGATATATGAATATCTTTGGCTCGTTGTTGCAAAAAGATGACTTTGTTGAATATCTTTAGCTTTGTAGTGCAAAGATGAATTATTGATGAATATCTTTGGCTCGTAATGCAAAGATGACTGTTGTTGAATATCTTTTTGGCTTTGTAGTGCAAAGATGAATTATTGATGAATATCTTTGGCTCGTAATGCAAAGATGACCTCATTGTTGAATATCTTTAGCTTTGTAGAATGTTGATGATGAATATCTTTGGCCCGTGGTGCAAAGATGAATTTATTAGTATGATTATGAGCAGAAGGCTGTGATTTGGTATAACCATGATCTTTGATGTTTCGGTAAAGACAAGTGATGAAAATTATCTTTGTCTTGGATGAGAAAAGGAATTTAGAACTACAATTACGATTATGAGTTATACATGTGATTGTGGATGAGAAATTGTTGATTGATGTTACGAGGATAAAACATTGTTGGTGGACTTTTAACATGGAGAAGACAATAGACTTTATAGTCTATTTGACTCTTCTAATGGATTGCTCATTCAACTACGACTATGGTTGAAAAGTTTTATCATCTACCATATGTTCTAAATCTCTGATTTATTACTGATGAAGACTATTGATAATTTATTTATCTTTAGTCATAATATTCTTTACTGAGCTAGTTGTGCTCACCCTTTTGTTTCACAATTCCTTTCAGGTAATAAAAGTGTAGCTGGGTCGAGCGGGGGATAGCGAGGGAATAGAGTGGTGGTCTATAGATGTTGAGGGTGAGGTGAATTTAACTTGGAAGGGTGTTTTGTCACTATCATACAAGATGTCTAATGACATACAACCTCGTGTTATCATAAGACATGGTTGTGCTCATCCACTTCTTTGAGTATATTTACAAGCACTACCTATATAATCTTGGTGTTTGTTTGGAGTATAATACCCAATTAGAGACAGTGGAGATAATGATATGTCAAGAGAAGACTCACCATTGGGAAGAATATGATAGTAATCTTCTCGTTTTTCTTTGGGGTCTATTAGATTGACCAAGGATAATTACATGGCCATATGATATCTACCATAACCTAAAAGCATGGCCTCCCATGTACGAAGGTTTCCTTGAGCACTTCCCAAAGATTCTAATTTCTAAAACAGTTTTTGACTATACCTTTATGTAAGGTGTCATGGTGACGTGTTATCCAAGTTGGTGTCGAGTTACATTTGGTATATATTGGTATCCAAACTCACGACATATGTGTTTGTTGTATTTTGCACGACAATTGTTGTAATAAAGTTGTAGTTGTTTTTTACGTACCATATATTTGGCGACTCGAGAATGGGTTGGATGGAATGGACCTATTTTGGGGTCGTCACGGGTAATATCGAGCTTAGGGATATGATCTCTGGCGGAGATCGGGAATAGAACTAGGAGGGAGAGATGGGTAAATCCTTATTTAGTGTGTCCTACCTAAGCTTATTTGTTGGTCGGTCATAATATCGAGATATTATGTGATATGTTAATTTGCTCAATTAACCTTTGTTTTGAAGTTGTATTCTAGAATGATATCCAAATACGGAGGAGATGAAGCAATGGAGAAATCATGATGATAGGAAAGATGAAATCAAATGAAAGCAAGGTATTCTCAACTCTTTGAAATACAGTGCGTAAATTTCGGGGACGAAATTTCATAAGGAGGAGATTGTAAGACCACGAATTTTATGAAATAAAAGTATTCAATTTTTCTTATAATTACTATTCAAGTAAATGGTTAAATTGATAAAAGTTAAAGTTAAGGGTGATATATGATTTTTTTTCAAAATACATGAAGTGGTTATAAAATATTCATTGTTGTTTGGGAATATTAAGCTTGAGTCGTGGAATATTCTTTACGTCAGCCGGAGAATATTAAATGCGACGGTAGCGATCATTTGTGGGCCCCATAATAGAATAACTGTCGGATGGAGAAAACGACAAAATTAAGTTTTTATAAATAACGACGTAATCGTTCACAGATTAACAATTTGTTGGAATACCCTATTGGTAAAATAAAATAATACGCGTTGTTGCACAAAGATGGCACGGTATTACAGTATTTTTGAATTATTGATTCTTACGTGAGAAGGCACTACTCAATAATTGTTACGGTGAGTTCTTTATTCAATATTTTATTTTATTGATTCAATAATTGATGCGTTGATATTTTATATTATTGTTGTTCAATAATTGTCACTACACAGTATCTCCATTATCAGATCAATAATTCATATTATTTGAATAATATTATTAGATAACATTATTGGCAATGTCTAGAAAGTTACATCGAGGAGAGGTTTGGTCACCTAATTGCGCGCCAGTAAGGAGAAATTCTTATTGGAAAGCCCCCTCTTTCCTGGGAACTGCCTGGTTGTCATTATTGTGATTCTATAATATTATTTATGAATAATTAATTATTGATTTATATGACAATGAAATATTTATTTGATGTGGATATAAATGATGGATTTATTTATGTGGTTATAAATGAAGGAATTAATGTTGAGGTATTTTATCGATATTTTGTCCGGATTGGAGGTATTAAAAGATCAAATCGATGTTTCTTACGACTTTATTATGTGAGTTATAATTTTAATCGTAGTTGGATCGTTGGGATTTTTGGATATGTTATACATATATAAGTTGAGTATATGTTCACAAATTTTGAGCAGATTAAAAGTGAGCGTATAATTTGTTATGAATTTTAAGAGGTGGTGATTGTAAATTAGGTTATAAATGATTTTGGTGGAAAATTCTAGAATTGGTGGGCCCCACTTTTGGTTGGTGAAAATGTGCTCAATTGAATTTTCAAATGTGGTGGGTGGGAATAGTAGCGAGTAAAAGCCATCGGTAGTGGTCAAGTCTGCTTTGTACGGCTAACATTTTCCTATAAATAGAGGGCTAAGTTAGAATTGAAAATCACACCAGAAACAAAGTTTTCTCTCTTTCTCTCTCTAGATTATTGAGTGTAATTTGTGAGTATTTAGATACTTGGTGAGTTGATATTCATCAGTGCAAGTTTCCTTCAGCGTCATATCCGATATCCTGTCAGAAGTGCTGCTCTTTTGAGGTAAGGGATAGTAAGGGATGTTATTTTCTTCTCAAATGATATTATTTCTTCAATATCATTATGCTGAAATATTGGTTGGAACTTTTTATCAAATTTGGAACTTTTTCATGTTGAGTTACTATTCATTCATGAGTTACTATTCACGAGTTACTATTCATGAGTTACTATTCACGAGTTACTATTCACGAGTACTATTCATGAAGCGTGAAGATGTTTTTTGTGAAATTTCTATCTTTTTGAGTCGGGGTTACTATTCACGTATACGGCACTATTCATGTATACGACACTATTCATGTATATAATACTATTTACGTATATGACATTATTTACGTATACGGTACTATGTACGAATACGAAGTACTATTCATGAGTTACTATTCATGAGTTACTATTCACGAGTTACTATTCATGAGTTACTATTCATGAGTTACTATTCACGAGTTACTATTCACGGGTACTATTCACAATAAAATTGGTTTCTTTTTCTAACTAAATTATCGTTGATTTATGAATTTTACTCTTGAAATTAAAACCATGTTTTGATTATATTGTTTTTATATAACATTCTTATAACCCTAATGATGATATTTCTCTTTGACTTGAGTGTAAAGATGGGTAGATTATTGGTATGATCGTGACCATAGGTTCTCTTTGGCAAGTAGTGCAAAAGTTGAATTGTTGACTGGTATGATCATGACCATTGAATTTACAATTGAATATTTTTAGCTTAAGTGCAAAGGTGAATTGATCAACATGGTTATAATTATTGTTATATAACTTCTGAAATGATTATGTATTTATTTGATATATGAATATCTTTGGCTCGTTGTGCAAAGATGACCTGTTGTTGAATATCTTTAGCCTGTAGTGCAAAGATGAATTATTGATGAATATCTTTGGCTCGTAATGCAAAGATGACTTTGTTGTTGAATATCTTTAGCTTGTGTGGTGCAAAGATGAATTATTGATGAATATCTTTGGCTCGTAATGCAAAGATGACCTGTTGTTGAATATCTTTAGCCTGTAGTAATTGTTGATGAATATCTTTGGCCCGTGGTGCAAAGATGAATTTATTAGTATGATTATGAACAGGAACTGTGATTTGGTATAACCATGATCTTTGATGTTTCAGGTAAAGACAAGTGATGAAAATTATCTTTGTCTTGGATGAGGAAAGGAATTTAGAACTACAATTACGATTATGAGTTATACATGTGATTGTGGACAGGAATTGTTGATTGATGTTACAGGGATAAAACATTGTTGGTGGACTTTTAACATGGAGAAGACAATAGACTTTATAGTCTATTTGACTCTTCTAATGGATTGCTCATTCCGCTGCAACTATGGTTGAAAAGTTTTATCATCTACCATATGTTCTAAATCTCTGATTTATTACTGATGAAGACTATTGATAATTTATTTATCTTTAGTCATAATATTCTTTACTGAGCTAGTTGTGCTCACCCTTTTGTTTCACAATTCCTTTCAGGTAATAAAAGTGTAGCTGGGTTGAGCGGGGATAGCGAAGAATAGAGTGGTGGTCTATAGATGTTGAGGGTGAGGTGAATTTAACTTGGAAGGGTGTTTTGTCACTATCATACAAGATGTCTAATGACATACAACCTCGTGTTATCATAAGACATGGTTGTGCTCATCCACTTGCTGAGTATATTTACAAGCACTACCTATATAATCTTGGTGTTTGTTTGGAGTATAATACCCAATTAGAGACAGTGGAGATAATGATATGTCAAGAGAAGACTCACCATTGGGAAGAATATGATAGTAATCTTCTCGTTTTTCTTTGGGGTCTATTAGATTCAACCAAGGATAATTACGTGGCCATATGATATCTACCATAACCTAAAAGCATGGCCTCCCATGTACGAAGGTTTCCTTGAGCACTTCCCAAAGATTCTAATTTCTAAAACAGTTTTTGACTATACCTTTATGTAAGGTTGTCATGGTGACGTGTTATCCAAGTTGGTGTCCAGAGTTACATTTGGTATATATTGGTATCCAAACTCACAGCATATGTGTTGTTGTATTTTGCACGACAATTGTTGTAATAAAGTTGTAGTTGTTTTTCGTACCATATATTTGGCGACTCAGAATGGGTTGGATGGAATGGACCTATTTTGGGGTCGTCACACAAGCCAATCATGTTTGATGATAAAACATATACTTTGTAACAATCTTATTCATTTATTAATAAAAAGTATTAATTTATTAAAGGCTTTTAATTATCTACATGATGCTGTTTTATAATATGTGATAAACCCATAGTTTTAAGCAATGCTTTTAGAATAATGATGATGATCATTCTAATGAGATTTAAATTCTTAGAAAGCTTAAAACTAAAATAGTTCCCAATCATTGGATTACTAAATTGGGGATTAGTGAATCCGGGATAGATTGGTACATACGTTTCACTTGCTCATTGGATGAGGATGATTGATCTCATGATCATTTGTGTGGAGACACTAAAGCAAGTATGTAGGTGCTTATTAGAGAATAAGTTCAATTGAACGTGGCTCGCTAAGGAATACCTAATGGAGTTTTATTTGCTGTCAATAGGAATTCTGTAGTGATAGTAGTACAAGTGATCCTTGGACTTGAGATCATCATAGTATCTTGTGTATGATGAGTTATACTTTGACTTATTCCTTAAGACCTTTAGGGTATATCAAAGGGTATGCTTGGGTATAATAAGTTATACATGGAGATAATGTATGATCAATAAAGAATCTACCACTTCTAATAAAAGAAGAGAAATGTCCTATGTGATTCGATAAATGACAACCCAGAGTCCTTGGCGAAAGCGTAATGAAATTAGAAAGGAGTTTCTAATTTGCATTATTTGAGTTGTGCATTTAAGGATCGAAATACATATAATTAAATAAAATAAGACTTGACAAAGAATTCCATGTCTTATATTTAATTGGGACATTGTATGGTGGAAGGATTGAATTGTCATTTGTAACTATTTACTCAAAGGTTCTTTAATGATTAATGTTGAAATCTATATTATCCGGAAAGTCGTTGATCATTAGGGAGGCTTATCCTTATTGTAGAATAAATATTATTTATTTAAATAAATTAATTGTTTAATTTATTTATTTAAATAAGATTAGAATTGTTCTAATTGATTTATTCACAACCCAGGTTTAATATGGAGAACCTAAAGGGTCACACCATAAAAGGAAGAATAATTATTTAAGAAGTTAATGGCATAATCGTAATAATATGTTATGTATATTTAATTTAATCTATGGTGATAGAATAAATTAAATAGCTTAATATTTATTATTTAATATTTTAGAAATATTAAATATAAATTAATAAGAGGAGTCTTATTAATATTATTACAATTATTATTATTTTAATTTCTAAAAGAGTTTAGGAATTAATTTAATATAAGTACTCTCATTTATTCCTAATTGGATTAGGAAGGAAAATTAGTTAAAGGAGTTTAATTAATTATCCCTAATAAGATTAGGGAGCTTAATTAATTAAAAGAATTTAATTAATTAAATAAAACCCAATTCCTTAATTGTTAAAGTGGGGTTGCCCACATCTATTAATAAAAGAAGTCTTATTATGGGTGTATGGGGGTAGTTAACTTTTACAACTACGTAATAATTCCAATTAGTTGGAGTGTACGCCCTTTTTCTATAGAGATAAAAAACTAGGATTTAGCCAACCACCCTTCTTCTTGAATTTTCTTCTTCCTTGGTGGATCACCTCTAGAGGCCAAACATATGGGTGGCTAACGTTGATCAAAGGAGGGAACCAAACCCGGTGGATTCAAGTTGAACGCGAAAAGGATTGGAGGTGAACTTGTACACGAGGAAGCTCGATCTTGGGGTATGATTTTATTCTTTATCTTTTGTTTAATTAATAATTGTGCATAAAGGGTGATCCGGGTATATGGTTTGTAAATTTTTTAAACTCTGATTTTTACACGCTTCCGCACTTTTATGCAATTTGATTGCGTTCATGAATTTTACAAACCTAACAGGTAATCATCGCCAAGACAGTAAAAATGGATAATTCAAGAAAAGGAGATTCAACAATGATGGAAAGACGTCAGCACCAGCACCCGTTGTTAAGGAAGGAGAACGACCACCTATCATATGCTTCAAATGCGGAGGGGAGGGACATATCAGTCCAAACTGCGCGATGTAGTCCAAAGCGTGTTATAATTATGGAAGAGAAGGTCACCTATCCCGATTTTGTCATGCACCAAAGATAAGTCCAGCTGGGATGGAGGCACCAAAGGCCGTCCCAGAAAAGTCAAAGTCGGTAGTTCAAGGGAGAGCGTTTGTCGTAACCTCCCAGAAAGCAAGGAACCCGAACGAGGTCATCACGGGTAAGCTTATCATAAACTCTAGCGAAGTCTATACCTTATTTGATACCGGTTCTACCCATTCTTCTCTATCTCCTACTTGCGCTCAACGTTTAAATTTGACTCCGGAGAAATTAGACTTTGACTTATCGGTTAATACTCCATTGGGAGAAACCTTCATTACATCCACTATTTATAAGTCTTGTTTGATTCAAATCGGTAACCGCACGTTACCTGTCGATCTTATTTCTTTAAAAATACTTGTATTTGACATTATTCTAGGGATTGATTGGTTAACTACTCATCATGCTAAAATTGATTATTTTCGTAAGGTTGTTAGCTTTCATATTCCTAATCAACCTATTATGCGAATTCAAGCGACCAAACCATTAAAATCAATCATGGTCATCTCAAGCCATAAAGCTATTCGTTTATTGAAAAACGGATGTCAAGATTTCTTAGCTCATGTCACAGATTTAAACAAAAATACGTCAGATTTGAAATATATTTCTATTGTTAATAAATTTCCTGACGTATTCCCTGAAGAACTTTCTGGCCTACCCCTAGAGCCTGAAATTGAATTTTTTATCGACCTTGAACCCGGTAAAAAACCCATTTCCAAAGCCCCATATCGAATGGCTCCTATTGAACTTCGAGGAGTTAAAGACCCAATTCATAGAATTGTTAGACATCTATTGCATTCGGTCTAAAGACGTCTCCTTGGGGTGCTCTATTCTATTCGTGAAGAAGAAAGATGGAAGTATGCGACTTTGTATTGATTATCGTGGAGTTGAATCATTTCACCATCAAAATAGGTACCCGTTGCCTCGTATTGATGACTTGTTTTGACCCGATTGCAAGCGCCAAATTCTTTTCAAAGATTGATCTTCGTTAGGATATCATCATTGAAGATTAAAACCGATGACATTCCAAAGACTTTGCTTTAACTTCGATGCAGACGGAATTATGAATTCTTAGTCATGTCTTTTGGATTGACTAATGCTCAACCCTCGATTCATTGGCCCATTTTTAATCCTTGATCGAGTAGGAACTGTGGCCTATAGACTCGCCTTACCGCCAAGTATGTCTCGTGTTCATAACGTTTTTCACATATCTATGTTACGTAAATATGTGAAAGACCCGAACCACATTATTGAATTAGAACCAGACGATATAGAGGAATATTTAACGTATGAAGAGTTACCTGTTAAAATCTTGGATAAGAAGGATCATATTCTACGCTCTAAAGTTATACTTGAAGTCAAAGTTTTGTGGAGAAACCACGATGTTGAGGAAATGACCTGGGAGTTTGAATCTAAAATGAAATCAAGGTATCCTCACCTCTTCGATATACCAGGTACATACCCTAATTTCGAGGACGAAATTTCATAAGAAGGGGAGGTTGTAAGACCCCAACTTTTATGAATAAAGAATAATTTTCTCGAAATATATTTTTGAATATTATGGTGTGGATTTGATATAATGTTATAGTTGTGGGTATATTTACAAATTTTGCAAAAGTAAGCAAGTGGTTATATAATATTCGATTGGTGGGGAATATTCGTTTTAACGAGGGAATATTCATGCGATGGCACAATCATTAGTGGACCCCACAACGGAAGTATTATCGTAGTTAGAAAATGACCGAATTATCTTTTTATAAAATAACGGCGAAAGTGTTACTTATTTAAAGCTGTTGAACTACCCTAGTAGTAAAAATACGATGTCTGGCATGGTTGCGTAGTAGCTTTACGGTATTGATTAGTGATGCTTACGTGAGAAGTCACTCGCGAGTTATACTCAATTATTACTACGATAATTCTTTGCATTATATCTCTCATATTATTGATTCAATTATTGTCACAGTATCAACTGCATTATATTTATTATTATTAAATCAATAATTGAGACGACAAAGTTATTCATATTATTATTTGAAATATTGACAATGTCTAGAAGTTCTATCAAGGAGAGGTTTGGTAACCTAATTGCGCGCCAATAAGGAGAAATCCTTATCGGAAAGCCCCCTCTTTCCTGGGAACGACCTGGTTGTTAAATATTGTGAGTTAAAATAGTAATGATGAATAAGTTGTGTTGATTAAAGATGAATTTGATAGTTCTATTGTGTTGGGATTATTAGTGTTAGTGGAAATTGATATCTATTCCGGTGATGATTGATGTCACAGGGGTTATATTGATAAATCGGGTAATTTATCTGGATAAATGAGCAATTAATTGCTACTAATTCACATGCTTATATAACTATTTGTTCACATGTGTGTACTATTGAATCACATTCTTGTACTATTAGGGGAGTTGTTGCAAGATTGATAATACTTGCATGACTAAGTTAAAAATGGTGGTATAGTTGAAGGTACTATACTGTAATTAGTTTTTTCACATGATTATACTATTGAGTCACATGAATGAACTATTAATTCACATTATTTACTATTAGGGGAGGTGGTGCAAGTTTTTTAATACTTGCAGGACTAAATTAAAAATGAAGAAAAAGCGAAAGATATTATACTGTAATATTTCGAGCCCCAAAATGTGCAATTATCGAAACTATATTTTCCTATAAATAGAAGCTCATTCTTCCTTCATTTCCCACCAATTCACAAAAGCTTTAGAGCATTTATTATAGAGAGAAATTATAGAGAGAAAGAAGAAGAGAAGTCTGCTATCTCACTATTCCAGTATCCAGTTTTTCTAAGGTAAGGGGTATTATATCTTTCGTGTTCTTAAAGAGAACTATTGTTATTCCATCCCTTATTACTCTGTTGGAACATCCTGTCTGTGTGAATTACGCATGACTTGGTTTCGTTATTTATTATTCAGTTGGAATAACATGTCTATGCGAAGTAGCGCATACATGGTGAAATTCTTCTGTTATTCCATTCTTTATTATTACATTGGAACATCACATGCGTGCGTATTACGCATGACACGGTTCCATTATTTATTATTCTGTTGGAATAACTTTGTATAATGGGTCCTATCGCATGCATGGTGAATTCTTCTGTTATTCCATTCTTTGTTATTCAATTGGAATATCTTGTCTGTGCCTTTACGCATGACCTGGTTCCATTATTTATTATTATGTTGGAATAACTTAGTGCATGCGGCCCATCGCATGCCTGGTGAATTCTTTTGTTATTTCATTCTTTATTATACTCAGTTGGTTAAAGTTTTGGCTTTTATACTCCATGAAATTAGTGGAATATCCATGATATTTACGCTTCATCCAGTATCTTTTCATGGAAATATTCTTCTGAGCATTCTTGAATTTTACTCCACAAAGCAGTATCATGTTGACAATTTGGACGTTATCGGTTCCTGGATGAATTAATACTTGAACTTGTTTTATTGAATTCTTATATCATTGTCATCATCCTCATGTTTATATTATGTTGAAAGTCATCTGTGACCTGTAGTGCATAGATGGACTTGGTATGATTATGACCAGGGATTATTCGTTACAATCATGACCGTAATGTTACAAATAATGTGGTAAAAGTCCTTATTGGCCCGTAGTGCATTGATGGACAATTGTTGGCATGATCATGACCATTGATGAATACACGAATAGCCTTGGCCCGTAGTGCATGGATAATTTGTGGTCGTGATACTAATGAATATCCTTGGCCGTAGTGCAGGGATTATGTGGTTTATTTATTAAGCTGAGTCTCAACAATAAAAGTGATGAAAAACCTTTTAAATCATAGAAGATAGTAGATTTTATTCTCTACTTGACTCTTATAATGGATTGCTTGTTCCGCTGCAGTTAAACTTTATGTTTGTTATATTTTATCAGTTTAACACTGTTGAAGGCTAATGATAAATTATTCTGCATTATCTTAGTCATAATATTTCTTCTTTGGGCTAGTTGAGCTCACCTTTCTTTCACCTTTATTCTCTTTAGGAAATGAGAACGTAATAAGGACTAGTCGGGGAATGGAGTGACGGTCCAGATGATAGCATTAGTAGTCCTCACTATTCTGTTAAATAGTGTGACAATAAATGTAATAAGGACTCCATTGAGTTTGTATACTGTCTAGATGATAATATTCTTATTAAAAACTCTTAGATTATATTTTGTCGTATTTTACACGATTGTTGTATAATTAAGTTGTATTTGAATTTTGTACCATGTATTTGGCGACCCAAGATGGGTGATGTATACCTATTTTGGGGGCGTCATATGCGAAGTCTATACCTTATTAGATACCGGTTCTACCCATTATTTTATCTCTCTTGCTTGCGCTCAACATTTAAATTTGACTCCAAAGAGATTGGACTTTGACTTATTAGTAGAAACCATCATTTCATGTGTTATCCAAGTCTTGGATGAGAGTCACAGTTTTGAATGATATTTCTATTGTTAATAAATTTCCTGGCGTATTCTTGAAGACTTAGCCTACCCCTAGAACGTGAAATCGAATTTTGTATTGACCCAGTACAAAACCCCATTTCTAAAACCCTTAAATATTTCTTCAACTAAAACAAACGTATTATGCGCCAAAGACGTTGGCTCGAGCTGTTGAAGAATTACGATAATACCATTCAATACCATCGTGGAAAAGCGAACGTGGTAGCTGACGCATTGAGTAGAAGATCGTATGCGTTTACGAGTGCGAATATACAAACCTACGTGAAGATAATGAATATATGATTAGAACCAACTTTAGTCGATAATGTTAAAGCTGCTAAAGCTACAGACCCGGAGTTGATGAATACGAAGAAGAAGGTTCAAAAGAGCGTTATTTTAAAAGCAAGAGTTACTAAAGAGAGGAAATCTCAACCCTCGATTTAATTGGCCCATTTAAAATCCTCGATTGAGTAGGAACTGTGACTTATAGACTCGTTTTAGCGCCAAGTATTTCACGTGTTCATAACGTTTTTAACGTATCGATGTTACGTAAATATGTGGACGACCTGAACCACATTATTAATTTAAGAACCAGACGAGATAGCGGATAATTTAACGTATGAAGATGTACCTGTTAAAATCTTGAAATATATTTTACGCTCAAAGGTTATACCTCAAGAGTTAGAATCTGGCGAAGTGTCCTCATTTGTTTGGCATACCAGGTACGTACGTAAATTTCGAGGGCGAAATTTCATAAGGAGGGGAGATTGTAAAATCCCAAATTTTACGAATAAAGATTTAATTTTCTCGAAATATTTTTTCAAAATTATGGTGTGGATTTGAGATAATGTTATAGTTGTGGGTAATATTTATAAATTTTGAAATGTATACAAGTTGTTGTATAATATTCAATTGGTCGGAGAATATTCTTTTTGTCAGGGAATATCCGTATGACAGTAAAATCATTGGTGGACCCCACAACGGAATTATTGTCGGATTGAGAAAACGATAAAAATATTTTTATGAAAATAACTGCGAAAGTTTTACCATTAAAAGCTGTTGAACTACTTTCATTAGTAAAAAATACGATGATGTCTGGCGTGGTTGCATAGTAGCACACGGTATTGATTATTGATGCTTACGTGAGAAGTCACTTAGTTTTATTCAATTATTGCTACAGTAATTTTTGCATAGTATCTCACGTTATTTGATTCAATTATTGTCGATATTTTATATATTATTAAATCAATAATTTAGATGACAGAGTTATTAGTATTATTATTTGCAATATTGACAATGTCTAGAAGTTCTGTCAAGGAGAGGTTTGGTCACCTAATTGCTTGCCATGATAGGAGAAATCCTTATTGGAAAACCCCTTTCTTTCAGGAGCAATGGTTGTTAATATTGTGAGTTATAATAATATTAATAAATGTTGTTAAAAATATTGAGGTAATTTTTATGAGGTATTTGCTGTATTTTTGGACCCCCCCTATTTATCCATTTTCAAAATAATCAGTAGAAAATTTTTAAGTATTTTAGTGGAGCCCACGTGTGGGGGCCACATGTGGGGCCCACTTGTAAATTTGGAAATCTGATCATTTGGGGGGAGTCACGGGAAAGTTTATATAAATATATATATATATATATATATATATATATAAATTTTGTTTTATTATTATAAATGTAATAAAATAGAATACTTTTTATAAAGTTTTGTTTTATTTGATTATTAATAGAATATATTATATTTTATTATGCATAGTGTTTGCATAGTAAAATCTTTTTATATAAAACAAAAAACTTTTTATAAAGTTTTATTTTATTTGATTATAAATAGAATATATTATATATTATTATGCATAGTGTTTGCAGATAGTGCTGTATAGTATTTACATAGTAAAATCTTTTATATAAAATGTAATACTTTTATAAAGTTAGTTTTTTATTAGATTTTAAATAATATATATATATATATATATTATAAATAGAATATATTATATTTTATTACATAGTATCCTTTCCATTCTCCTATAAATAGGATGCTTAGTTAGAATTGAAAAACACATCAGAAATTTAGAGAATTCTTCTTCTATAATCTTGATCGTATTTATTTAGAGTTTAAGAAAGCTTTGAGCATAGTGCAAGTTTTCTTCAAGTATATCCCCGCCCTACCCGTCAAAATACTCTTCTTTTTAAGGTAAGGGGTATTATTTCTTTCATATTCATGAAGAGAACTATTTTTATTCCATTCCTTATTATTCTGTTGG
Organism: Panax quinquefolius; assembly: GCA_020205615.1. Taxonomy (NCBI): domain Eukaryota; kingdom Viridiplantae; phylum Streptophyta; class Magnoliopsida; order Apiales; family Araliaceae; genus Panax; species Panax quinquefolius. Next base: position 41,298,659 of record CM035164.1, read on the forward strand.
AATAACTCAGATATCTGCGACTACTGTATACATGGTGAAATTCTTCTCGTTATTACATTCTTTATTATTACATTGGAATAACTCATATACATGCGATCTATTACATGCCCGTGAATTCTGTTGTTATTCCATTCTTTATTATTACATTGGAACATCACATATATGCGGATTACGCATGACCTAGTTCCATTCTTTATTATTACATTGAAATATCCTCGTGCATGCGGATTACGCATAACCCGGGTTCCATTCTTTATTATTACATTGGAATATCCCGTGCGTGCGATTCACGCACGACTGGTTTCATTCTTTATTACTCTGTTGGAATAACCTGTTTATGTGGATTACTGCATGCATGGTGAATGATCCTTTGTATTCATTCCTTATTAACTTGTGAAAATGATATGTCTACGTGGATTACCGCATGGCGGGCGAAAATCCATTTGTCGTTTCATATATTATATTATACTTAGTTAGTTAAAGTTTTGGCTTCTATACTCCATGAAATTAGTAGAATATCCTAGATATTTGCGCTTCATCCAGTATCTTTTCATGGAAATATTCTTCTGAGCATTCTTGAATTTTACTCCACAAAACAGTATCATGTTGACAATTTGGACGTTATTGAGTTCAGGATAAATTAACTTATAAATCTTTAAAATTTATTCTTGAACTTGTTTTATTGAATTGTCATCATCCTCATGCTTATATTATGTTGAAAGTCATCTATGGCTTTGTAGTGCGTAGATGGACTTGGTATGATTATGACCGAGGATTATTCTTGTATAATCATGGCCGTAATGTTACAAATGATATGGAAAAAGTCCTCATTGGCCCATAGTGCATTAATGGACAGTTTTTGGTATAATTATGGCTATAAATTCTCTTCTTAACAAGTGCAAAGATGAATTGTTTTATGGCATGATCGTAATCAGTTGATGAAAACACGATTATCTTTGGCCTGTAGTGCATGGATAATTCGTGGTCGTGATACTAAAGAATATCTTTGGCCTGTAGTGCAGGGATGATTTAATGATGTGGATTATTTATTAAACTGAGTCTCAGTGATAAAAGTGATGAAAAACCTTTTAAATCATAGAAGATAGTAGATTTTATGCTCTACTTGACTCTTCTAATGGATTGCTTATTCCGCTGCAGTTGTTGATCTAAAACTTGTTGTCTATTATATTCTATCAGTTGTTATACTGTTGAAGGCTAAGGATAATTTATTTTGTATTATCTTAGTCATAATATTTCTTACTGGGCTAGTTGAGCTCACCCTTTCTTTCAATGTTCTCTTCAGGAAATGAGAATATAGCTGGGACTAGTCAGGGAATGGATTGACGGTCCAGATGGTTGCATTAATAGTCCTCACTATTCTGTGAAATAGTGTGATAATAAATGTATTGAGGACTTATTTTGAGTTTGAATACTGTCTAGAAGACAATATTTGTATTAAAACTCACAGCTCATGTGATGGCCCCGAATCCGAGGTCCCGATTCACCGCGGATCCGGTTCGATCATTCTATACAACTCTTACTATTTGCGGAAGATATAAACATAAATTGTTTATACAATACATTTTACACATTATTCCCCAAGGTCGAGTAACCTTAACTTAATACACAAATTATAACTTATTTAACACACAATGTTATTATCATATAATACTATTACAATTCTAGCTGCACGCGTAAACTAAAGTTGAAACTGTCTTTAACCTTTCCTTGTATCCGACGCGTTCGTCTTAATCTGCAATGTTTTATCATGATATAGCAAGGGTGAGCATAAGGATTGCCCAACAAGTTTAAGTTCAATAATATAACGATATGTCATGATTGAAAGAGTCTGAATAATAAGCTGGCTATAATTCAACAATATAATTGTGAACTAGCAGGAACAAATTTATGACTGAACAAGTATTATACATGAACAAATATATCTGAACCAACTGGTAATGAAGGTGATCAGCCTTTCATACCTGACTTATACATGCAATATGTACAGAGTACAATTCATGGCAACCATCAATGATTAACCATAAGCTTATCCGAATGAAACAACTCTTAGTAGAGTTAAGTAAAAACAAACTTGCTCGAACATTGTTGATTACAGCTCAGTGCAATTTATATCGCCTTTATTCAAGACCTAATATTAGTAATATAGATCTCCAATATTAGAATAATATCATCACAATATAATACTATTATATATTTACATAGAATAACCTAAACACATAGCACATAACCCTATCAGTCTATTCAGCACATAAAACTTAGCATCAAGCTAAACTATTTAAGTCCGAGTTGAAACCGACACAATTCTATCATCCCGATGGTTTAGTCGGACAATGGACGAGTTTAAGTTCAATTAAACTCTGGCAAAACACTTAACAGTATCTTAGACAATTTTTTAAGCAGTTAAAATAATTTTCATAGACTTATAATAATTTTTAGATAATTATTACCATTTATCGCGTATTTTTAATCATTAATAACGTATTTAAATGAATTAAATACCACATAATTCTATTATCATTAATATTTATTTATTATCAAATATTAATGAAATACATGTCATAATATTATAATATATTTATAATATTTCAAAGTATTTTAATACCTTAAAATCACCTTTATATGATTTTAAATAATTAAATTCATTATCCGATAATTGTTTTTAATATTAAAATATTAATATTTTCATGACAAAATATCAAAAGTTATATTTTATAATTTCAAATATTTTTATAACACTTAAATCCTTTTTATATGATTTATAAAGCATTAATTCAATTTTTCATAATTTATTTAATATAGTTATTAAATAAACTAATTACCATTAATATTGATTAATTAATGAAATTCATCACAAATATTAAAAGTCACTAAAAATAACTTAAAATATTTTATTATACCATAATATTATTTTCATGATTTTTCATGTATTAAAATCATTTTTAAATAATTTATTTAATATTGTAATTAAATAAATTAAATACCATTTATATTCCAAAAAATTAAATATTTATGAAATATACTCAAAATAATTAAAAAAACTATTTTTCGGACTTTAAAATAATTTTTCGAAATTTATTATATATTTTTAATAATTAAAAACCATTTTTTCGCTATTTTTAAATAATTCCTGGAAAATCAGAAATTAAAATAAATAGAAATCGTCATTAAGTATCCTATAGCGACGCACTGTCGTATAGGTGTTCTTCAATTTTTTTCTTGAGCACCTTGATCTTCATAGGCAGTTATAAGGTACAACGTTTAACCAGCATTTGATTCCGAATTATAAGGTTTTTGGGCTAACTAATGTTTATAGATCATAGTACTAATGTCATATTACATGTTCCAACAACTAAATAGGTCATACAACATCACATTTGGAAGTTCTGTGCCTTCAAAATATTTGACAACATTGTTCTTCATTTTCTGGGTTTTCCATAAAATGAAGAACAATCGAGGTACTAGTTTCCAATACTCATAACTTGTATCCTGTAACTTTCTTGGGTGAAATAGTGGTTCAATACTGTAGAGAACATGTCAGGGTACATATATGAATCATAAAATCAGTTCAAAATCCTCACCAAAAGAAAATCTGGGTCGGTCAAAGTAGGACAAAAAAACTGGCGTTGAACATTTCTGGGTTTTCAAGAAATGTTCTTCGCCAGATGGTCAACCCCTTGTTTGACCGGCTATAACCTCATTTCTGTTATGGACCATGGTGATCTAAAGGTTTTAACATGTAGTCCTCATGTCAGGCTACAACTACAAAACAACAACATGACATACAACATAACAGAAAAGCAAGATCAAGGCCTGCAATATCACTGTCAGACTTTCTGGGTTTCTGGGTTTGCCCAGATTCCAGAAGTCGTGCTCGGTCAATGCACTTTGACCGATCATATCTTTCAATATATACATGATCTGAGCTTGATTCAAGTCTCAGATCCAAGTCCTAACAACAGAGAACAAATATACGACATAAAACACAACAAACTAGAAACATAGAAGGATCTACAGCGTCTGACATTTGCTTGTCAGACAACACATGAAGGTTCAAGAACAGTTACTAAAAACTTGATTTTTTGTACACCTACATGTTATGGATCCATGATCCAACAACCCAGATCACTAAGTGACACCATCTAACACACATTTAACCAACAAATAACAACATTAACACAAGATCACAAGATTTTTGAAATTTAGGGTTCTTATACCTTCTAGCTTGGATTTTGATTTCTGATCTTTGATCTCGTTCTTGACTTGCTATTAACTGACCAAGGCTTTGTTTCTCACCCTCTCTCACACTAAGTTCCCGAATTTTAGAGAGAGAAGTGTTTGGAGAAAATGAAAATGCAAGTAGCCCATTTTCTCTCTCTTTAATCTTATATGCAATAATGTAATGTATGTTGGCTGATAAATTTCGGCTGGTAGCTTGTTGTTTGAGTCACATGGAGTTGTTGGGGTGGTTGAACAACTCAATTATTGCAAGATTTACAAGCTAAACCCAATAATGCAACAAAGGGCAATATGGTCTTTTTGGTTTTAATTTTAATGGCAATTTTGTCAATTAGCCAAACCCTTAGGGTTTAGGGTTTGGTTAGGGTTTAGGGTTTGAAACCCTTAGGGTTTACAAATTTAATTTTCTAAAATTTCCAATTTAGGTTTTCAAAAATAGAAAATTAATATTTCTAAATTATAATTAGAATTTTCTAATTATATTAAAATTTCTTAATCATAATTTAAATCTTGCTAATTAGGATTAGTATTTCCTAATTAAAATCGCTAATTTAGCAATTAGGGTCAAAATCACGGATTAAGGTTTAAAACCCAAAAATTAGAGTTTCTAATAGAAAAATAATTTTCCTAAATTAGAAATTAGATTTCGTAATTAGATTAGGGTTTTCTAATTACTTAACTTGAAAATTAGAATTAATATATCCTAATTAACATGAAAAGTATTAAATTAACACTTAGGTTTTTTTTCCTATTTACAAATTAGGGTTTCAAATCCATAATTAGGGTTTCAAATTTGGAATTAGGGTTTTGTAACCAATTTGTTAAGATTAACCCTAATTAATCCTATAATTATTTACACTTATGCCATTAAGTTCCCGATTTAGGATTTCATGCACCGAATTAGTGTTTCGGATTCCCAGAACTGAAATTAGGGTTTCCAGAACCGGTTTCTAGGGTTTCTTATTAATCTCTAGGATATTCTAACCGAACGTTAAAGTTCTTAATATATAATTAGGGTTTATTCTGAGATATCGTTTATCCAGTCAACCTCTTGACCCTTAACCACATCTTTGTACACATATACACAGAACATATTCACTTATTCCTTAATCTTGAATAATTCACCTAAATCCTTCACAGAATTTTGAAATCCTCAAAATTCATTCTTAAAAATATCAAACGCATACACTAATTTTCTGTCTAGGTTCTAATTTTGAACCTTAAATAAATTAATAAAATATAAAAATATTCAAAATTCTCGGGTTGTCACAGCTCATGTTGTATATTTAAGTTTGTATTTGTATTCTGTACCATGTATTTGGCGACTCAGAATGGGTGATGTATACCTATTTTGGGGGCGTCACAAATTCCCACAAAAAGAACCTTATTTCGTGGCTTCCTGATTTCAAATTGAGTGTATGTAATGAACTTGGGTTGTGAGGGTATGTATATATAGGTGGTGTGGTGGAGAAGAATAGGAGTAATTGATGAGGGTAATGGGTTTGTGTGTAGTATTGGGGTGAGATGATAGAGTTATACTGGCTAAATCGTGGGTAAGGATGTTTATAATGGGTAGAAGTTGAAGTTGTAATGGAGGAGGAAAGAGAAGTAGTGAGGAAGTAGTGTGTAACTGGGAAGAAGAAGACGTGGGTGTGTGTAACTATCGAATCTGTCTGTTGGGTTTCAGGACCCCCGCCCTGGCGAGGGGTATTAGGCATTTTAAGCCCGCCCCGGTGGGCATGCACTCTGTTAACTGACTATTGTTCTCGTCTTTGTTTCATACTTTTCCACATAATGAATCTTTAAACATCCTGCAAGGCATGAAGCATATACATGAGTATAATGTAGATCAATTTGAGCATGATTGAGAGATTTTCAAGAATCATAGAACGAAATAAATACCTAATGAAATTAGTATTTCCTAACTATTATTCTAAGCTATAATATAAATAGTACGAATAAAAAAAAAACAATTGCGTTGTCTCCCAATTAGCGTTTGATTTTAAGTCGTTCAGCTTGACTACTGCCCGTTTATGGTGCGTCGGTCAGAGTGATTGCGATGACGTCCTAATTGGACTCGCCACCCCAATAGTGTTTCAACCGTTGATCGTTGACCTTGAACGTTTCCAATGGATTTCGACTGTAGAGTTCAACAGCGCCATGTGAGAAAATAGTTTTGATAGTAAATGGTCTCGACCACCTTGACTTAAGCTTTCCTGGGAACAACCTCAATCATGAGTTGAACAGCAGTACTGATTGCCCCAGCTCGAACGTTCGGTGCATGATCTTCTTGTCGTGCCATTTCTTGATTTTTTTCCTTGTATAATTTAGCGTTCTCGTATACATGAAGTCGGAATTCATCGAGCTCATTTAGTTGGAGTAGCCACTTTTCACCCATAGCTGCTTGATCAAAGTTCAGTTTCTGAATGGCCTAGTAGGCCTTGTGTTGTAGCTCCACAGGAAGGTGACACGCTTTCCCGATAAGGTTGGACTGATCGATTATAGCTTCCCACATACTGAGCTGATTCGGCATTGATGGCACATTGATTTGTAGCATGACCCCCAGCACACAACACAAACCATTGCTACTTGTGGTGCTGATGGTGGACCCCATGTTTCAATCTTTTTAGTTAACGCGGAAACCTGTGATGTCCACACTGTTACTCCATCCAATTCAAACTTTCCTGGTGTTTTTGGAGGATTAGATCTAGTCATTGGCCACTGATAATTATTGTTGGCCATCGTCTCTAACAGTTGATAAGCCTCATCAAAATTCTTAGCCATGATTGCTCCTCCTGCTGCTGCATCAATACTGGCTCTTGTGGATGCGTGCAAACCATCACAAAATATCCCAACCTGCATCCACTGTGGAATTCCGTGATGTGGACATTTGCGGAGCATATCCTTAAATCTTTCCCAGGCCTCATATAATGTTTCGGAGTCAAACTGTGCAAAAGTGTGAATATCGTTCCGTAGTTTTGCTGACTTTGCTTGTGGGAAAAACTTAGCTAGGAATTTTTGAGCTAATGTGACGCCCTCAAAATAGGTATACATCACCTATTCTGAGTCGCCAAATACATGGTACAGAATACAAATACAACCTTAAATATACAACATGAGCTGTGAGTTTTAATACAAATATTATCTTCTAGACAGAATTCAAACTCAAAATAAGTCTTCAATACATTTATTATCACACTATTTCATAGAATAGTGAAGACTACTAATGCTATCATCTGGACCGTCACCCCGTTTCTCGACTAGTCCCTGCTACGTTCTCATTTCCTGAATAGAACAATGAAAGCAAAAGGGTGAGCTCTACTAGCCCAGTAAGAAATATTATGACTAAGATAATGCAAAATAAATTATCATTAGCCTTCAACAGTGTTAAACTGATAAAATATAACAAACATCAAGTTTAACTGCAACGGAACAACCAATCCATTAGAAGAGTCAAGTAGAGAATAAAATCTACTATCCTCTATGATTTAAAAGATTTTCATTACTTTTATCATTTGAAACTCGACAATAAATAATCCACATCATCCCAAAGACTACTGAGGATATTCATTAGTATCACGACCACAAATTATCCAAGCACTACGGGCCAAGGATATTCGTGTATTCATCAATGGTTATGATCATGCCAACAGCTGTCCATCAATGCACTACGGCCAATGAGGATTTTTACCATATCATTTGTAACATTATGGTTATGATTATACCGAATAATCCTTGGTCATAATCATATCAAGTCCATCTATGCACTACAGCCCACAGATGACTTTCAACATATTATAAACATGAGGATCATGAAAATGATATAAGAATTCAATAAAACAAATTCGAGGATAAAATTTTAAAGATTTATAATTTAATTTATACAGCAAATAATAACGTCCAAATTGTCAACATGATACTATTTTGTGGAGTAAAATTCAAGAATACTCAGAAGAATATTTCCATAAAAATATACTGGATGAAGTGCAAATATCAAGGATATTCCACTAATTTCATGGAGTATAGAAGCCAAAACTTTAACAAACTGAGTATAATAGAATATATGAAACCGCAAATGGATTTTTGCCGCCATGCGGTAATCCACGTAGACAGATTATTAGAATAATAAAGAATGGAATAACAGAAGAATTCACCAGGCGTGCGTAATCCGCACAGACAAGTTATTCCAACAGAATAATAAAGAATGGAACCAGGTCATGCGTAATCCGCACAGACAGGATGTAAGACCCCAACTTTTATAAATAAAGAATAATATTCTCGAAATATATTTTTGAATATTATACTGTGGATTTGATATAATGTTATAGCTGTGGGTAATATTTACAAATTTTGCAAAGTAAGCAAATGGTTATATAATATTTGATTGGTCAGGGAATATTCGTACGACGACACAATCATTGGTGGACCTCACAACGGAAGTATTGTCGTAGTTAGAAAACGACAGAATTGTCTTTATATAAAAATAACGGCGAAAGTATTACCGTTAAAACAATTGAACTACCCGGTAGTAAAAGTACAGTAATACGCGTGGTTTTATAGTAGCACACGGTATTGATTATTGATGCTTACATGAAAAGTCACTCAGTTATACTCAATTATTGCTACAGTAATTGTTGCATCATATCTCTCATATTATTGATTCAATTATTATCACAGTATTATCTGCATAATATTTGTTATTATTAAATCAATAATTGAGACGACAAACTTATTCATATTATTATTTGCAATATTGACAATGTCTAGAAGTTCTGTCAAGGAGAGGTTTGGTCACCTAATTGCGCGCCAATAAGGAGAAATCCTTATCGAAAAGCCCACTCTTTCCTGGGAACGACCTGGTTGTTAAATATTATGAGTTATAATATTAATGATGAATAAGTTGTGTTGATTAAAGATGAAATTGATAGTTCCATTGTGTTGGGATTATTAGTGTTAGTGGAAATCGACATTTATTTCGATAATAATTGATGTCTGGAGGTTATATTGACCAATCGGGTAATTAATCAGATAAATGAGCAATTAATTGCTATAATTTCACATGCTTATAACTATTTGTTCACATGTGTGTACTATTGATTCACATTCATGTACTATTAGGGGAGGTGGTGCAAGATTGATAATACTTGCATGACTAAATTAAAAATGGAGGTATAGTTGAAGGTACTATACTGTAATTAGTCTTTTCACATGATTATACTATTGAGTCACATGAATGAACTATTAATTCACATTATTTACTATTAGGGGAGGTGGTGCAAGTTTTATAATACTTGCAGTACTAAATTAAAAATGAAGAAAAAGAGGAAGGTATTAAACTGTAATATTTTGAGCCCCAAAACGTACAATTATCGAAACTATATTTTCCTATAAATAGAAGCTCATTTTTCCTTCATTTCTCACCAATTCACAAAAGCTTTAGAGCAATTATTATAGAGATAAATTATAGAGAGAAAGAAGAAGAGAAGTCTGCTACCTCATTATTCCAGTATCCAATTTTTCTAAGGTAAGGGGTATTATTCTTTCGTATTCATGAAGAGGGTTATTTTCTTTCAATACTCGTAAGGGTTGTTATTCCATTTTTTATTATTATGTTGGAATAACTTTGTCTGTCTGATACCGCATACATGGTGAAATTCTTACATTATTCCATTCTTTATTATTCTATTGGAATAACCTGTCTATGCGGTCTATCGCATGCCTGGTGAATTCTGTTGTTATTCCATTCTATATTATTCTATTGGAACTTCCTGTTTGTGCGGAGTACGCATGACCTAGTTTCATTCTTTATTATTCTGTTGGAACATCCTGTCTCTGCGGATTACGCATGACATGGTTCCATTCTTTATTATTCTATTGGAATAACCTGTCTGTGCGGATTACGCACGCATGGTGAATTCTTCAGTTATTCCATTCTTTATTATTACATTTGGAATAATGCATCTCGTGGATTACCGCATGGCGGCAAAAATCCATTTATGGGTTTCATATATTCTATTATACTCAGTTGATTAAAGTTTTGGCTTCTATACTCCATGAAATTAGTGGAATATCCTTGATATTTGTGCTTCATCCAATATCTTTTCATGGAAATATTCTTCTAAGCATTCTTGAATTTTACTCCACAAAGAAGTATCATGTTGACAATTTGGACGTTATTGATTTCTGGATAAATTAAATTATAAATCTTTACAAATTTATCCTTGAACTTGTTTTATTGAATTCTTATATCATTGTCATCATCCTCATGTTTATAATATGTTGAAAGTCATCTGTGGCCTGTAGAGCATAGATGGACTTGGTATGATTATGACCAGGGATTATTCGGTATAATCACGACCGTAATGTTACAAATGATGTGGTAAAAGTCCTTATTGGCCATAGTGCATTGATGGACAGTTGTTGGCATGATCATGACCATTGATGAATACACGAATATCATTGGCCCGTAGTGCATGGATAATTTATGGTCGTGATACTAATGAATATCATTAGTAGTAGTGCGGGGGATGATGTGGTTTATTTATTAAAATTTGAGTCTCAAATATAAAAGTGATGAAAACCTTTTAAATCATAGAAGATAGTAGATTTTATTCTCTACTTGACTCTTCTAATAGATTGCTTGTTTCGCTGCTGTTAAACTTGATGTTTGTTATATTTTATCAGTTTAACACTGTTGAAGGCTAATGATAATTTATTCTGCATTATCTTAGTCATAATATTTCTTCCTGGCTAGTTGAGCTCACCTTTCTTTCATTGTTCTCTTGAGAAATGAGAACGTAGCGTGGACTAGTCGGGGAACATAGTGACGGTCCAGATGATAGCATTAGTAGTCCTCACTATTCTGTTAAATAGTGTGACAATAAATGTAATGAGGACTCCATTGAGTGTGGATATTGTCTAGATTACAATATTCTTATTAAAACTCTTAGATTATGTTTTGTCGTATTTTACACGACTGTTGTATAATTAAGTTGTATTTGAATTTTGTACCATGTATTTGGCGACTCAAGATGGGTGATGTATACCTATTTTGGGGGCGTCACACTGGATATTCCAACAGAATAATAAAGAATGGAACCAGATCATGCGTAATCCTCACGGACAGGATATTCCAACAGAATAATAAAGAATTGAATAACACCAGAATTCACCAGGCATGCGATAGACCGCATAGACAGGTTATTCCAACAGAATAATAAAGAATGGAATAACAACCTTACGAGTATTGAAAGAAAATAACTTTCTTCATGAATACGAAAGAATAATACCCCTTACCTTAAAAAGAAGAGTATTGCGATGGGTAGGGCGGGGATATACTTGAAGAAAACTTGCACTATTTTCTACGTTCAAAGCTTTCTTAAACTCTAAAGAAATACGCTCAAGATTATAGAAGAAGAATTCTACTAATTTACGGTGTGATTTTCAATTCTAACTAAGCATCCTATTTATAGGAGAATGGAAAGGATACTATCTTTGCACTATGTAATAAAATATAATATATTCTATTTATAATCAAATAAAACAAAACTTTATAAAAATTATTCTGTTTTATATAAAAAAAATTACTATACAAACACTATCAGAGCACTATATAAACACTATGCATAATAAAATATAATATATTATATTTATAATCAAATAAAACAAAACTTTATAAAAAGTATTACATTTTATATAAAAAGTTTTACTATACAAACACTATGTATAATAAAATATAATATATTCTATTTATAATCAAATAAAACAAAACTTTATAAAAAGTATTCTGTTTTATATAAAAAGTTTTTTGTTTTATTACATTTATAATAATAATAATAAAATAATATTTATCATCATTATTATAATTCACAATATTAATCGACCAGGTCGTTCCCAAGAAAGAGGGGGCTTTCCAATAAAAATTTCTCCCTATTGGCGCGCAATTAGGTGACCAAACATCTACTTGACAGAACTTCTAGACATCGTCAATATTTCAAATAATAATATTAATAACTTTGTCGTCTCAATTATTGATTTAATAATATATAAAATATTGACAATAATTAAATTAAATAACGTGAGATACTATGCAACAATTATTGTAGCAATAATTGAACAAAACTGAGTGACTTCTCACGTAAACATCAATAATCAATACCGTGTGCTACTATGCAACCACAGCGTATTCTTTATGCTTTTTAACACCGGGTGTTTCAACAGTTAACGGTAAAACTTCCGCCGTTATTTTCATAAAATATTTTTGTCGTTTTCTCAATCCGACAATAATTCCGTTGTGGGTTCCACCGAAGATTGTGTCGTCGTACAAAAATTCCCTGTTAAAACGAATATTCCCCGACCAATCGGATATTATATAACAACTTGCGTACTTTGCAAAATTTATAAATATTACCCACAACTATAACATTATATCAAATTTACTCCATAATATTCAAAAATGATATTTATAGAAAATTCATCTTTATTCATAAAAGTTGGTGTCTTACAACCTCCCCTTCTTATGAAATTTCGCCCTCGAAATTAGGGTACGCGGTATGTCGAAGAGGTAAGGATACCTTGATTTCATTTCAGATTCTAACTCTCAGGTCATTTCCTCAACATCGTGGTTCCTCCACAAAACTTTGACTTGAGGTATAACCTTAGAGCATAGAACATGTTCCTTCTTATCCAATATTTTAACAGGAACCTCTTCATACGTTAAATCTTCCGCTATTTCGTCCGGTTCTAACTCAATAATGTGGTTCGGGTCTTCCACATATTTACGTAACATGGATATGTGAAAAACGTTATGAACACGAGACATACTTAGCGGTAAAGCGAGTCTATAGGTGACAGCTCCTACTCAATCGAGGATTAAAAATGGGCCAATGAATCGAGGATTAAGCTTTCCTCTCTTTCCAAATCTCGTAACTCCTTTCCATGGAGCAACACGTAACAACACACGATCTCCAATATCGAATTCCACGTCCTTTCGATGAAGATCAGCATAACTCTTTTGTCGATCTTGTGAGGTTTTTATACGTTGTCGGATCGTTTGAATCTTTTCCGTAGTCAAACGTACCAACTCCGGTCCCAACAACGTTGCTTCACCCACCTCATCCCAGCATACTGGAGAACGATACTTTCTTCCATACAACGCCTCGAATGGAGCCATGTCAATACTTGCTTGATAACTGTTGTTGTAGGAAAACTCCACCAATGGTAAGAACTTATCCCAACTTCCCTTGAAGTCATGGACACAGAGTCTTAATAGATCTTTAAGGGTTTGAATAGTCCTCTCCGACTGCCCGTCCGTCTGAGGATGATATACCGAGCTAAATCGTAAATCCGTGCCCATAGCTTTCTGCAAACTAACCCAAAATCGTGAAGTGAATCTTGGGTCTCGATCAGAAACTATGGATACTGGCATACCATGCAGTCTTACAATCTAATTTATGTACATACGAGCAAGACGTTCAAGTATATAAGTTTCTCGTATAGGTAAGATGTGACACCCCCAAAATAGGTATACAACACCCATTCTGAGTCGTCAAAATACATGGTACAGAAACAACTACAACTTTATTAATACAACATAAAAACTATGAGTTTAAATACAAATATTGTCATCTAGACAATATCCACACTCAAATTAGTCCTCATTACAATTATTGATACATTATTTTACAAAAATGGTGAGGACTACTAAAACGACTTTCTAGAACCTTCATTCCATACCACGACTAGTACTCGCTACATTCTCGCCTCCTGAGAAGAAAAATGGAACAAAAGGAAAAGGGTGAGCTCAACTAGCCCAGTAAAGAACATTATGACCAAGATAATATAAAACAAATTATCATTAGTCCTCAACAGGGAAAAATCTAATAGAATACAATAGACAATAAGTTTTAGATCAACAACTGCAACGGAAACAACAATTCATTAGAAGAGTTAAATAGAGAATAAAATCTATTATCTTCTATATATGAATTTAAAAGTCCATCGTCAATATTTTATCCCTGTAACATCAATCAACATATATCTGGAATCAAATATTCATCTTTTGCACTCTGGGCCAAAGATATTCATCGATTAGTCATGTTTCATCAAAACACTGCTCATCTTTGCACTACGGGCCAAAGATATTCATCAGAAATCATTCATCTTTGCACTACAGGCCAAAGATATTCAGTTATATCGTCATTTAGGACTGAGGATGATGAAAAATATGTGACGCCCCCAAAAAAGGTCCAATCAACCTAACCTATTCTGAGTCGCCAAATACATGATACAGAAACAACTACAACTTCATTAATACAATTGTCATGCAAAATACGACAACACATAAACTGTGAGTTTAAATACAAATATTGTCTGCTAGACAATATCCACACTCAAATAAGTCCTCATTACAATTATTGATACATTATTTTACAAAATAATGAGGACTACTAAAACAGCTATCTTGAACCATCACTCCACACCCCGACTAGTCCCCGCTATATTCTCGCCTCCTAAGAAGAAAAATGGAACAAAAAGGGAAAGGGTGAGCTCAACTAGCCCAGTAAAGAATATTATGACTATGATAATGTACAACAAATTATCCTTAGTCTTCAACAGGGAAAAATCTGATAGAATACAATAGACAACAAGTTTTAGATCAACAACTGCAACGGAAACAACAATTCATTAAAAGAGTTAAGTAGAGAATGAAATCTACTATCATCTATGAATTTAAAAGTCCATCATCGATATTTTATCCCTGTAACATCAATCAATATACATCATAAATCAAATATTCATCTTTGCACTACAGAACCAAAGATATTCACCACTAATCATGTTCATCTAAACACATTCATCTTTACACTACGGGCCAAAGATATTCATCATAAAATCATTCATCTTTGCACTACAGGCCAAAGATATTCAGTTATATCATCATTTAGGACTGAGGATGGTGAAAAATATTTTAAAGAAAACAAATCCAGTGAAAGAAAAGAATTAATATTAAGGATTTGTACTTTAAACAATCCAAGTTCAAAAATACTTCATAAATAACCAGAGTGGAGTAAAATTCA
Source organism: Panax quinquefolius (assembly GCA_020205615.1). Lineage (NCBI taxonomy): Eukaryota > Viridiplantae > Streptophyta > Magnoliopsida > Apiales > Araliaceae > Panax > Panax quinquefolius. Next base: position 41,313,994 of record CM035164.1, read on the forward strand.
AAAATGATCAAAACATGGATACAATCAAAGCTAGTATCCATAATAGATATTTTGGACGAAAAACAAAAATTTAATTTTTACGTGAATAGTGTCGTATTAAGTGAATAAGTGTCAGATATCGTGAATAGTGCAGTATCATGAATAGTAACTCAACACTAAAAGATAGAAATTTCACAAAAAACATCATCATGCTTCGTGAATAGTACTCATGAATAGTAACTCATGAATAGTAACTCGTGAATAGTAACTCATGAATAGTAACTCATGAATAGTAACCCCGACATGAAAAAGTTCTAAATTTGATAAAAAGTTCCAACAAATATTTCGGCATAATGATATTGAAGAAATAATATCATTTTTAAAAAAAATAATATCCCTTACCTCAGAAAGAATAGTACTTCTGACTGGAATACTGGATATAGTACTGAAAGAACTTGCACCGTATAGCAATACTCAAAGTACTAAAATACTCACAAAAATACGCTCGATATATAGAGAGAGAAAGAGAAAGAAAATTTCAGTTTCTGTGTGATTTTCAATTCTAACCTAAGCACCCTATTTATAGGAAAATGCTTAGAACACCAAAGTAGAAAATTTAATATAATATTAATATAATTACAAAATATTTAAGCCCACCTCTAGATACTTGAATTCAGCCATTAACATGTGCAAGTGAAGGCCAACAAAGTACAAAAAAACGTTTTTCTAACAAAAATCATTTAAACTCCAAAAATCAATTCACACCCGATATACTTAAACTTCAATAATTCACAATAAATAGTCCTTTTGTCAGAAAAATTCGAATCTCACGATTTATTATAGGAAATTCAATTCTCTACAACTTTGCAGAAGAAAGGTTTACCAAATTCCAAACAGAAATTGACTGAAATCCACATACGGACGATTTTACAGGCTATAATCAAATTTCAGTCAAGAAAATGGGGTCCACAGACATGTTTAACATGTTTTAATCATTTTTAGTAACAAAGATACTCTTCCTCCTCATATACTCATATATCCCACATTCATTGTAAAAATATCATCATTATTATATTATAATAATATAATAAAATATTATTTTATCAGAAAAGATAAAATATCGATTTTCAACAATTGTCACTTTAAAAAAATTTCTCCATCTATATCCATATAAAATGAATATTTTTCTCATCATATAAATCAATAATTAATTATTCACAAATAATATTACAGAATCACAATACCGACAACCAGGGCAGTTTCCGGAAAGAGGGGGCTTTCCAATAAGGATTTCTCCTTCGCGGCCTTGATTAGGTGACCAAATCTCTCCTTAGGCGAACTTTCTAGACATTGCCAATAATGTTTTCTAATAATATTATTCGGATAATATGAATTATTAGCTTCGATAATGGAAAATCTTGTGTAGTGATAATTATTGAAACAACAAGTAATATAAAATATCAACGTAGCAATTATTGAATCAATAAAATCTTTGAAAGAATTATCTGTAACAATTATTGAGTAGTGCCTTCTTACGTAAGAATCAATAATTGGTGCAATACCGTGCTCTGCTTGTCTGACAACGCCAGACATCGTGTGTTTTAACCACCGAGTATTCTAACAGTGTTAACGGTAACAACTACGTCGTTATTTATAAACAACTCATACTTGTCGTTTTCTTCATCATATCGCTTTCCGTTATGGGCCCACACAAGGCTGTGACGTCGTACGAATATTCCCCAACAGTAAAAATATTCCACGACCAAACGAATATTTTCCGACAACAATGAGTATTTTATAACCACTTGCTTATTTAAAAATATTTGCACATTTTACCCATAACTAACCACATTAATCAATTCAACCCTTACTATTTCAAAATAATAAATAGAGGAAATTAAATCTTCATTTATAAAAAAGTTGGGGCCTTACAAAATATTTTAAAGAAAACGAATCAAGTGAAACCAAAAGAACAAATATTAAGGATTCATACTTTAAACAATTCAAGTTCAAAAATACTTCATAAATAACCAGAGGGGAGTAAAATTCAAGAATGAAGACCAAAACATAGATCCAATCAAAGATAGGAATCATAACAGACAATCTTGGACACAGAAAAAAAAATTTAATTTTTACGTGAATAGTGTCGTGATTCGTGAATAAAGCTTAAGTATCGTGAATAGTGCCATATCGTGAATAATTATCGTATATCGTGAATAGTAACTCAAACACTAAAAGATAGAAATTTCACAAAAAAAATCATCATGCTTCGTGAATAGTACTCGTGAATAGTAACTCGTGAATAATAACTCATGAATAGTAACTCGTGAATAGTAACTCATGAATAGTAACCCCGACATGAAAAAGTTCCAAATTTGATAAAAAGTTCCAACCAATATTTCGGCATAATGATATTGAAGAAATAATATCACTTACGAAGAAAATAACATCCATTACCTCAAAAAGACAGTACTTCTGACTGGAATACTGGATATAGTACTGAAGGGAACTTGTACCATATAGCAACACTCAAAGTATCAAAATACTCACAAGAATACGGTCGATAATATAGAGAGAAAAAAAGAAAGAAGATTTCAGTTTCTGGTGTGATTTTCAATTCTAACCTAAGCACCCTATTTATAGGAAAATGCTTAGAACACCAAAGTAGAAATTTTAATAAAATATTAATATATTTATATAAATTTTCCTTAGCCCACTTTTTTGGTCTAGACATCAGCCACCAACCCACCAAAATCACAAAAAACATTTTTGTTAAAATAAATATTTAAAACTTCCAAAAATCAATTATTTCAGAACTTCGGAACTTCGGAACTTCAATAATTCATAATAAATAGCCCTGTTATCAGAAAAATTCAAACCACATATCTTTTCCATATGAAATTTCATTCTCTACAACTTTGTAAGTTTAAGTTTTTCCAAATTTCAAACAGAAATTGACCGAAATCCACAAACGGACGATTTTACAGGCTATAATCAAATTTCAGTCAAGAAATGGGCCCACAGACATGTTTATCATGTTTTAATCATTTTTAGTAACAAAAATACTCTTCCTCCTCATATACTCATATATCCCACATTCATTGTAAAAATATCATCATTATTATATTATAATAATATAATAAAATATTATTTTATCAGAAAAGATAAAATATCGATTTTCAACAATTGTCACTTTAAAAAAATTTCTCCATCTATATCCATATAAAATGAATATTTTTCTCATCATATAAATCAATAATTAATTATTCACAAATAATATTACGAATCACAATACAAAATGACCAGCGGTTCCTCAGAAAGAAGGGCTTTCAATAAGGATTTCTCCTTCTTTGCGCAATTAATTAGGTGACCAAACCTCTCCTTAGATGAACTTTCTAGACATTGCCAATAATGTTATCTAATAATATTATTGAGATAATATGAATTATTGCTCCGATAATGGAAAATACTGTGTAGTGACAATTATTGAAACAACAGTAATATAGAATATCAATGCAACAATTATTGAATCAATAAAATATTTGAACAATAATTATTTGTAACAATTATTGAGTAGTGCCTTCTTATGTAAGAATCAATAATTGGTGCAATACTGCATATCTTCTTGTGCAACAACGCATTATTATATATTTTAACCACCATTTATTCCAATAAAGATAATCTTGGTAACAATCATGGCACAATTATTTATAAACAACTTATACTTGTCGTTTTCTTCATTCAATCGCTTTCACATGGGTCCCACAAAGGTCAGGTGGTCGCATTTAATATTCCCCGATAGTAAGAATATTCCATGACTAAACAAATATTCTCCAATAAAAATGAATATTTTATAATCACTTGCTTATTTAAAATATTTGCATATTTTACCCATAACTAACCACATTAATCAAATCAACCCCTTACTATTTCAAAATAATAATTAGAGAAATTAAATCTTTATTTATAAAAAGTTGGGGTCTTACAACCTCCCCTCCTTATGAAATTTCGTCCTCGAAATTGACGTACGTACTTGGTGTTTCGAAAAGATGAGGATACCTCGCTTTCATTTCCGTTTCCAACTCCCAGGTCATTTCTTCAATAGCATGGTTCCTTCACAAGACCTTAACTTGTGATATGACCTTCGTGTGTAGGACATGCTCCTTCCTATCCAAGATCTTGACAGGTACCTCTTCGTACGTTAAGTCTTCGGCTATCTCGTCCGATTCTAACTCAATAATGTGGTTTGGGTCTTTCACATATTTACGAAGCACAGATATGTGAAAAACGTTATGAACACGAGACTTGCTTGGAGGTAACGCGAGTCTATAGGCCACAGATTGTACTCGATCGAAGATTTCAAATGGACTAATAAATCGAAGGTTTGAGCTTTCCTCACATCGTCAATTCTCGCTTTTGGAATAACAACTTCTTGTACCTCCTTCTTCATATTCATCAGCTCCGGTGTGTAGCTTGAACGGTTTTAACTTTATAGATTAAAGTTGGTTCTACTCGTATATCATCACGTGAGTCCCTAGAGTCTTTAACTCTATATCTATCATTTGTAAGTTATATGAAATGGGTCTTTGACAATATCGCACTCGTACTCGTATACGATCTTTTACTCAACACGTCAGCTACCATGTTCGTTTTTCCAAGATGGTATGGTCAGAACATGTGCCGAAATGAGTCTCCTCTTGAGTTCTTTGAAGCTCTTCCCACATTCCTTGCTCCATTCGAATTTTGTATCTCTACGAGTCAGCTGCGTTAATGGAATAGCGATTTGAGAATATTCTTCAACGAATCTCCGATAATAACCAACTAAGCCTAGAAAGCTACATATTTTGATTACCGACTTAGGTTGCTCTCAACTATGACTCATATCCCAACCTTGGATAGCACGTCACAATGACACCTATCAGTTTACTATCGCACGAATATGGCATCCCCTACGGAGAGTCTGGCTTCGGTGCATTCCACAAAAGAAGTCACCAGATAGAGGCTCGGTTATCAACTTCTATAGTTGGGTTTTTAACTCCTGAAGTTCAATAGGAGCCATTCGATATGAGATTTTAGAAATGGGTTTTGTACCGGGTTCAAAGTCGATACAAAATTCAATATCACGCTCTGGGAGTAGGCCAGGAAATTTTTCAGGAAATACGTCAGGAAATTTACTAACAACAGAAATATCATTCAAATCGGCGTATTTTTTTGTTCAAGTCCATAACATGGCTAAGAAAGCTTAACATCCGTTTTCAATAAACGAATGACTTTACTGACTTGATATGAAAGAGTTTGACTTCAATGGTTTGGTTGCTTAAATTGAATAACAGGTTGCTTAGGAATATGAAAACTAACAACCTTATAAAAGCAATCAATTTGGCATGATGAGTTGTTAACCAATCAATCCTTAAAATCACATCAAAAGCAAGTATCTTTAAAGAGATAAGATCAATAGGTAATGTGATGGTGCCAACTTGGATCAAACAAGATTTATAAATAGTGGATGTAACGAAAGTTTCTCCTAACGGAGTTTCCACAGATAAATCAAAGTCTAATTTCTCCGGAGTCAAGTTTAAACGTTGAGTATAAGCAGGAGAAATAAATGAATAAGTAGAATCGGTATCTAATAAGGTATAAACTTCGAAAGAATTTATAATTAACTAACCCATGCTAACTTCGTTCGGGTTCCTCACATTCTAACCAGTCACGACAAACGCTCTTCCAGGAACCGTTGACTTTGACTTTTCTGGGACAGCCTTTTGAGTCACAATCCCCGCTGGACTTGGTTTCGTTACAGGACAATCTCAAGCTATATGACCATCTTTTCCACAACTAAAACATACCTTGGAAGGTTGTGAACAGTTTGGACTTATGTGTCCCTCTTCTCCGGATCTGTAGCATCTAACTGGCGGTCTTTCTCCTCCCCTAGAATTAGTTGATGGTGTTGGTGCCGACGTCTTCCTGTCATTGTTGAATATTCTCTTTTTGAAATTTCCACTTAACTCACCTTTCCTAATATCTTGGCCATGATTACCACCGAAGTGGTTACCATTTCTGGCTTGATAATTTCCTCCACGATGGTTATCATTGTTCCGATGATCGTTTCCACCAATACGATTATCATCGAGTTGTTGGTCATTATTCTTCAGTTGAGCCGACTCATTATCGCACTCCAATAACTGAGCCCTATTCACAACATCTGAATATAAACAAAGTTTGTGAGAAATGAGGTATTGACGTATTTTGGGTTTCAAACCTCGCAGAAATATTCGCGTCATTCTCTCCTCATTATCAACCAAATGGGATGCAAATCAAGACAACTCGGCAAACTTAGCTTCGTACTGCGACACGTTCATATTATTTTGCTCCAGCTTGATGAACTCTACCTCCTTCATGTGACGAATACTTTTGGAAAAGTACTTGTTGTTGAACAATTCTTGGAACTTCTCCCAAGACATCTTCAGTGCGGCAGGCTAAGTACGCTTTACGAATTTCCACCAATAATCTGCCTCTCCTCGCAACATGAAGGTGGCGAAATGAACCTTTTGCTCCTCTGAGCATCCCAAGACATCAAATATCTTAGTGATCTACTTTATCCACGTCTCTGCCGTAAGTGGTTCTGGCTTTCCTAAAAACTCTGGCGGTCCTAAATCCTTGAACTGCTTAGCGGTGACCATCCGTGAGTTTCTATCATTTCCACCGGTATTTTGAACACGAGTCTCCCTCGTTTGATTTTGCATGAACTGCAAAAAGCTTCTAAACATCACGTCGTTCATCGTCTGATCAGTGATGTTGTTTACAGGAGGAACATTGTCTTCCTGTTGCACGTTCTCCTGATTGATGAATAAAGGTGTCTCCACGGTCTCATTTACTCCACTTTTAACATTCTTAGTTGCCATTCTCAAATACTGCCATAAAACAAGGGTTAATTAAAGAAATTAACATACCACATAATATCCCTATACTCTGACCAACCAACAAATAAGCTTAGGTAGGACACACTAGCGAAGGATTTACTCGTCTCTCCCCTCCTAATTCTATTCCCCGATCTCATGGAGATCATATCCTAAGCTCGATACCAACCGTGGCGCCCCCAAAATAGGTATACAACACCCATTCTCGAGTCGTCAAAATACATGGTATGTAAAACAACTACAACTTTATTAATACAACATAAAAATCATGAGTTTAAATACAAATATTGTCATCTAGACAATATCCACACTCAAATAAGTCCTCATTACAATTATTGATACATTATTTTACAAAAAATGGTGAGGACTACTAAAACGACTTTCTAGAACCTTCATTCCATACCCCGACTAGTACTCGCTACATTCTCGCCTCCTGAGAAGAAAAATGGAACAAAAGGAAAAGGGTGAGCTCAACTAGCCCAGTAAAGAACATTATGACCAAGATAATATAAAACAAATTATCATTAGTCCTCAACAGGGAAAAATCTAATAGAATACAATAGACAATAAGTTTTAGATCAACAACTGTAGCGGAAACAACAATTCATTAGAAGAGTTAAACAGAGAATAAAATCTACTATCTTCTATATATGAATTTAAAAGTCCATCGTCAATATTTTATCCCTGTAACATCAATCAACATATATCTGGAATCAAATATTCATCTTTGCACTATAGGCCAAAGATATTCAACAGTTGGTCATGTTCATCTAAACACATGTTCATCTTTGCACTACGGGCCAAAGATATTCATCAGAAATCATTCATCTTTGCACTACAGGCCAAAGATATTCAGTTATATCATAATTTAGGACTGAGGATGATGAAAAATATTTTAAAGAAAACGAATCCAGTGAAACCAAAAGAACAAATATTAAGGATTCGTACTTTAAACAATCCAAGTTCAAAAATACTTCATAAATAACTAGAGTGGAGTAAAATTCAAGAATGAAGACCAAAACACAGATCAAATCAAAGATAAGAATCATAACAGACAATCTTGGACACAGAAAAGAAAATTTAATTTTTTTGTGAATAGTGTCGTATTAAGTGAATAAGTCAGAGTATCGTGAATAGTGTCGTATACATGAACAGTAACTCCGACACTAAAAGATAGAAATTTTACAAAAAAAATCATCATGCTTCGTGAATAGTACTCGTGAATAGTTACTCGTGAATAGTAACTCATGAATAGTAACTCATGAATAGTAACCCCGACATGAAAAAGTTCCAAATTTGATAAAAACTTTCAACCAATATTTCGGCATAATGATATTGAAGAAATAATATTACTTACGAAAAAAATAACATCCATTACCTCAAAAAGACAATACTTCTAACTGGAATACTGGATATAGTGCTGAAGGGAACTTGCACCGTATAGCAACACTCAAAGTATCAAAATACTCACAAGAATACGGTCGATAATATAGAGAGAAAAAGAGAAAGAAGATTTCAGTTTCTGGTGTGATTTTTAATTCTAACATAAGCACCCTATTTATAGGAAAATGCTTAGAACACCAAAGTAGAAATTTTAATAAAATATTAATATATTTATATAAATTTTCCTTAGCCCACTTTTTTGGTCTAGACATCAGCCACCAACCCACCAAAATCACAAAAAACGTTTTTGTTAAAATAAATATTTAAAACTTCCAAAAATCAATTATTTCGAAACTTCGAAACTTCAATAATTCATAATAAATAGCCCTTTTTATCAGAAAAATTCAAACCACATATCTTTGTCATAGGAAATTTTATTCTCTACAACTTTGTAAGTTTAAGTTTTTCCAAATTCCAAACAGAAATTGACCGAAATCCACAAACGGGCGATTTTACAGGCTATAATCAAATTTCAGTCAAGAAATGGGCCCACAGACATGTTTAACATGTTTTAATCATATTTAGTAACAAAAATACTCTTCCTCCTCATATACTCATATATCCCACATTCATTGTAAAAATATCATCATTATTATATTATAATAATATAATAAAATATTATTTTATCAGAAAAGATAAAATATCGATTTTCAACAATTGTCACTTTAAAAAAATTCTCCATCTATATCCATATAAAATAAATATTTTTCTCATCATATAAATCAATAATTAATTATTCACAAATAGTATTACAGAATCACAATACCAATGACCGAGCGGTTCCGAAAGAGGGGCTTTCAATAAGGATTTTCCTTACTAAGCGGCTTGATTAGGTGACCAAACCTCTCCTTAGATGAACTTTCTAGACATTGCCAATAATGTTATCTAATAATATTATTCAGATAATATGAATTATTGCTCTCGATAATGAAAAATAATGTGTAGTGACAATTATTGAAACAACAGTAATATAGAATATCAATACAACAATTATTGAATCAATAAAATCTCGAATATAATTCTTACATAACAATTATTGAGTAGTGCCTTCTTACGTAAGAATCAATAATTGGTGCAATACCGAGTGCTCTTCTTGTGCAACAACGCCAGATTCATCGTGTTTTAACCATCGGCTATTCCAACAGTATTAACGGTAACAACTGCGCCGTTATTTATAAACAACTTATACTTGTCATTTTCTTCATCCAATCGTTTTTCGTTATGGGGCCCACACAAGGCTACGCCGTCGTACGAATATTCTCCGACAGCAAGAATATTCCACGACCAAACGAATATTCTCCAATAAAAATGAATATTTTATAACCACTTGCTTATTTAAAATATTTGCGCATTTTACCCATAACTAACCACATTAATCAAATCAACCCCTTACTCTTTCAAAATAATAATTAAAGAAATTAAATCTTTATTTATAAAAAGTTGGGGTCTTACAGAAGAAATGAGTCGACTTGGTCAATCTATCAACAATAACCCAAATCGCATCTATGACTTGAGAAACCTTGGGATGACCAGTAACAAAATCCATGGTAATGTGCTCCCACTTCCATTTTGGATTTCAAGTCATTGCAATGGACCTTTTGGTACTTGATACTCCGCCTTGACTCGTGGACAAGTTAGACACCTTCAGATAAACTCCGTTATCTCTCTCTTCATATTGCTCCACCAAAATGTATGTCGAAGATCATGATACATTTTGTTACTCCCATGATGGATTGCAAACGGTGTGTTGTGCGCCTCCATCATAATTTTATACTTTAAATCAAGGTCATTAGGAACACAAAGTTTGGAGTTGACTCGTAGTATTCCTTCCTCATCGATTCTTGCTTCCGGTATAGCACCTTCTTGCACTTTCTTCCTCATACGTATCAGCTCCAGGTCTGTAGCTTGAGCAGCTTTAACTTTATCGATTAAAGTCGGTTCTACTCGTATATTCTCCATCATCACATTGGTCCCTGGAGTCTTTAACTCTATCTCCATCCTTTGCAAGTCATATAAAATGGGCCTTTGCGTTGACAATATCGCACTTGTACCCGCATATGATCTTCTACTCAATGCGTCAGCTACTACGTTCGCTTTACCAAGATGGTATTGAATGGTATGATCATAATCTTTTAACTGTTCAAGCCAACGTCGTTGTCGCATGCTGAGTTCCTTTTGGGTGAAGAAATATTTGAGGCTTTTATGATCCGTAAAGATCTCCACTTTCTCCCCATACAAGTAATGCCTCCAAATTTTAAGTGCAAAGACAACAGCTGCCAACTCTAGATCATGAGTAGGATAGTTCCTCTTATATTCTTTGAGTTACCGAGAGGCATAGGCTATGACTTTCCCATGTTGCATGAGAACACATCCTAACCCTTTGCCCGATGCATCACTGTAGATGACAAATCCCTCCGAGCTAGATGGTATTATCAGAACAGGTGCTGAAATGAGTCTCCTCTTTAGTTCTTGAAAACTCTTCTCACATTCCACGCTCCAACCGAATTTTAAATCTTTCCGAGTCAGCTGAGTTAATGGAGTAGCGATTCGAGAAAACCCTTCCACGAATCTCCGATAATAACCAGCTAATCCTAGAAAGCTACGTACTTCGGTCACTGATTTAGGTTGCTCCCAGCTTTGAATAGCTTCAATCTTTGCCGGGTCAACAGATATTCCATGACTTGATACTACGTGCCCAAGAAATGCTACTTCCTCGAGCCAGAACTCACATTTCTTCAACTTGGCATAAAGCTTATTTTCACGAAGCTTTTGGAGTATCAGCCTCAAGTGTTGCTCATGATCTTCACGGCTTTTGGAATATATGAGGATGTCATCAATAAAGATGACCACAAAGTGATCCAAATATTCCTTGAATACTCGGTTCATCATATCCATGAAGGCAGCAGGAGCATTAGTCAATCCAAAAGACATGACTAAGAATTCATAATGCCCGTACCGAGTTCTGAAGGCAGTCTTTGGAATATCCTCAATTTTAACCTTCAGCTGATGATATCCAGAACGAAGATCGATCTTTGAAAAGAATTGTGCTCCTTGCAACTGGTCAAATAGGTCATCAATGCAAGGTAACGGATACCTATTCTTGATGGTGACATGGTTTAATTCCCGGTAGTCAATACAAAGTCGCATACTCCCATCTTTCTTTTTCACGAATAGAACAGGAGCACCCCAAGGAGGCGTCTTGGGATTTAATGAAACCAATGTCTAACAATTCCTGCAATTGGGTCTTTAACTTCTGAAGTTCAATAGTAGCCATTCGATATGGAGCTTTGGAACTGGGTTTTGTATCAGGTTCAAGGTCGATACCAAACTCAATTTCACGCTCCAGGGGTAGGCCAGGAAGTTCTTCGGGGAATACGTCAGGAAAATTATTAACAATAGAAATATAATTCAAATCTAACGTATTTTTGTTTAAATCTGTGACATGAGCTAAGAAAGCTTGACATCCGTTTTTCAATAAATGAATAGCTTTATGGCTTAAGATGACCGTGACTGATTTTAATGGTTTGGTAGCTTGAATTCGCATAATAGGTTTCGCATAATAGGTTGATTAGGAATATGAAAGCTAACAACCTTACGAAAATAATTAATTTTATCATGATGAGTAGTTAACCAATCAATTCCTAGAATCACATCAAATGCAAGTATTTTCAATGAAATAAGATCGACAGGTAATGTGAGAGTACCGATTTAAACCAAACACGACTTATAAATAGTGGATGTAATGAAGGTTTCTCCCAACGGAGTTTCCACAGATAAGTCAAAGTCTAATTTCTCCGGAGTCAAATTTAATCGTTGAGCGCAAGTAGGAGAAATAAAAGAATGGGTAGAACCGGTATCAAATAAGGTATAGACTTTGCTAGAGTTTATGATAAGCTTACCCGTGATGACCTCGTTCGGGTTCCTTGCTTTTTGGGAGGTCACAACAAACGCTCTCCTTGAACTCTTTGGTTTGACTTATGCAGGACGGTATTTTGTGTCACCGTTCCAACTGGACTTGTCTTCGGTGCATGACAAAATCGGGCTAGGTGACCTTCTCTTCCATAATTATAACACGCTTTGGATGGCATCGCGCAGTTTGGACTGATATGTCCTTCCCCTCTGCATTTGAAGCATATAATAGGTGGTCGTTCTCCTTCCTTAATAACGGGTGTTGGTGCTTACATCTTTCCATCATTGTTGAATCTCCTCTTCTTGAAATGTCCATTCTTATTGTCTTGTCCATGATTACCACCAAAGTGGTTACTATTTCTGGCATGTTGATTCCCTCCACGTTTGTTGTCACCGCTTCGATGACTGCTACCACTAGTATTATCATTTTGATGGATGCTTTCTCTTGGTTGATTTGACTCGTTATCGCGTTCCAATAACTGAGCCCTATTAACAATATCTAAATACAAACACAGTTTGTGAGAAATTAAGTATTGACGTATCTCGGGTTTCAAACCTCTTAAAACATCCGCGTCATTCTCTCCTCATTATCATCCAAAGTTAGATGAAACCGGACAAATCAAAGAAACTTAGCTTCGTCTTTGTGACATGGTCATATTGTTCTGCTCCAACTTGATGAAATTTACCTCTTTTATGTGATGAATACTTTTGGGAAAGTACTTGTCATTGAATAGTTCTTGGAACTTCTCCCAAGACATCTTCAGTGCGGCAGGTTGAGTACGCTTTACCGATTTCCACCAGTAATCTGCCTCTCCTCGCAACATAAAGGTGGCGAAGGGAACCTTTTGCTCCTCGGAGCATCCCAATACATCAAATATCTTGGTGATCTACTTTATCCATGCTTCCGCCTTAAGTGGTTTTGGCTCTCCAATAAACTCCGGTGGTCCCAGCTCCTTGAACTGTTTAGCGGTGACTGTCCGAGAGTTTTCAGTGTTTCCACCTACATTTTGGACAGGAGCCGCTCTCACCTGATGTTACATGAATTGCATAAAGCCTCTGAACATTTCATCATTCATCATTTGGTCAGTGTTGTTGTTTGCATGAGGATTGTTGCCTTCCTGATGCACATTATACTGATTATTGATATGTGGAGACTCAACGATCTCCTGTACTCCATTGCTATTCTCAACATTCTCGGATGTCATTTTCAGATACTACCACAAAACAAGGGTTAATTGACATGCAACATATTATCCCTATACTCTGACCGACCAATTAAATACCAAATAAACTTAGGTAGGTCATACTAGCGAAGGAATTCCCCATCTCTCCCCTCCTAGTTCTAGTCTCACATCTTAGCCATGGATTATATCCCTAAGCTTTAATACCAACTGTGATGCCCCCAAAATAGGTATACATCACCTATTCTGAGTCGCCAAATACATGGTACAGAATACAAATACAACCTTAAATATACAACATGAGCTATGAGTTTTAATACAAATATTGTCTTCTAGACAATATTCAAACTCAAAATAAGTCCTCAATACATTTATTATCACACTATTTCATAGAATATTGAGGACTACTAATGTTATCATTTGGACCGTCACTCCGTTCCCCGACTAGTCCCTGCTACGTTCTCATTTCCTGAAGAGAACAATGAAAGCAAAAGGGTGAGCTCAACTAGCCCAGTCAGAAATATTATGACTAAGATAATGCAGAATAAATTATCATTAGCCTTCAACAGTGTTAAATTGATAAACTATAACAAACATCAAGTTTAACTGCACCGGAATAAGCAATCCATTAGAAGAGTCAAGTAGATAATAAAATCTACTATCTTCTATGATTTAAAAGGTTTTTCATTACTTTTATCGCTAAGACACAGCTTAATAAATAATCCACATCATCCCTGCACTACTGACCAAGGATATTCATTAAGTATCACGACCACAAATTATCCATGCACTACTTCTGGTCAAGGATATTCGTGTATTCATCAATGGTCATGATCATGCCAACAATCGTCCATCAATGCACTACTGACGAATGAGGATTTTTACCACATCATTTGTAACATTACGGTCAAGGATTATACCGAATAATCCTCGGTATAATCATACCAAGTCCATCTATGCACTACTTTTCAGCCACGAGATGACTTTCAACAAATTATAAACATGAGGATGATGACAATGATGTAAGAATTGATAAAAGCAAGTTCAATGATAAATTTTTAAAGATTTATCATTTAATTTATCCAGAAATCAATAACGTCCAAATTGTCAACATGATACTATTTTGTGGAGGAAAATTCAAGAATGCTCAGAAGAATATTTTCATGAAAAGATACTGGATGAAGCGCAAATATCAAGGATATTCCACTAATTTCATGGAGTATTGATAAGTAGGTTTTAAACCTACTTGTCCGGTATCTATTACTTGAATTATTTACTTAATCTCATGTTTCGTAGTTACTTTTCATACATTTTATGTTATTTTGTCGGCGATAACATGACATTGGCATGAGGAAAGCAAGGAAAATCATTTCAAACATCTTTTGGACCAAAATACTCAAGCAAATGCAAGAAGGGAATATTGAAGGACTTTTAACATCAAGTTGGATGCATGTTCTTGGCTTGGAACTTGGATTTTATGGTAGCTCTACTTCTTAGCTTTTCGGAACATCTTGAATCGTCCTAATCGGAGTTCGGATGTGAGAGTTAAGGCTTTTTTATCAACGAAGATCAAAGCTAAGAGTTGTCATGTTTGCCATTTACATAGCATCTACTTCAAGCTCGGTTTCCGCCTTAATCCGGACGGATTCTGGCCATCCTCAAAGCATGCGTGTTTTACCAAAGGATGTCGCAGCAGAAAATAGGGCGACCAGAGGCCAGCGCTAAGGCGCTCTGAGCCACCAGAAAGCGCCGCCATGGAGCACCTGGATCGCGCCCGAATGGCTTGGGGATTGATTGATAGAAGCGCTTGCTAGGCGGCGAGAAAAGAGTTATTTTAGGTTATTTGGTGTCCAATTTGAGCTAGAATAGGATTCTTAGTTGCCTAACTTGCTAGGGTGTCCATTAGAACTCTAAATACTGGAGTTTAACTTGGATTGGGAGGCTAGTTCTAAGACTCCATAAAATCCCTCTTGGGATAGATTTCTATGAACCTATTCTTTACTTTCTTTCTTAGATTAGGAACCCTACATTAGATTAGAATGGGAGATTAAAGCAACGTGGAGACCATTGAATATCAAGAGCATGAGCTTGAGGAAGATGGAGATTTGCTGACAACAGATTTATTCTTTACTCTACTCTTATCTTTATCTTTTAAATGTGTATTCAATTGTGGATTCTTAGTTTTAATTCAATAATAATGAACTAATTCTTTGTTTGAGATTACAATGGATCTTATTGTGTAGTTTATTTTAATATGCTTCGCTATCAATTATTATGTTCTATTGTGAGGATTATCTATTGTGATTTGGACTTAATTGTTTAATTGATTGGCCATCAATTACCGTGATAATCTATATGAACTCGAGAGATGAAGTATTGATTTAGATCTTATTATGATAGCATGTGTTTGTGATTTACATGCGTAGATGGAATTCATGATTAAGTGTTTAGGATAGAGATATGCCTTTACGCCATATGTAATCTTATAGAGAACTTGTGCTTTAAATCCTTTTTAATTGTAATTCACATAGAGATATAGTGGATTAGTTAATTAGGTTGTCTTGCTTAATTCTATCATCTGTGGATTTAAGTGAGTATGGGTATTATGCATCGAGAGATGGTTTTATCTGCTTTAGTGTTCTTGATTAACAATTCATGATAGAAAATAATTGATGAGAAGTGTGTTAACTTAAATGAAGCAATAAGTGAAGTTGTGATCTTAAATCTCTGTAATCTTAATTAAACTAGTAATAATTAGAATTAGTTTACTTATAAATTGAAATTCATTCGTTTAAATAAGATTGAGTTGGTTACGGGTTAGTACTTGGTGATTTGTATTAAAATTCCTCGTGGGAACGATACTCTACTTACTATTATATTACTTGTTGACCACGTATACTTGCGTGTTGTGCGTAATTAGATTTTACCCAACAAGTTTTTGGTTGGTCGATTTCGCAATCAATGAATACGTGCAAGTATACACGGTCAACAAGTAATAAAGTGAAAGTAGAGTATCATTCCCACGAGGAATTATTTAATAAAAATCACCAAGTACTAATTCTTAACCAAACTAATTTTATTTAAACAATCTCAAAATTATTCCAATTATTATGCCTAATGAATTGTTAACAAGAATTCTCAAATGCCAAAAGTCTTTTTCCAAGTGATCAATTGACTTCTATTTAATCCAGATTAATCTTGTTATATTCCTATGCAAAACAATTGAAATAAACTCCTTCAATTCCAATTCCTTATATGTTACATGCGGTGAACAGATATTTCCATTCAATTCACAAACCTAATTATTCACTTTGCAAATAACTAAGTCACATGATATCATGCCCAGTTCTAACCCTAGAATTCCTCTTTCAATTCCTTCTAGAGTAACAAGGTAATTACTGATCAGATAATAAATCAATAAGCTCAAGACAAGATAAACAATTCACTTTGACATAAATAATTGGAATAAATCAAATAACTAATTTATAGACATAAAAGGTTCAATTGAAATCTTAATAAAAGAGTTAGTTCATAATTAATGAATTGAAACCAAGAATCCACAACTGAATAGACATTAAAAGATAAAAGTATGATAAGAGAAAAGAATAGAATTTGTTGTCAGCAAATCTGATGCTCCCTTCTTGCTCCTGCTCTTGATCTTCAATGATCTCCAAGTTGCTTCAATGATCTCCAAGTTGCTTCAATCTCCAAAACTAATAAGAACTAGGGTTTATGTTCTAATCTAATGAAGTGTATCTCTAATCTAAGCTATGTAATCTCCCTTTATTTTATGTCTTACATCATGTATTTATAGCTTACAAGTTCAATTTTTAGCTTAGGAATAAACCCAATCCTATTTGGAGTCAAAAAGATGTCAAAATTCGCCCCAAAACGCGTCCAAGCCTTTCCAGGCTCTTCCCGGCCTTGAATGAGGCACGACGTCGATTCAGCCCCATAAGCGCCCATGGCTGGAATAAACTTGGTTTGGGCCCCAAGCCCTTGCCTTTTTTCCGACATTTTACCTCCGACATCCTTTAGAAAAATAGCCATAACTTCTTCGTCCGAACTCCGATTTTGATGATTCAAGATGTTCCGGAAAGAGAAGAAGTAGATCTACAACTTTCATTCTTTGAGATTTTCGAAATAAGGTCCGGAGGAATACTCAAATTAGCTCTAAAGTGACTGTTGTGTAAATGGCAAGCTGAAAACGCGAATCTAGCCACCCTAAACGTCGATCCAAGTAAATTTTGTCCCAATTCCTACAAAACAACATAAAACATGAATGAATAGACACAAACACTTAAAAACATCCAAAGATTAAGCTCAAACGCACTCAATTCATGTGTATAAAACTCACTCATCAAGTATAGAAGCCAAAACTTTAACCAACTGAGTATAATAGAATATATAAAACCGCAAATGGATTTTTTCCGCCATGCGGTAATCCACGTAGACAGATTATTCCAACAGAATAATAAAGAATGGAATAACAGAAGAATTCACCTGGAGTGTGTAATTAGCATGCACGAGTTATTCAATGTAATTATAAAGAATGGAACCAATCAAATGCGTAACTCTGCATGCAGACGAGATATTCAACGTAATAATATAGAATGGAACCGGTCATGCGTAATTACATTTTACGGATATTCCAACAAAATAATAAAGAATGGAATAACAATGAAATTCATCGGGCATGCGATAGGCCAATGCAGACGAGTTATTCCAATGAATAATAAAAAGAATGGAATAACAACCCTTACGAGTATTGAAAGAAAATAACTTTCTTCATGAATACAAAAGAATAATACCCCTTACCTTAAAAAGAAGAGTATTCTGACGGGTAGGGCGGGGATATACTTGAAGAAAACTTGCATTATTTTCTACTCTCAAAGCTTTCTTAAACTCTAAAGAAATACGCTCAAGATTATAGAAGAAGAATTCTCTGAATTTCTAGTGTGATTTTTAATTCTAACTAATCATCCTATTTATAGGAGAATGGAAAGGATACTATATCTTTTATCTATGCAATAAAATATAATATATTCTATTTATAATCAAATAAAACAAAACTTTATAAAAAGTATTACATTTTTATATAAAAAGTTTTTATCTACAAACACTATCACAGTACTATTATGCAAATACGATGCATAATAAAATATAATATATTCATTTATAATCAAATAAAACAAAACTTTGTAAAAAGTATTACATTTTATATAAAAAGTTTTTACTATGCAAACACTATGTATAATAAAATATAATATATTCTATTTATAATCAAATAAAACAAAACTTTATAAAAAGTATTGTGTTTTATATAAAAAGTTTTTTGTTTTATTACATTTATAATAATAATAATAAAACAACATGTATCACCATTATTATAATTCACAATATTAATCGACCAGATCGTTCCCAAGAAAGAGGGGGCTTTCCAATAAAAATTTCTCCCTATTAGCGCGCAATTAGATGACCAAACCTCTCCTTGACAGAACTTTTAGACATCGTCAATATTGCAAATAATAATATTAATAACTTTGTCGTCTCAATTATTGATTTAATAATATATAAAATATTGACAATAATTGAATCAAATAACGTGAGATACTATGCAGCAATTACTGTAGCAATAACTGAACAAAACTGAGTGACTTCTCACGTAAGCATCAATAATCAATATCGTGTGCTACTATGCAACCACGCGTACTATTGTACTTTTAACACCGGATGTTTCAACAGTTAACGGTAAAACTTTCACCGTTATTTTCATAAAATATTTTTGTCGTTTTCTCAATCTGACAATAATTTCATTGTGGGGTCCACCAATGATTGTGCCGTCGTACAAATATTCCCTATTAAAACGAATATTCCCCGACCAATCAAATATTATATAACAACTTGCGTACTTTGCAAAATTTATAAATGTTACCCACAACTATAACATTATATCAAATTTACTCCATAATATTCAAAAATGATATTTATAGAAAATTCATCTTTATTCATAAAAGTTGGGGTCTTACAGCTAAGTCATTCAAAGCGGTGATTGAACCGGCTGGCAGTGAGTGTAACCAACTCCGAGCTTTGTCTTTTAACGTAAACGGAAACAACCTCAACCGTATAGCATCTTCCGAAACATTGTTGAATTTGAAAGTGTCGCAAATTTCCAAGAAACTCAAGATGTGCTCGTTCGGATCATCTATCGAACTACCCCCAAATTGAACTGCATTTTGTAGCATCTGTATCATTCCCGGTTTGATATCGAAACTGTTTGCATTAATTGCTGGTCACCGAATACTAGATTGTATACATGTGACTGTCGGCATGGCATAATCCCTAAGTGATTTTTGTTCTTCCCCTGCCATTTCTACTGGTATTTCTTATACCGCCAGATCTTCTTCCAATGGTATAACCTCACTAGTTAATCGTAATTTTCGGAACTTCCTTTCGATATCGTCTGTATAAGGAAAAAGTTCCTTTTTAGCTCTTGATCTAGTATGCATACACTTTCAAAGAACTCCTGCAATCACAAGAAGAAAAGAAATAAATAACGTTTAAATTAAGACCGAATTGATTATAACTAATATGGAATTAATATTAATAAAGAATTCCCTGGCAGCGGCACCAAAAACTTGTTAGTTGATTTCACAATCAATAAATACGTGCAAGTGTACACGGTCAACAAGTAATAAAGGGATAAAATTAAGTGTCAAACCCACGGGGAATTACAATCAATAAACTCCAACTACTAGTACTATACCAATTCAATTTTATTTAAACCACTGCAAAGTATGCTGATTCTAATTAAGAAAACTAAATTAATCAATTAAAACTAGATGACTCTAAAATTAATTTAAATAATTAAAGAATAAAACTGTGACGCCCCTAAAACAGGTATACATCACCCATTCTGAGTCGCCAGATACAAGGTACAGAATACAAATACAACTTAATTATACAACAGTCGTGTAAAATACTACAAAACATAGGCTGTGAGTTTTAATACAAATATTGTCATCTAGACAATATCCACACTCAATGGAGTCCTCATTATATTTATTATCACACTATTTCACGAGATAGTGAGGACTACTAATGCACCATCTAGGACCATCACTCGTTCCCCGACTAGTCCCAAATTTAACGTTCTCATTTCACGAAGAGAACAGTGAAAGAAATGGTGAGCTTAACTAGCCTAGTAAGAAATATTATGACTAAGATAATGCAGAATAAATTATCATTAGCCTTCAACAATGTTAAACTGATAGAATATAATAGACAACAAGTTTAACTGCAGTGGAACAAGCAATCCATTAGAAGAGTTAAGTAAAGTATAAAATCTACTATCTTCTATGCTTTAAAAAGTTTTTCATCAACTTTATCGCTGAGACTCAGCTTAATAAATAAAATCGAATCATCCATGCACTACGGCCAAGGATATTCATGTAATCATCAATGGTCACGTCTATATCGAATAATCTCTGGTCATAATCCTACCAACAAATGTTCATCAATTCACTACAGACCACTGAGGACTTTTACCACATCATTCGTCACATTACGGTTATGATTATACCGCATAATCCCTGGTCATAATCATACTAAGTCCATCTATGAACGTAAGCCAAAGATGACTTTCATTACAATATAAGCATGAGGATGTTGACAATGACATAATAATTCAATAAAACAAGTTCAAGAATAAATTTTAAAGATTAATAAGTTAATTTATCCTGAACTCAATAACGTCTAAATTGTCAACATGATACTGCTTTGTGGAGTAAAATTCAAGAATGCTCGGAAGAGAATATTTCCATGAAAAGATATCTTTGGATGAAGCGCAAATATCCGTGGATATTCTACTAATTTCATGGAGTATAGAAGCCAAAACTTTAACCAACCGAGTATAATAGAATATATGAAATCTAAATGGATCTTCACCGCCATGCGGTAATCCACGATATCTGAGATCATTTCTACAATTTAATAAGGAATGAATACAAAGGATCATTCACCATGCATATGGTAATCCACATAGACAGGTTATTCCAATAGAATAATAAAGAATTGAATAACAGAAGGATTCACCATGCGTTCGATAGACTGCACAGACATGTTATTCCCAATAGAATAATAAATAATGGAACCAGTCCCATAATAAACGCATGCATGGATATTACGACGAATAATAATAAATAATGGAACCAGTCCAAAGATAAACGCACAAAACAGGATATTCCGCGAATAATAATCAATAATGGAACCGGTCCCAAATAAACGCACGAGCGATGGATATTCCGACAAAATAATAAAGAACTGAATATTAGAAGAATTTCACCATGTATGCGATACTTCGCATAAACAGGTTATTCCAACATAATAAGAATGGAATAACAGAAGAATTTCACCATGTATGCGATACTTTGCATACACAGGTTATTCCAACATAATAATAAAGAATGGAATAACAGAAGTTCTCTTCATGAATAAGAAAGAAATAATACCCCTTACGAGTACAACAAATAATATCCCTTACCTTAGAAGAAACTGGATATTGGAGTAGTGAAGTAGCAGAATACTTTTCTTCTTTCTCTCTATAGTTTCTCTCTCTAGAGTTTCAATGAATTCGTAAGAAATAATGAAGGAATGAGCTTCTATTTATAAGAGAATGGACTGAATAGTAACTAATTCATGAACGGTCCAGATTGATTTACTATTAAAACTTAAAGCAACGGTCCATACTGATTTTCCTATTTAGTAAATGGTTAAATTGATAAAATATTAAAGTTAAGGGTGATATATGAATTTTTTTTCAAAATACGCAAGTGGTTATAAAATATTCATTGTTGTCGGGGAATATTCGTTTTCGTCGTGGAATATTCTTTACGTCTGGAATATTCGTATTATATTGTAGCAAGACCATTTGTGGGCCCCATAATGTAATAATCATCGGATGAAGAAAACGATAAATTTGAGTTTTTATAAATAACGGCGTAGTTGTTACCGTTAACACTGTTGGAATACCCGGTTGGTAAAGTAAAGTAATACGCATTGTTGCACAGTAGCACACGGTATTGCATAGAATTTTTTTCAATTATTGATTCTTACGTGAGAAGGCACTACTCAATAATTATTACAGTAATTACTGTTCAATATTTTATTTTATTGGTTCAATAATTGCTGCGTTAATATTTTATATTATTATTGTTTCAATAATTGTCAACGCCACATGATTTCCCATTATCGGATCAATAATTCATATTATTTGAATAATATTATTAGATAACATTATTGGCAATGTCTAGAAAGTTCTGTCAAGGAGAGGTTTGGTCACCTAATTGCGTGCCAGTAAAGAGAAATTCTTATCGGAAAGCCCCCTCTTTCTTGGGAACTGCCTGGTTGTCATTATTATGATTCTGTAATATTATTTGTGAATAATTAATTATTAATTTATATGATAAAGAAATATTTATTTGATGTGGATATAAATGATGGATTTATTTATGTGGTTATAAATGAAAGAGTTAATGTTGAGGTGTTTTATCAGTATTTTGTCGGATTGGAGGTATTAAAAGATCAAATCGGTGTTCTTACAGCTTTATTGTGTGAGTTATAATATTTAATCCGACCGTTGGATCGTTGTGATTTTTGGATATGTTATACATATATAAGTTGAGTATATGTCCACAAATTTTGAACCATTAAAAATGAACGTATAATTTGTTATGAATTTTAAGAGGTGACTGATTTGGAAATTAGGTTTATAAATGATTTTGGTGGAAAATTCTAGAATTGAGTGGGCCCCACTTGTGGTTGGTGAAGAAATGTGCTGAATTTTATTTCAAATATGGTGGGTGGCAATAGTAGCAGGTAAAGCCATCAGGTTTCAGGTCAAGTCTGCTTCGGCGTGCTAACATTTTTCTATAAATAGAGAGCTAAGTTAGAATTGAAAATCACACCAGAATTCATAAGTTTTCTCTCTTTTTCTCTCTAAATTATCGAGTGTATTTTGTGAGTATTTAGATGCTTGGTGAGTTGCTATTCATCAGTGCAAGTTTCCTTCAACGTCATATCCAGATATCCGGTTAAAGTCTTTGCTCTTTTTGAGGTAAGGGATAGTAAGTGGATTTTAAGGGTTGTTATGTTTTTTCGGTTTAATAATTTTTGACCTTTCAAAATTCGAAAAAATTTGAAATGATAATTTGATGAGTTTTCTAGATTGTGTCCAAAAATGGTGATTTTTGGATGTATAGATTATGAGTTATGAATTTTATGAGAAAATACTATTTTAAAATGAAACCCTTATAACTCCTTGTGGTTAACTCCAAAATTGGTGAAATTTTTATTGGGAGTACATGTATATAACATTTTTATAACCCTAATGATGATATTAATTTCTCTTTGACTTGAGTGTATAGATGGGTAGATTATTGGTATGATCATGACTATGGGTTCTCTTTGGCGATGGTCTGAAGTTGAATTGTTGATTGGTATGATCATGACCATTGAATTTATAATTGAATATCTTTAGCTTAAGTGCAAAGGTGAAGTGATCAACATGGTTATAATTATATAAATTCTGAAATGATTATATATTTCTTTGAGATATTAATATATTTGGCCTGTAGTGCAAATATGAATTGTTGATGAATATATTTGGCCTGTAGTGCAAATATGAACTGTTGATGAATATATTTGGCCTGTAGTGCAAATATGAACTGTTGAGGAATATCTTTGGCCTGTAGTGCAAAGATGAATTGTTGTTGAATATCTTTGGCCTGTAGTGCAAAGATGACTTGTTGATGAATATCTTTGGCCCGTAGTGTAAAGATGAATTTATTAGTATGATTATGAACAGGAACTGTGATTTGGTATAACCATGATCTTTGATGTTTCAGGTAAAGACATGTGATGAAAATTATCTTTGTCCTGGATGCGAAGAGGAATTTAGAATCACAATTATGATTATGAGTTATTCATATAATTGTGGAAAGGAACTGTTGAGTGATGTTATAGGGATAAAACACTGTTGGTGGACTTTTAATGTGGAGAATATAGTAGACTTTATGGTCTATTTGACTCTTCTAATGGATTGCTCGTTCCGCTGCAACTATGGTTGAAAAGTTTTATCATCTACCATATGTTCTAAATCTCTGATTTATTACTGATGAGGGCTATTGATAATTTAATTATCTTTAGTCATGATATTCTTTACTGGGCTAGTTGTGCTCACCCTTTTGCTTCACAATTCTTTTTCAGGTAATAAAAGTGTAGCTGGGTCGAGCGAGGGTAACGGGAAAATAGAACGGTGGTCTCTAGCTGTGGAGGTTCTCCCTAAGAAGTATAGAAAGGTGTTGTATACATCATTTATTAGTTATATTTGGTGAATCAAATAGGGTGATGCGAACCCAACGTTGGAAGGGTGTTTTGCCACTATCATACATGATGTCTAATGACATACAACCTCGTGTCATCATAAGACAGGGTTGTGCACATCCACTTGCTGAGTATATCTACGAGCACTACCTATATAATCTTGGTGTTTGTTTGAAGTATAATTCTCAATTAGAGACAGTGGAGATAATGATATGTCAAGAGAAAAGTCACCATTGGAAAGAATATGATAGTAATCTTCTCGTTTTTCTTTGGGATCTATTGGGTCAACCAAGGATAATTCTGTGGCCATATGATATGTATTATAACCTAGACGCATGGCCTCCCATGTACGAAGGTTTCCTTAAGCACTTCCCAAAGGTTTTAATTTCTAAAACAGTTTTTGATTGTACCTTTATGTAAGGTACCACTGTGAGGTGATGTCCACGGTTGGGACATGAGTCACAGTTGGTATATATTTGTATCAAAACTCACAGCATATGTGTTGTTGTATTTTTCATGACAATTATTATAATAAAGTTGTAGTTATTTTCTGTACCATGTATTTGGCAACTCAGAATAGGTTGGGTGTTGTATACCTATTTTGGGGTTCGTCACAAGCGATCCATATTGATTTACTATTATAACTTTCCACCAGCGGTCCATATTAATTTATTATTATATCTTCAACCAACGGTCTGAAAAATTAGCACATCTCCTCATGGAATAATATTGTACCCAAAAATGATTTGGACCAAAAAGAAATATATTTTACAGGTGAATAGTACCCCGTGAATAGTAACTCGTGAATAGTCACTCGTGAATAGTAACTCGTGAATAGTACTCCGACACAAAAAGTGTCCCAAATACCCGAGTGAACAATACTAGAGTGAATAGTAACCGGGTGAATAGTAATCCGTGAATAGTACTCCGACACGAAAAGTGCCCTGAATACCCGATTGGTCAATATAACCTCCATACATCAATTATTATCGAAATAAATGTCAATTTTCACTAACACTAATAATCCCAACACAATGGAACTATCAATTTCATCTTTAATCAACACAACTTATTCATCATTGATATTATAACTCATAATATTTAACAACCAGGTCATTCCCATGAAAGAGGGGGCTTCAATAAGGATTTCTTTATTATTGCGCGTAATTAGGTGACCAAACCTCTCCTTAATGAACTTCTGACATTGTCAATATTGCAAATAATAATATGAATAACTTTGTCGTCTCTAATTATTGATTTAATAATAATAAATATTATGCAGATGATATTGTGACAATAATTGAATCAATAATATGAGAGATATGATGCAAAGAATTATTCAGAAGCGATAATTGAGTATAACCGAGTGACTTCTTCGTAAGCATCAATAATCAATACCGTGTGCTACTATGCAACCACGCCAGACATCGTATTTTTTACTACCGGTAGTTCAACAGCTTTTAATAACAACTTTTCGCC
The DNA here is from genome assembly GCA_020205615.1 of Panax quinquefolius. Lineage (NCBI taxonomy): Eukaryota > Viridiplantae > Streptophyta > Magnoliopsida > Apiales > Araliaceae > Panax > Panax quinquefolius. The sequence goes on from CM035164.1 coordinate 41,340,284, forward strand.
GTTATTTTTATAAAAATATTTTTGTCGTTTTCTCAATCCGATAATAATTACATTATGGGATCCACCATAATTGTACCATTAGTAAATGCGGATATTCCACGACAAAAAATAATATTCCTACCAATCGAATATTATACAACAACTTGCATACTTTGCAAAATTTATAAATATTACCAACAACTATAACATTATATCAAATCCACACCATAATATTTTAAAAAAATATTTCGAGAAATTTAAATCTTTATTCATAAAATTTGGGGTGTCACAATCTCCCCTCCTTATGAAATTTTGCCCTCGAAATTTACGTACATACCTGGTATGCCGAAGAGATGAGGATACCTTGACTTTATTTCAGATTCTAACTCTTGAGGTATAACCTTTGAGTGTTGAATACGATCCTTCTTATCCAAGATTTTAACACGTATCTCTTCATACGTTAAATCTTCTGCTATCTCGTCTAGTTTTAATTCAATAATGTGGTTCGGGTCGTCCACATATTTACGTAACATCGATACGTGAAAAAGGTTATGAACATGCGACATACTTGGCGGTAAAACGAGTCTATAGGCCACAGTTCCTACTCAATCAAGGATTTTAAATGGGCCAATAAAATCGAGGGTTGAGATTTCCTCTCTTCATCGATTCTTACTTCTAGAATAATGCCCTCTTGAACCTTCTTCTTCACATTCATCAGCTCTGAGTATGTAGCTTGAGCAGCTTTAACTTTATCTATTAAAGTTTATTCTAATCGTATATTCGTTATCTTCACGTGGGTCCCTAGAGTCTTTAACTCTATCTCCATCATTTGTAAGTTATACGAAATCGGTCTTTGTGTTAACAACATCACACTCATAAACGCATACGATCTTCTACTCAACGCGTTAGCTACCACGTTCGCTTTTCCCACGATGATATTGAATGGTACGATCGTAATCTTCAACAGCTTGAGCCAACGTCTTTGGCACATTACACGTTTGTTTTGGGTGAAGAAAATATTTGAGGGTTTTAGAAAAGGATTTTGTACTGGGGTCAATACAAAATTTGATTTCACGCTCTAGGGTAGGCTAAGAAGTCTTCAAGAATACGTCAGGAAATTTATTAACAATAGAAATATCATTCAAAACTGTGACTCTCATCCAAGACTTGGATAGCACGTCACATTGATACCTATCAAGTTGCCACCGTTATTCACAACATCCCCTACGGAAAGTTCGGCATCAGTGCATTCCACACAAGGAAGTCACCAGCGAAAGGCTCAGGACTCTTTACTTATGACTTGATATGACAATGATTAACTTTAGTGGTTTGGTTGCTTGAATTCGCATAACAGGTTGCTTAGGAATATGAAAGTTAACAACCTTACAAAAAGCTTGATGAGTAATTAACCAATCGATTCCTAAAATCACATCAAAGGCAAGTATTTTCAAAGAGATAAGATCGACAGGTAACGTGAAAGTGTCGATTTGAATCAACAAGATTTATAAACAGTGGAGGTAACGAAGGTTTCTACTATCGAAGTTTCAACCAATAAGCCAAAGTCTAATTTCTCTAAAGTCAAATTTAAACGTTGAGCGCAAGCAAGAGAGATAAAAGAATGGGTAGAACCGGTATCTAATATGGTATAGACTTCGCAAGAATTTATAATTAACTAACCCGTGATAACATCGTTCGGGTTGCTCGCTTTTTGAGAAGTCATGAAAAACGCTCTCCCTGAAACCATCGACTTTGTTTTGTCTGTAACCGCCTTTGGTACCACCGTCCCAGCTGGACTTGACTTTGGTGCACGACAAAATCGAGCTAAATGACCTTCTCTTCCTGAAATTTCCACTTCTAATATCTTGGCCATGATTACCATTGAAGTGGTTACCATTCTTGGCATGATAATTTCCCCCATGATGGTTATCATTATTCCGATGGTCGTTGCCACCGGTATGATTATTATCGTGTTGTTAGTCGTTACCTTTTGGTTGAGCTGACTCAACGGTCTCATGTGCTTCATTGTTTATCTCAATATTTTCAGATGTCATTCACAAACACTGTCACAAAATAAGGATTAATTGACATGTCACATATTATCCCTATACTCTGACCTACCAATTAAATACCAAGTAAACTTAGGTAGGTCATACTAGCGAAGGAATTCCCCGTCTCTCCCCTCCTAGTTCTTGTCTCACATCTCAGCCAGGGATCATATTGAAAGTAGTATGCACACAAGCTAATCATGTTTGATGATAAAGCATATACTTTGTAACAATCTTATTCATTTATTAATAAAAAGTAATAATTTATTAAAGGCTTTTAATTATCTACATGATGCTGTTTTATAATATGTGATAAACCCATAGTTTTAAGCAATGCTTTTAGAATAATGATGATGATCATTCTAATGAGATCTAAATTCTTAGAAAGCTTAAAACTAAAATAGTTCCCAATCATTGGATTACTAAATTGGGGATTAGTGAATCCGGATAGATTGGTACATACGTTCCTTGCTCATTGGATGAGGATGATTGATCTCATGATCATTTGTGTGGAGACACTAAAGCAAGTATGTAGGTGCTTATTAGAGAATAAGTTCAATTTGAGCGTGGCTCGCTAAGGAATACCTAATGGAGTTTTATGTCAATAGGAATTCTCAGTAGTGATAGTAATACAAGTGATCCTTGGACTTGAGATCATCATAGTATCTTGTGTATGATGAGTTATACTTTGACTTATTCCTTAAGACCCTTAGGGTATATCAAAGGGTATGCTTGGGTATAATAAGTTATATATGGAGATAATGTATGATCGATAAAGAATCTACCACTTCTATTAAAAGAAGAGAATGTCCTATGTGATTCGATAAATGACAACCCAAAGAGTCCTTGGCAAGCGTAATGAAATTAGAAAGGAGTTTCTAATTTGCATTATTTGAGTTGTGCATTTAAGAGTCGAAATACATATAATTAAATAAAATAAGACTTGACGATAATTCCATGCCTTATATTTAATTGGGACATTGTATGGTGGAAGGATTGAATTGTCTTTTTAGAACTATTTACTCAAATGTTCTTTTATGATTAATGTTGAAATCTATATTATCTGGGAAAGTCGTTGATCGCTGAGGAGGCTTATCCCTATTGTAGAATAAATATTATTTATTTAAATTAATTAATTATTTAATTTATTTATTTAAATAAGATTAGAATTGTTCTAATTGATTTATTCACAACCTAGGTTTAATATGGAGAACCTAAAGGGTCACACCATAAAAGGAAGAATAATTATTTAAGAAGTTAATGGCATAATCGTAATAATATGTTATGTATATTTAATTTAATCTATGGTGATAGAATAAATTAAATAGCTTAATATTTATTATTTAATATTTTAGAAATATTAAATATAAATTAATAAGAGGAGTCTTATTCATATTATTACAATTATTATTATTATTTTAATTTCTAAAAGAGTTTAGGAATTAATTTAATATAAGTACTCTCATTTATTCCTAATTGGATTAGGAAGGAAAATTAGTTAAAGGAGTTTAATTAATTATCCCTAATAAGATTAGGGAGCCCTTTAATTAAAAGGGTTTAATTAAATAATACCTTATTTTAATAGGTTACTTGATATCTTTATAAGAGGAGTCTTATATCGGATATCAAGACGACGTTATATTTCGAATGGTTTGAGAATACGCTCCTTTTCTATAGAGATAGAAAAACTAGGGTTTAGCCAACCACCCATCTTCTTGAATCCTTTTTCTTCCTTGGTGGATCACCTCTGAGAGGCCAAACACTTGGGTGGCTAACGCGTGATCAAAGGAAGGAACCAAACCCGGTGGATTCAAGTTGAACGCGAAAAGGATTGGAGGTGAACTTGTACCTGAGGAAGCTCGGATCTTCAAGGGTATGATTCTTGTTCTTTCTTTTTGTTTAATTAATAATTATGCATAAAGGGTGATCCGGGTATATGGTTTGTAAATTTTTTAAACTCTGATTTTACACGTTTCCGCTTATTTATGCAATTTGATTGCGTTCTTGAATATTACAAACCTAATAATAGGCATCGAGCCGAAACCTTTATATGCGAATTATTAATTGTTTTGATTTGATATGTATATTGATATGTGTTTAGAACAATTTAATTGGGCATAATTTTGTTGTATGAAATTTAATAATAAAATAAAAAACTGTAATAGATTTCCTAAAATATGTTGGAAATCCGGACTGTTTTTGTTTTGTTTTTTTCGTTGTTTTTTTTTTTCGCGTGTGTCAGTTTGGTTATATACGCTGATTTCTAATCACGTGGCCCAGGAACATTGATAGTTAACATGTAAAAGCTAGTCTATCATATATATAGATATTATTCCGCAAAGCTGTAGCTTGATTATTAATCTTGCATTTACTGTACATGCTATATAACATAATATGTATTCTGGATAATCTGGTGACATGCTTAGCGCAGTTCACGGAGCAATTAAGAATATGGGATATCAGGATAACCCTTTTATATATATAATGGTTATATATATGTAATAGTTACAGGATATCTTTTCAAAAGTATTCTTATGATTACTTATATATTATATATATATAATATATATTTCCGTTACATGTATATTATATATATATATATATATATATTCTTAATAATTTTATAATTAAAATAAAAAGATTTATTTTAATTTTAAAATTAAAATTTCATGCTAACTAATTAGAGTTGGAATTGGATTCCATGATAACTAATTGGAGTTGAAATTGGATTTTATTTTTCCTTAAATAAAGGAGTTTATTTAGATATGAAATAAGATTTCATATTATTCAAAATAAAAGAGTTTATTTGTGAATAGAAAAAAAGAATCGATCTTTCCTTAAGTAAATGAGTTTATTTAGATATGAAATTAGATTTCATATTATTCAAAATAAAAGAGTTTATTTGTGAATAGGAAAAGAGTATCCGTGTTTCCTTTAATAAAGGAGTTATTTATTTATTTTTCTTGGAATTGGATTCCATAATTAATTAAAATAAAGGAGTTTATTTTGATTAAAATAAAATAGTTTATTTTATTCAAAATTAGATAAATTAAAATAAAATAGTTTTATTTTGATTTAAATTTTGATTAAAATAAAGGAGTTTATCTTGATTCAAAATAGATTTTATACTAACTAAATTTGCCCATTAAATGATATCAATATATATATTGGATGTTTATTATTCATGATATGAATGTTATTTATTGATGCATATGGTGATGTGTATGATAATAAATGGGATTGATTATGGACTATTAACCAATGTGATTGGATTTTATTTTAGTTGGATGCATGAATGTATGGGTTTTATTAAATGGGGTCTGCGTGCCTCTGTCTTCTCTAATTTTTCTTAATGTAAATTCTATCTTCCTCCTATGTACTTCCCCTCGATCACGATCAAGGTTTCTATTTATTTTAAATAGTTTTGTAATAGGAATAGTTAGAATTAATTTTGAAGAATTGGAGATCAAGGAACAAGGAGCGCTTGAAGACCCGTTTGTAATGGAGCCCGGGTTTAAATGTAATAGTTATATTTAAATATTAATTCTCGCACTTTGAGAGTTTGACCTTTTGGTTCACTTGGTGGCTCTAGTGAACCAAACTAGAATAAAAGTCCATAATCAATCCTAATAGAATATAGTATTCTATATGTGCATGCTTTTACTATATATATATATATTATATATTATGCAAACATGCTTCACATGTTCATTAATATGACGCGTATTTTATATATATATATAATAAATGCTTAAAACAAGATGAGACATTTAATAATAAATCCTCAATTTTTTATATTAAGTCCTAAGCGTTCAAAGATATTTGGAATATGGAACGTCGCCTTTCTAGCATGATAAAATTAATAGAGTATTAAATATTTAATATGAGTTTCTTTGTGTCACCACAAGGCAAGTATTAAGTATTTAAGATGTTAATTTATCACATTTGATGCTTATAAAGAAAATTGAACAATATTGTTTTGTTGTGTCACCACAAGGATGATATTTTTCTTTTTGAATATATGGAGTGCTAGGTTGGACTTAACTTGGATAATTTTGATTCGGATGTGCCACCACTTGATCAAAATAATCTAAGAGGCAAAAGAAAAGGAGTTACATAGTTGATGTAATTGACAAAAGTTGTCTACCTATTTATTTATATATAGTTTGTTGTGTCACCACAAGGCTATATACATTTGAAATGGGATTCTTATTCTCACTAGAAAATCTTTAATTAGATTTTGCCAACTATATAAGTGAGGTAATATAGTTTGAAGAAAATAGTGGGAGATACCAATTTAAAATAAGACCTAAATTATTTTGGTAATTAATAAAAGAATGTATGTTAAAATGTTGTTAATTACAAATTCATTTACGTAATTTTACAATGTCTAAAATTACTATCATCTGCGAAGCATATTAGATGCTAAATTAACCGGATCAATTTAAGCGGATTGGTTAAGGAATTTGAGAATAGTTCTCATAGCTGAAAAGCTATCTTATGTCCTTAATACGCCTAACCCTGCAATGGTTGCAGACAATGCCTCTGAGCAAGAGATTGCTACTTTTAGAAAGTGGCAAGATGATGCACAATTAGCTCAATGCATCATGCTCGCATCCATGAGTAACGAGCTTCAGCGTCAGCATGAAACTATGGATGCTCTTACTATATTCCTTCACATCAAGTAGTTGATGGTGAGGAAAGTAAGACTGATAGATATCAGATATCTAAGGAGCTCTTCCGATCTAGAATGGCCAATGGCACTATAGATGCAGATACAAAAGTTCTTAACATAATCAATTTGATTGATCAAATTAGGACAACCGGGTTTTGTCATGGATGGAGAGTTGAGCGAAGATTTGATCTTGCACTCACTCCGGACTCCTTTCACAATTGTTGTGAATTTTCATATAAACAAGCTAGATATCGCCTCATTGATTTGTATGATTTGAAAAATGTTGAGTCACTTTTCAACCAAGAAAGACCAAGTCTTCTTGGTAGGGGCCAAAGGATCTTACGAAAAGAAGAAACGATTCTAAGAAGGTAAATTTAAAGGCAAAAATAAAGGATAATAAGAACAAAAGCAGATACGGATAGCAAAGGTGTTTGCTTCCACTACAATAAGCTGGACCTTTGGAAAAGAAATCTGAGAAAGCATCTTGCGGAGAGCTAACCAAAGAAGCTTAGTGAAGTTTCGGTTACAAATACAAATTTGTTCATGATTTAAAATAAATTTTCTTTAAGTCAAGGTTCTACTTGGGTATTGGATACTGACTTTGGTTATCATAAATATAGATTTATGAAGGACCAAACAGTAGTAAAAGCTAAACAAATATAAGTAAACCTATGTAAGGGAAATGTAACAAAGGTTGCCATATTAGCCATAGAAACTTATAGTTTAGCAATACTACGGAAAATCTATTAAGTCAATAAGTTGTTATTGTATTCCAGGTTCTTGTTTAAAATATTATATCCATTTTATTGTTGGAAAATGAAATCTTTGGTATTATAATTAAGAACAATTGTTGTTCTATTTATAATAATAATGTTTAAGTATAGAATGAAAGATTACTTAATGGATTTTGTATACTTGACTTATGTGAAAAATTATTTTGTAAATTGAACAAACTAGTATAAGAAAAGGAGATGATCATTCAAAGAGTTGAATGTATATATTTGTTGAAATACAAGTGTGAATTATTTGAAAGGTTCAAAGAATTGGAAGTGAAACAAATTGGCAAAGTATTAAGATTCTTTGATAATATCAAGAAATAAATACTTGTGCAATAAGTTTCAAGATCATCTCAAATGGTTTTTCTCATAATGGACACCTCACGATGATCGTAATAATTGATTGATGTATCCGAAAGGAAAAATCATTCCTTGTTGAACATGAGTGCGGTCCAAAATGATTTTACTGAGCATTCCAAAGATCCTTCAGGATCATGTCCTAGAAATGGTCAGACATATCTACGAAAAAGGTAACCTCAAAATCCATTGAAGACTCCATAAAAGTTATGGACAAGGAGGATTCCTAATCTTAAGTATGTTAAGATAAGGGGTTGTCCAACTTATGTGAAAAGGTTTTGAAGGATAAGCTTGGGACAAGATTTGACATGTCTGATTTGTGGGACATCCTTAAGTAAGTTTAGGGTATATGTTCTATAATTCTACTTAGCAAAAGGTGTTTGTTGCAAAATCTGTTTGCCTTCTAAGATAAAGATGTTTATCATTGAAGGGGCTAGTGGGAGGATTATAGATCTTGAAGAGTTCATGATCCACAAAACACTATAAGTCAAATAAGAGGAACACAGTAGATAGACTGTTATTGTACCATAACCAGAATCATAAATGCGGAATAGTACCAAGATACCTAGAGGTATGGATTCATCATGGATGATGATGATGAGGCACGCATCATAGAAGATGATGATCCGAGTTACATCGATGAGGTAAGAGTTCTAGTGTGTACAAAAGGGTCGATTGGGGCGTCGTGAAATTTCTAGTATTATATGTTGATATACTATGGATGAGGAATTACATACCAATGCTACAATCAAGAAAAGATAAAGTTGTCTAAACAATCCTCCATGAATGATTTGGGAAGAGTATCATTATTGGGGATGCAAATCTATATAGATAGATTTAAAAGGATGCTCAACTTAACCCGAGGAACGTATATTCATTTGATGCTAAAGTCGTTTAGCATGGCAAACTCCAAGAGATGTCTTATGTTGATGAGCTATGGGTGAATCTCTCTTTATAGTCCCCACAGACTCTCGAAAAGAGAGATCGCATGAGTGACTATCATGTATGCAATGAAATATACAAGATCTAATGTTGATCGGTCGTATTCGCAGAAGATCATTGTAAGTCGGTGAAAACATCTTAAAGTTCTTAACAAAGCACTAAGGATGTGAGCATACATGGTGGGTCTAAATTAAAACTAGAGGGCTTAAGGACTCAAGTTTTTCGAATGCACTACAGATGACGGAAAATCCACTTTAAGGTAAAGCGTTATCTTGAGCAATTAGTGCGATTGAATCGGAAAGGTTCCAAACAAAGAAAGAGTTGTTGGTTTAGTGATAAAGACAAAATATATAGCTATAAATGAAGGCTGCAAGTTGATTGTTTGGATTAAAAGTTCATTCTGAGAACTAGGAATAGTTCTAAAGTCTCATCTTGGATCTAAACATGTGTTGTGGCACTTTCATTTGATTATTAGAATCATTGAAAGATGGGAAATCACTATAGAGATAGTGGACTCTCATGAACAACATTACATATCCATTAACTAAAGCTTATCCAATGACAGGATAATCGTCACTTAGAGAAGAAGAGTATGAGATACCATGACGATTGGCTTTAGTGCAAGTGGGAGATTGAAAGTAGTATGCACAAAAAGCCAATCATGTTTGATGATAAAGCATATACTTTGTAACAATCTTATTCATTTATTAATAAAAAGTATTAATTTATTAAAGGCTTTTAATTATCTACATGATCTTTGTTTTATAATATGTGATAAACCCATAGTTTTAAGCAATGCTTTTAGAATAATGATGATGATCATTCTAATGAGATCTAAATTCTTAGAAAGCTTAAAACTAAAATAGTTCCCAATCATTGGATTACTAAATTGGGGATTAGTGAATCCGGATAGATTGGTACATACGTTCCTTGCTTTCGTTGGATGAGGATGATTGATCTCATGATCATTTGTGTGGAGACACTAAAGCAAGTATGTAGGTGCTTATTAGAGAATAAGTTCATTTGAGCATTGGCTCGCTAAGGAATACCTAATGGAGTTTTACTTGCTGTCAATAGGAATTCATGTAGTGATAGTAGTCTAAGTGATCCTTGGACTTGAGATCATCATAGTATCTTGTGTATGATGAGTTATACTTTGACTTATTCCTTAAGACCCTTAGGGTATATCAAAGGGTATTCTTGGGTATAATAAGTTATACATGGAGATAATGTATGATCAATAAAGAATCTACCACTTATTAAAAGAAGAAATGTCCTATGTGATTGATAAATGACAACCCAAGAGTCCTTGGCGGCGGAATGAAATTAGAAAGGAGTTTCTAATTTGCATTATTTGAGTTAGTGCATTTAAGAGTCGAAATACATATAATTAAATAAAATAAGACTTGACGGTAATTCCATGTCTTATATTTAATTGGGACATTGTATGGTGGAAGGATTGAATTGTACGGTAACTATTACTCAAAGGTTCTTTTATGATTAATGTTGAAATCTATATTATCTCTGGTCATAATCCTACCAACAAATGTCCATCAATTCACTACAGACCACTGAGGACTTTTACCACATCATTCGTCACATTATGGTTATGATTATACCGCATAATCCCTGGTCATAATCATACTAAGTCCATCTATGCACGTAAGCCAAAGATGACTTTCATTACAATATAAGCATGAGGATGATGACAATGACATAATAATTCAATAAAACAAGTTCAAGAATAAATTTTAAAGATTAATAAGTTAATTTATCCTGAACTCAATAACGTCCAAATTGTCAACATGATATTGCTTTGTGGAGTAAAACTCAAGAATGCTTAGAAGAATATTTCCATGTAAAGATATTGGATGAAGCGCAAATATCTAGGATATTCTACTAATTTCATGGAGTATAGAAGCCAAAACTTTAACCAACTGAGTATAATAGAATGTATGAAACTGCAAATGGATCTTCACTCGCCATGCGGTAATCCACGATATCTGAGATCATTTCTGATTTAATAAGGAATGAATACTGAAGGATCATTCACCATGCATGTGGTAATCCACATAGACATGTTATTCCAACAGAATAATAAAGAATGGAATAACAGAAGGATTCACCATGCATGCTTTAGACTGCACAGACAGGTTATTCCCAATAGAATAATAAAAAATGGAACCGAATCCCAGCATAAACCACGCAGACCATATATTTCGATAAAATAATAAATAATGGAACCGGGTTAAGGCGTAAGCCCGCAGACGGATATTAAGCGAGAATAATAAATAATGGAACCGGTCCGGTAAATACGTAAAGCGTCGACGAGGATATTAAACGAATAATAAAGAACGAAATATTAGAAGAATTTCACCATGTATGCGATACTTCGCATAAACAGGTTATTCCAACAGAATAATAAGAATGGAATAACAAAAGAATTTCACCATGTATACGGTACTTCGCATATACAGGTTATTCCAACATAATAATAAAGAATGCAGTAACAGAAGTTCTCTTCATGAATACGAAAGAAATAATACCCCTTACGAGTACAACAAATAATATCCCTTACCTTAGAAGAAACTGGATATTGGAGTAGTAAAGTAGAAGAATACTTTTTTTCTTTCTCTCTATAGTTTCTCTCTCTAGAGTTTCAGTGAATTCGTAAGAAATAATGAAGGAATGAGCTTCTATTTATAGGAGAATGGACTGAATAGTAACTAATTCATGAACGGTCTAGATTGATTTACTTTTAAAACTTAAAGCAACGGTCCATACTGATTTACTGTTAAAACTTTAAACTAGCTATCCATATCGATTTACTATTATAACTTTCCACCAGCGGTCCATATTGATTTACTATTATATCTTCAACCAACGGTCTGAAAAATTAGCACATCTCCTCATGGAATAATATTGTACCCAAAAATGATTTGGACCGAAAAGAAATATATTTTACGGGTGAATAGTATCCCATGAATAGTAACTCGTGAATAGTAACTCGTGAATAGTAACTCGTGAATATTAACTCGTGAATAGTAACTTGTGAATAGTACTCTGACACGAAAAGTGTCCAAATACCCGAGTGAACAATACTAGAGTGAATAGTAACCCGTGAATAGTACTCCGACACGAAAAGTGCCCCGAATACCCGATTGGTCAATATAACCTCCAGACATAAATTATTATCAAAATAAATGTTGATTTCTACTAACACCAATAATCCCAACACAATGGAACTATCAATTTCATCTTTAATTAACACGAACTTATTCATCATTAATATTATAACTCATAATATTTAACAACCATGTCGTTCCCATGAAAGAGGGGGCTGTCCAATAAGGATTTCTCTTTATTGGCGCGCAATTAGGTGACCAAACCTCTCCTTGACAGAACTTCAAGACATTGTCAATATTGCAAATAATAATATGAATAACTTTACCGTCTCAATTATTGATTTAATAATAATAAATATTATGCAGATGATACTGTGACAATAATTGAATCAATAATATGAGAGATATGATGTAGCAATTCTTGTAGCGATAATTGAGTATAACCGAGTGACTTCTTACGTAAGCATCAATAATCAATACAGGTATTACTTGTCGACCACACGTATTCATCGTATTTTACTACCGAGTAGTTCAACAGTTTTAACGGTAACACTTTCGTCGTTGTTTTTATAAAAATATTTTTGTCGTTTTCTCAATCCGACAATAATTCCATTATGGGGTCCACCAATGATTGTACCATCGTACGGATATTCTCCGACAAAAAGAATATTCCCCGACCAATCGAATATTATACAACAACTTGCATACTTTGCAAAATTTATAAATATTACCCACAACTATAACATTATATCAAATCCACACCATAATATTTTAAAAAATATTTCAAGAAATTTAAATCTTTATTCATAAAATTTAGGGTCTCACAAAAACTCGATGAATGGATTCATATAAATAAAGGTTAAGACTACAATATCCCCAATTATGAACTATAAACCAATTATCTAAATAATCCAATTATTATGCCTATAGAATTGTTAACAAGAATTCTAAGTGTTAAAAGCCCTTTCCCAAGTGATCAGTTAACTCTTATTCAATTTTAATCGATCATGCGATATTCTTATGCAAACTAATTAAATCAAACCTGTTAAGTTCCAATTCCCAATTTGTTACATGCAGTGAACAGATATTCTTATTCAATTCACAACCCTAATTATTCATCTCATGCAAATAATTAAGCTACGTTATTATCGTGTCAGCCCAACCCTAGATTTCATCTTTCGATTCCTTCTAGAGTAACATGGTAATTACTGGCCAAATAATTAATCAATACGCACAAGACATAATAAACAATTCACCTTGACATAAATAATTGGACTAAATTAAATAATTAATTCATAAACATAAAAGGTTCAATTTGTAGTCCTAATAAAAGAATTAGTTCATAACGAATAATGAAACCAACAATCTTATGAAAATCATCTTGAAAGAATTACTCAATTAAAAATAATAAGAAGAAGAAACTCTAAAGAAATCGTCCAGCTTCAATCTTTAATTGGCTATCTTCTCCTTTGCAATCTTCTAATGAAATCTTGCTTAACCTCCAGCTATGGATGAGATCCCACAATTTTCAACTAATTGTTCTTTTTATACTCCTCTTCCAAGTTGCCCCAATCCTAATCCAAGTCAACTTCTGCAATCCATGCATGCCTTGGTCAACAAAAATCGGACCTCGGCCTTGGCGTGTAGCTGACTTAGTTCTGGAACCAACATCCCCGTATTTGTTCTTTGATGTAATTAAGAAATTGCCATTAAACAGCTCAAATCCCCAATTCACCCCTGCATCTCCTCAATCTGCAAAATAATAATTAAACACAGTAAAAATTCTTCTAAAAGACTCGAGAATACAATAATTTAAGCTCAAGTATATTCAATTCATGGGTATATTACCCAATCATCAGTAGTCCTCACTATTTTTGTAAAATAGTGTATCAATAATTGTAATGAGGACTCCTTTTGAGTTTGAATACTGTCTATTAGATAATATTTGTATTTAAACCCACAGTATATGTGTTGTCGTATTTTGCACGATAATTGTATTAATGAAGTTGTATTTGTTTCTGTACCATGTATTTGGCTACTCAGAATGGGTGATGTATACCTATTTTGGGGGCGTCACAGTTGGTATCAGAGCTTAGGGATATGGTCTCTGGCGGAGATCGGGGAATAGAACTATGAGGGGAGAGACGAGTAAATCCTTCGCTAGTGTGTCCTACCTAAGCTTATTTGTTTGGTCGGTCATAATATAAGGATATTATGTGGCATGTTAATTTCTTTAATTAACCCTTATTTTATGGCAGTATTTGAGAATGGCAGCTACAAATATTAACAATGCTGTGAATGAGATCGTGGAGACACCTTTAATCACTAAACAGGGGAACGTGCAACAGGAAGGCAATATTCCTCCTGTAAACAACACTACCGAACAAACGATGAATGATGGAATATTTAGAAGCTTTTTACAGTTCATGCAAAATCAGACGAGGGAGACTAGTGTACAAAATACAGGTAGAAATTATAGCAACGCGACTATCACACATGAGCGATTCAAAGAGTTGTGACCACGAAATTTGTGGGAAAGCCGGATCCGATCAAGGCAAAAACGTGGGTTAAACAAATTACCAAGATATTTGATGCACGGAGGAACAGAAGGTTCCATTCTCCACCTTTATGTTCCGTGGTGAGGCAGATTACTGGTGGGAATCTGTGAATCGTAGCCAGCCTGCCACACTCAACATGTCTTGGGAAACATTTCAGAAACTGTTCAATGACAAGTACTTTCCTGAAAGTATTCGTCATATGAAGGAGGTAGAGTTTATTAAACTGGAACAAAACAACATGACTGTGTCTCAGTACGAGGCTAAGTTTGAAGAGTTATCCAAGTTTGCACCTCAATTGGTAGAGAATGAGGAACGAATGACGCAGATGTTTCTGAGAGGTCTAAAACCCGAGATTCGGTAATATCTTATCTCTCATAAATTTTCTTTATATTCTGATGTTGTAAACAGGGCTCAATTATTAGAGCGAAATAATGAGTATGTTCAACCGAGGGACCACAACCAGGGTCATACCTGTGGCAGCAGTCATCGGGAGAAATGACAACCAACGGGGAGGAAAACATTCGGCCAAAAGCGGTAACCACTCTGGTGGTAATCGTGGCCATGATAATAGAAGGAGCGAGTCAGGAGGAGATTTCAAAAAGAGAAGGTACGACAATGATAACGTGAAGACGTCAGCACCAACATCCACTGTTTCCAGGGGAGGAGAACGATCACCGGTCATTTGTTATAAATGCGGGAAAGAGGGACACATCAGCCCAAACTGCCCACAACAATTCAAGGTGTGTTATAACTGTGGAAAGGAAGGTCATATAGCTAGAGATTCTCTTGTAGCGAAACCAAGTCCAACGGGGATTGTAAGACCCCGAATTTTATGAAATAAAAGTATTCAATTTTTCTATTCAGTAAATGGTTAAATTGATAAAAGTTAAAGTTAAGGGTGATATATAATTTTTTTTCAAAATACGCAAGTGGTTATAAAATACTCATTGTTGTCAGGGAATATTCGTTTGGTCGTGGAATATTCTTGTTGTCCGGGGAATATTAAATATTTACGGCCTTGATCATTTATGGGCCCCATAATGTAATAACCGCTTGATGAAGAAAAAGCGACAAGTTTGAGTTTTTATAAATAACAACAGTAGTTATTACCATTAACACCGTTGGAATACACGGTGGTTAAAATACGATGTCTGCCGTAGTTACTTGTGATGCACACCGGTATTGCACAATATTTTTTTCAATTATTGATTCTTACGTGAGAAGGCACTACTAAATAATTGTTACAGTAATTACTGTTTAATATTTTATTTTATTGAATCAATAATTGATGCGTTGATATTTTATATTATTGTTGTTTCAATAATTGTCACTGTACAGTATTTCCCATTATCAGATCAATAATTCATATTATTTGAATAATATTATGAGATAGCATTATTGGCAATGTCTAGAAAGTTCTATCAAAGAGAGGTTTGGTCACCTAATTGCACGTCAGTAAGGAGAAATCCTTATCGGAAAGCCCCCTCTTTCCTGGAAACGGCCTGGTTGTCATAATTGTGATTTTGTAATATTATTTGTGAATAATTAATTATTGATTTATATGATAATGAAATATTTATTTGATGTGGATATAAATGATGGATTTATTTATGTGGTTATAAATGAAGGAATTAATGTTGAGGTATTTTATTAGTATGTTGTCGGATTGGAGGTATTAAAAGATCAAATCAGTGTTCTTACAGCTTTATTGTGTGAGTTATAATTTTTAATCTGACCGTTGGATCGTTGTGATTTTTGGATATGTTATACATATATAAGTTGAGTATATGTCCACAAATTTTGAACCGTTAAAAATGAACGAATGATTTGTTATGAATTTTAAGAGTTGGTGATTCGGAAATTAGGTTTATAAATGATTTTGGTGGAAAATTCTAAAATGGGTGGGCCCCACTTTTGGTTGTTGGGGAAGATGACCATTTTTTGGTGGGTGGAATAGTAGCGAGTAAAGCCATCAGTAGTGGCGAAGGTCAAGTCCGCCTTGGCGTGCTTAACATTTTCCTATAAATAGAGGGCTAAGTTAGAATTGAAAATCACACGAAATTCATAAGTTTTCTCTTTTTCTCTCTAGATTATCGAGTGTATTTTGTGAGTATTTAGATACTTGGTGAGTTGCTATTCATCGGTTGCAAGTTTCCTTGTTGTCATATCCGATATTCAATCGAAAATCTTGCTCTTTTTGAGGTAAGGGATAGTAAGTGGATTTTAAGGGTTATTATGTTTTCGATTCGTACTTCTTTAGTCCTTGAAAAATTTTGGAAAAATTTGAAATGATATTTTGATGAGTTTTATTGTTTCATTCCAAAAATGGTAATTTTGGATGTATAGATAAGAGTTATGAATTTTACGGGAAAAGACTATTTTAAAAGTAACCGCTTATAACTCCTTGTGGTTAACTCAAAATTGATGAAATTTTTCTTTGGGAGTACATCTATATAATATCGGTTACTACTGTGAATTTCGAATTTTTAGATAAAAGTACAATTTATGATAAATATCTAAATATTCGGCGGTTTGGCCGTATGAAAAATAGTAAATGAATTTTGAAAATTACGAGAAAAATATATATTCAATATGGGACTATATTACATTAAATCCCAGAAAAGAAATATTTTTGGAACTGATTTGGTATTTTTCATGACAATGGACTAGTTATGAGTAAATGAATTAAATATGTTATGTGAAGTAAGAAAATTGAAAAATATGATTTTATGGCTTGAGAATCATACATGAGTTATATGCAGATTTTTGATGAGGGTTTTGGTTATTGGTGATGAAATCTTATGAGTTTGGCATTTTAGAATGATTAAATGCATTATTTAGTAAAGTGTAAACAATTAAAATAAATTGTTTATAAGTTTAAGAAATGTTATTTCAATATCATTATACCGAAATATTGGTATGGATTTTATTGTAGAATTTCTACCTTTTTGTGTCGGGTTTACTATTCATTAGTTACTATTCACGAGTTACTATTCATGAGTTACTATTCATGAAGTTACTATTCACGAGTTACTATTCATGACAAAATTGGTTTCTTTTTCTAACCAAATTATAGTTGATTTATGAATATTACTCTTGAGATTAAAAGCGTATGTTGATCATATTATTTTATTATCATATATAACATTTTATAACCCTAATGATGATATTTCTCTTTGACTTGAGTGTAAAGATGGGTAGATTTTTGGTATGATCATGACTATGGGTTCTCTTTGGCGATGGTGCAAAGTTGAATTGTTGGTAGTTTGGTATGATCGTGACCATTGAATTTATAATTGAATATCTTTAGCTTAAGTGCAAAGGTGAGATGATCAACATGGTTATAATTATTATTTATATAAATTCTGAAATGATTATATATTTCTTTGAGATAATAATATATTTGGCCTGTAGTGCAAATATGAACTATTGATGAATATATATCTTTGGCCTGTAGTGCAAAGATGAATTATTGATGAATATCTTTGGCACGTAGTGTAAAGATGACATGTTGTTGAATATCTTTGGCCAGTAGTACAAAGATGAACAGTGTTGAGATGAACATGACCAACTGGTGATACAAATGAATATCTTTGGCCGTAGTGCAAAGATGAATTTATTAGTATGATTATGAACAGGAACTGTGATTTGGTATAACCATGACCTTTGATGTTTCAGGTAAAGACAGGTGATAAAATTATCTTTTTCCTGGATGAGAAGAGGAATTTAGAACTACAATTATGATTATGAGTTATTCACATGATTGTGGACAGAAACTGTTGATTGATGTTACAGGGATAAAACATTGTTGGTGGACTTCTAACATGGAGAAGATAATAGACTTTATGGTCTATTTAACTCTTCTAATGGATTGCTCGTTCCGCTGCAACTATGGTTAAAAAGTTTTATCATCTACCATATGTTCTAAATCTCTGATTTATTACTGATGAAGGCTATTGATAATTTAATTATCTTTAGTCATGATATTTTTTACTAAGCTAGTTGTGCTCACCCTTTTGCTTCACAATTTCTTTCAGGTAATAAGAGTGTAGCTGGGTCAAGCGGGGGTAACAGGGGAATAAAACGGTGGTCATCATTTAGTAGTTATATTTGGTGAATCAAATAGGTTGTGCACATCCACTTACTGAGTATATCTACGCGCACTACCTATATGATCTTGGTGTTTGTTTGAAGTATAATTCTCAATTAGAGACAGTGGAGATAATTATATATCAAGAGAAGACTCACCATTGGAAAGAAGATGATAGTAATCTTCTCGTTTTTCTTTGGGGTCTATTGGGTCAACCAAGGATAATTCTGTGGGCATATGATATCTATCATAACCTAGACACATGGCCTCCCATGTACGAAGGTTTCCTTGAGCACTTTCCAAAGATTTTAATTTCTAAAATAGTTTTTGACTATACCTTTATGTAGGTATCAATGTGAGGTGTTGTCCACTGATGGGACATTTGTCACATTACGGTTGGGACACGAGTCACAGTTGGTATATATTTGTATCCAAACTCACAGCATATGTGTTGTTGTATTTTGTACGACAATTATTGTAATAAAGTTGTAGTTGTTTTCTGTACCATGTATTTGGCGAATCAGAATGGGTTGGATGGAATGGACCTATTTTGGGATTGTCACATGGATGGTGACTCCAAAGGTTGTCCCGTACAAGTCAAAGTCGGTGGTTCCTGGAAGGGCATTTGTCGTGACTGCCCAAAACGCGAGGAACCCGAACGAGGTGATCACGGGTAAGCTAATTATAAACTCTTGCGAAGTTTATACCTTATTAGATACCGGTTCTACCCATTCTTTTATCTCTCCTGCTTGTGCTTAACGTTTGAACTTGACTCCGGAGAAATTAGACCATGACTTATATGTTGAGACTCCGTTAGGAGAAACTTTCATTACATCTACTGTTTATAAATCTTGCTTGATTCAAGTTGGAACCATCACATTACCTGCCGATCTTATTTCATTGAAAATACTTGTATTTGATGTGATTTTAGGGATTGATTGGTTAACCACTCATCATGCTAAAATTGATTATTTTCGTAAGGTGAAATTGATTGGTTAACCAACATGTTATGTGAATTCAAACAACCAAACCACTAAAGTTAATCACTATCATATCAAGCCATAAATCTATTCGTTTATTGAAAAACGGATGTTAAGCTTTTTTAGCCCATGTCACGGACTTGAACAAAAACACGTCAGATTTGAATAATATTTACATTTGTTAGTGAATTTCGATGTATTTCTGAAGAACTTCCGATCTACCCCGAGCGTGAAGTTGAATTCTTTATTGACCTTGAACACAGTACAAAGCCCATTTCTAAAACCCCATATCGAATGGCTCTATTGAACTTCGAGTTAAAGGTCCAACTACGAGAGTTGTTGGACATCGGTTTCATTCGTCCTAGTACATCTCTTTGGGGTGCTCCTATTTTATTTGTAAAGAAGAAAGACGGGAGTATGCGACTTTGTATTGACTACCGGGAATTGAATCATGTCACCATCAAGAATAGGTATCCGCTACCTCGCATTGATGACTTTTTCGACCAGTTGCAAGGAGCACAATTCTTTTCAAAGATCGATCTTCGTTCTGGATATCATCACCTGAAGATTAAAACTGAGGATATTCCAAAGACTGCCTTCAGAACTCGGTACGGGCATTATGAATTCTTAGTCATTTCTTTTGGATTGACTAATGCTCATGCTGCTTTCATGGATATGATGAAATGTGTGTTCAAAGAATATTTAGATCACTTCATTGTCGTCTTTATTGATGACATCCTCATCTATTCCAAAAGCCGTGAAGATCATGAGCGCCATTTAAAGCTGGTCCTTCAAAGGCTTTGTGATAACAATCTATATGTCAAGCAGAAGAAATGTGAGTTCTGGCTTGAAGAAGTAGCATTCCTTGGGCATGTGGTGTCAAAATATAGAGTATCTGTCGACCCGGCGAAGATTGAAGCAATACAAAGTTGGGAGCAACCGAAGTCAGTGACCAAAGTACGTAGCTTTCTGGGCTTAGCTGGTTACTATCGGAGATTCATGGAAGGGTTTTCTCGAATTACTACTCCATTAACTCAGCTGACTCGGAAAGATACAAAATTTGTATGGAGCGAGGAATGCGAAAAGAGTTTCCAAGAGCTCAAGAGGAGACTCATTTCGGCACCTGTTTTGACAATATCATCTGGTTCGGATGGATTTGTTATCTCAAATGATGCTTGAGCAAAGGGTTAAGATGTGTTCTCATCTACACATGGAAAAGTCATAGCCTATGCCTCATGACAACTCAAAAAAGAATATGAGAGGAATTATCCTACTCATGATTTGGAGTTAGCGTGATCGTTTTCGTGTTGAAGATCTGGAGACACTACTTGTATGGGGAGAAAGTGGAGATCTATACAGATCATTAAAGCCTCAAATATTTCTTCACCCAAAAGGAACTCAACATGCGGCAATGACGTTGGCTCGAGCTGTTGAAAGATTACGATCATACCATCCAATATCATCTTGGAAAAGCAAACGTGGTAGCTGACGCATTGAGTAAAAGATCATATGCGGGTATGAGTGCGATATTGTTAACACAAAGGCCCATCTTGTATGACTTGCAAATGATGGAGATAGAGGTAAAAGCTTCAAATACCCACGCAATGATATCAAACATACGAGTAGAACCGACTTTAATCGATAAAGTTAAAGTTGCTCAAGATACGGACCTGGAGCTGATGCATATGAAGAAGAAAGTGCAAGAAGGTGTTATTCCAGAAGCAAGAATCGACGAAGAAGGAATACTTCGAGTCAACTCCAGACTTTGTGTTCCTAACAATTCTAACTTGAAGCATAGAATCATGATGGAGGCACACAACACACCATTTGCAATCCATCCTGGGAGTACCAAAATGTATCACGATCTTTGACATACATTTTGGTGGAGCAATATGAAGAGAGAGATCATAGAGTTTATATCGAGGTGTTTAACTTGTCAACGTGTAAAGGCAGAGCATCAAGTGCCAAAGGGTCCATTGCAACCACTTGAGATTCCGAAATGGAAGTGGGAACGCATTACTATGGATTTCGTTACGGGTCTTCCCAAGGTTGCTCAAGGCATAGATGCGATTTGGGTCATTGTTGATAGATTAACCAAGTCTACTCATTTCATGCCGATATGGGAGACTTATTCCCTTGAACGTCTTGCTCGTATGTTCGTGAATGAAATCATGAGATTGCATGGCATGTCAGTATCCATAGTTTCGGATCGTGACCCAAGATTCACTTCACAATTTTGGGTTAGCTTGCAAAAAGCTATGAGCACGGATTTACAATTCAGTTCGGCATACCATCCTCAAACGGACGGACAATCAGAAAGGACTATTCTAACTCTTGAAGATCTATTAAGACTTTGTGTCCTAGATTTCAAAGGAAGTTGGGATAAGTACTTGCCATTGGTGGAATTCTCCTACAACAACATTTATCAAGCAAGTATAGGCATGGCTCCATTCGAGGCATTGTATGGAAGAAGTTGTTCTCCAGTATGCTAGGACGAGGTGGGTGAAGCAACGTTGTTGGGACCAGAATTGGTACGCATAACTACAGAAAATATTCAAACGATTCGACAACGTATACAAACGGCACGGGATCGATAAAAGAGTTGTGCGGATCTTCATCGAAAGGACGTGGAATTTAATATTGGGGATCATGTATTGTTATGTATTGCTCCATAGAAGGGAGTTACAAGATTTGGGAAGAGAGGAAAGCTCAATCCATGATTTGTTGGTCCATTTGAGATTCTTGACCGAATAGGAAATGTGGCCTATAGACTCGCATTACCTCCAAGCATGTCTCGTGTTCATAATGTGTTTCACATATCTATGCTTCGTAAATATGTGAAAGACCCAAACCACATTATTGAGTTAGAACCAGACGAGATAGTCGAAGATTTAACGTACGAGGAGGTACCTGTTAAGATCTTGGATAGGAAAGAGCATATCCTACGCACCAAGATTATACCACAAGTTAAGGTTTTATGGAGGAACAATGCTATTGAAGAAATGATCTGGGAGTTGGAATCAGAAATGAAAGCAAGGTATCCTCACCTTTTCGAAACATCAGGTACGTACGTCAATTTTGAGGACGAAATTTCATAAGCAGGGGAGGTTGTAAGACCCCATCTTTTTAATAAATAAAATTGAATTTCCTCTATTTCATTATCCTAAAATAATAAGGTATTAATTTGATATAATACTTTAATTATGGTTGAAATGTGCAAATTTTGCAAAATAAGCAACTGGTTATAAAATATTCATTATTTTCGGGGAATATTCGTTTGGTCGTGGAATATTCTTGTTGTCGGGGAATATTCGATGCAACTAGCATGACCATTTCAGGGCCCCATAATGGAAAAACTGGTTAGGATGAAAAAATGACAAGTTTGAGTTTACAAATAACGGCGTAATTGTTACCGTTAACACTGTTGGAATACCTAGTGGTTAAAATACGATGTACGCGTGATTGCACAAGATGTACGCCAGATTGCACAATATTTTTGAATAATTGATTCTTACGTAAAAAGGCACTACTCAATAATTGTTACAGTAATAACTGTTCAATATTTTATTTTATTGATTCAATAATTGCTATGTTGATATTTTATATTATTGTTGTTTCAATAATTATCACTGCACAGTATTTCCCATTATCATATCAATAATTCATATTAGTTGAATAATATTATTAGATAGCATTATTGGCAATGTCTAAGGAAGTTCTGTCTAGAAAAGGGGTTTGGTCACCTAATTGCGCGCCAGTAAGGAGAAATCCTTATCGGAAAGCCCTCTTCTTTCCTGGGAACGATCTGGTTGTCATAATTGTGATTCTGTAATATTATTTGTAGATATAAATGAAGGAATTAATGTTGAGGTGTTTTATCAGTATTTTGTCAGAATGGAGGTATTAAAAATCGTCCGTATGTGGATTTCGGTCATTTTTATTTGGAATTTGGAAAAACTTGAATCTATAAAGTTGTAGAGAATTTAATTTCCTATAGAATGGACATAAAATTCGTATTTTTTTATAAAAGGGCTATTTATTATGAATTATTGAAGTTTCATAAATAAATGTATTTATTAAAAACATGGTGGCCCCCACTTTTGGTTGGTGAGAAATGTGCTAAAATTTTATTTCAAAAGTGGTGGGCCTGAATAGTAGCATGTAAAGCCATCAGGTAGCAGGTTAGTCTGCTATGACGTTTTAAGCATTTTCCTATAAATAGGGTGCTTAA
Source organism: Panax quinquefolius (assembly GCA_020205615.1). Lineage (NCBI taxonomy): Eukaryota > Viridiplantae > Streptophyta > Magnoliopsida > Apiales > Araliaceae > Panax > Panax quinquefolius. Next base: position 41,364,042 of record CM035164.1, read on the forward strand.
TTAGAATTAAAAATACACCAGAATCATAAGCTTTCTCTCTCTATATTATCGAGCGTATTTTGTGAGTATTTAAATACTTTATGAGTTGCTATTCAGTGCAAGTTTCCTTCAGCATTATACGTGATATTTCAGCCGAAAGTACTGTTCTTTTGAGGTAAGGGATGTTATTTTCTTCGTAAATGATATTATTTTCTTCAATATCATTATGCTGAAATATTGATATAAAATTTATTATGGAATTTCTACCTTTTTGTGTCGGGGTTACTATTCACGTATACGACACTATTCACGTATACGACACTATTCATGAATACAACACTATTCACAGAAAAATAAAAATTTCTCTTCTTTGTCCAAGATGTCTATTATGGTTACTATCTTTGATTGTATCCATGTTTTGATCTTCATTCTTGAATTTTACTCCACTATGGTTTATTATGGAGCGTTTTTGAACTTGGATAAACTAAAGTACGAATCCCTAATCTTTGTCCTTTTATCTCACTGGATTCGTTTCTTTAAAATATTTTTCATCATCCTCAGTCCTAAATGATGATATAACTGTATATCTTAGCCATGTATTGCAAAGATGAATGATTACCTGATGAATATTTTTGGCCTGTAGTGCAAAGATGAACAGGTGTTGAGATGAACATGACCAACTGGTGATACATGAATATCTTTGACCCGTAGTGCAAAGATGGATATTTGATGCAAGATGTATATTGATTGATGTTACAGGAATAAAATATTGATGATGGACTTTTAAATTCATTGATGATAGTAGATTTCATTCTCTATTTAACTCTTCTAATGAATTGTTATTTCCGCTGCGAATATTGATCTAAAACTGGTTGTCCATTATATTTTATCTGATTTATTGAAGGCTACCGATAAATTGTTGTTCATTATCTTAGTCATAATATTCTTTACTTGGCTAGTTGAGCTAACCCTTTTCCTTTTTGTTCCATTTTTCTTCTCAGGAGGTGAGAATATAGTAGGAACTAGCCGGGGTATGGAGTGATGGTTCTAGAAAGTTGTTTTAGTAGTCTTCACTATTTTTATAAAATAGTGTATCAATAATTGTAATGAGGACTCCTTTTTAGTTTGAATATTGTCTATTAGACAATATTTGTATTTAAACTCACAGTTATGTGTTGTCGTATTTTGCACGACAATTGTATTAATGAAGTTGTATTTGTTTTTGTACCATGTATTTGGCGACTCAGAATGGGTGATGTATACCTATTTTGGGGGCGTCACAAATAGAATCTCACCAAAAGACATGAGATATGAGAATTTTGCGATCAATTCTCTTATAACACAATATTACAGTATCCCCATAATACTAAAAAGCAGCAAAATTCTAAGCCCTCTAAACCTTACCGAAGACGTTCTTCTAAAAAATCTTCTAAAAACAAAACCCTTGAAAAATATACTAAGAAGAAGAAGAACAGTAGTAAAAAAGATAAATCTAAAATTCAATGTTATAAATGTGGTAAAACAGGACACTTTGCTAATAAATGCAAATAAAAAATAAAACAGAAACTTAATGAAATGTCCCTTGATGAGGACATTCAACTTAATTATCTCTCGGTACTATCTTTCTCTCCCCTGCAAACTATTTAATATATAAAAGCTTGAAGTTTGAAGATCTGCATAGCTCTTTTGTAAGTTTTAATTATTGCCTCTGTTAATTATTATGTTTCCTTACTTGAGCTTTTAGATTATCATACTGAGAACAATAATCGTTATAAAACAACATATCAAACTGCTACAGATAACCATAATCGTTCTTATTTCTTAAAATCAGAACGATTAATAGTTTTAACTAAAGAAGCTATACATGAAGAAACCTGCAGGCTTATAGTTTTGGGTAGACCCCCAAATCAACATTAATCTTATGAGATCATATATGTGATAATTTATTTGTTAATATATATTTAATATACCTTTAAAATATTCATGCTATTTTATTAAATAAGACAGAATGGGGTTAATACTTGATTAAGTGGAACGTCACCCAAGTCGCGTTTAGGACTTTGCCTTTAGCCGTGTTGTGGCGCTATGACTTTTATCCTTTGTAAATCGTTGACAGACGTGCTTTCTCACCATTCTCCCCCGATCTGCCTCCTTTATAGTAACTATAATTATAATAATAATAATAATTATACTAATAATAACAATAATAATAACAACAACAACAACAACAACAACAACAACAACAACAGTAGTAGTAGTAGTAGTAGTAGTAGTAGTAGTAGTAGTAGTAGTAGTAGTAGTAGTACTAATAATAATAATAATAATAATAATAATAATAATAATAATAATAATAATACTTATTGTGGTGGTGTGATGAATTATGATAATTGCTATTGATGGTTGTAAGTTTTGTAGACAAGTTTAGATTTTTCTGGATATCTATTTTTAAAGAAAAATTAATTATTATGGTAGTGTGGTAAATTATGATAATTGTTATGTCTAATTGTAAGTTATTTTAAGTTGCAAATAGTCTTTAGGTAATATAGTAATTTTTGAATTTTAATCTAATTTTTCATTACGCGAACAATTACTAGTCTAAATAATATGCTAGCACTTTTCATTAAATTAACAAAATTCACCCATTTATTGACGAAAAAGGCTAAAGAAATAATTTTGCACAATGAATGTATATTTGAGATCTGGGTTAAAAAATTCAATAAGTCTAGGGGGACATTTTTTAGTGACATTGTAGCGACATTTTTATTTATTTATTTTTTAGTTTTTTTTATAGTACCTCTCAAAAAATGTATAGTATATATACTCCAACTGAAATTTTTGTAAGAAATAGTATTTTAGGTGTAATTTGGATACATACAAGAAACATGTGTATGTATCCAAATTACACCTAAAACACTGTTTTTTACAAAAATTTTAATTGAAATAAATACTATATATTTTTTGAGAGGTACTATAAAAAAAACCAAAATAAATAATTAAATAAAAATGTTGCAACAATGTTGCCACTTCAATGTTGCCGTACAAGAGTAAAAAAAATTTAGAAAACAATTTTATAAAAACATCACAAACAAGAGATTAGGTTTGTAATTCAGTCAAATACTACACTAGGCATCAAAATAGAATCCCAAACAGAAAAACCCCATATATACTACTTTCCAAAAAGCTCCTCTCCTTTCACTTCCTATGGACTAACCCGTTTTCCCTCCTCGTTTCCATCGATTTTCCTTCCATTTCCTTTCCTTCCATTTCCTCTCCCATGGCGTCAATCTCAGGCCTCTGTTCATCTCCATTGAAGAAATTCATCCCAAAAACATCCCCAAACACTTCCCAAATCCCACTCAGAAAAGAATCCATCCCATTTCTCAATCGGTCAAACCCAGTCTCTTTCAATCAGTCTTCAATCTTTTCCGCTCAATCGGTGGCACGTGAAGTTCCGGCCAGTCTATCGAAAGTCAACGCCGGAGTACCCAAGTCGAAGGCGGCGGGTTTGGAGGAGGATCCAAAAGCTTTGTGGCAGAGGTATGTGGACTGGCTGTATCAGCACAAGGAATTGGGGTTGTATTTGGATGTGAGCCGGGTGGTGTTTACGGATGAGTTTGTGAAGGAAATGGAGCCCAGGTTTCAGGCGGCGTTTAAAGCTATGGAGGAGCTGGATAAGGGGGCAATTGCCAATCCTGATGAAGGGAGAATGGTGGGGCATTATTGGCTTAGGAACCCTAAGCTTGCGCCCAATTCGTTTTTGAGGTTGCAGATTGAGAATACACTTGAAGTTGTCTGTAAGTTTGCAGATGATGTCGTCAGTGGTAAGGTTAGTTTCAGATGAGCTAATTCAGTTTGTGCAGTAATGTGCTTCTAGTGATGAGCTATTTATTAACCTGAATTCAAATTTTAACAAATGAATCTTATAGTATATAATTGTATGTATAGTTAAAACTTCAAACTCAATGCGGCTGGTAAGATCGGGTTTTCCTGAGTTGAGCTAGCGATTTATAATTTTATAGAGTAAATTTTGATGGGATTGGAGCATTAGATAGTGATTGTTTCAGAATTAGTTTTTTATATTTATATATATATATATATATATATATTTTTTTTTTTTTTTTATTGATATATAGAAATATGAAGTCCATTATGCTTGTGGACTAAGTGGACTTATTTTTTGGCCAGACTAATATGATCTTTGGTGGAACAAATTTAGGTGCCATTACCAATGGGATGTAGTGTTTTTCGCGTGGACTTTGAAAGATGTTATTTTTTGTGTGCCTGCTTGTGCCTCAGCAAAAAGCTCATCTTGGTTCTGCGGGAATGAGAAAATTGTACAAATATGTTTCATTTACTTTTTGTATACTCTATTGCATAGTTATTCCCTGAAGTCAAAGTTCTGGAAAGGTCAAAACTTAAATGAACTTTATTTTGGGGCATTCCATAAAAGTTTAGTTAGAATAATAGAATCTCAAATTGGTTGGGGGCAGAAGGAGTACCTAATTGTTGCTACATTAATATTTATACCTCTAATAATTTAAAATCAATCTAAGGAACAATCGGCTCATCAAAAGACTAAAAAGTTAAAGGAGAGCCCCTTGACCCATCCAATACACCGCTCATCTGACCTTTGAAAGGAGTCGTTTAGCTTACTTGTAAATTATAATTGAAGATGTAACTGCCATTTCGTTCAATTTGTTCGTCAACTTACTCCTTAGACAGATGAAAGAAGGAAGGGCTTTGCTAGCATATTTTTTCGTTAACCAGGGCAATCGTTTGAGGAGGACAACTGTGTTTTTAACACATACGTTCTGGCTTTGTTGCACTCTTTCATTCGATAGATGGTGAAGTTGGGAGCACTGCATTTAATACAAATATACAACATGATTTGAATCTAATATAAGTTTGTTGGTTGTGACTTGTGAGGATTGAGGGGGTATTGTGACACACTTTTTGCAAATTTTCACTTATGGACCAGAGTATTCTCAGTGGTATTTGCTCGTAGAAATATGATCTTATTAATTTTTTTTTAATTTTTTGGCCCCATCTTTGTTAAATGTAAATCCTTTTCTTCTCTCAGTTTATGAATGAATAAAATTGTTTTTTGGATTTGGGGTGACTCGATTTACTTTAGCTTTACTTGAAAAACAATTATAGATTTTACTTTTTCTATGGAGCTTGAATGGATTTGCACTGTATCTAAGATTTTGACATTGAAACTGCAGATTAAGCCCCCAACTTCTCCAAAGGGTCGGTTTACACAAATACTTTCTGTTGGAATTGGAGGTTCAGCCCTTGGACCACAGTTTGTTGCTGAGGCCTTGGCTCCTGATAATCCCCCTCTTAAGGTACCTGACTAGTTAAACAAGCATCAAATTTTAAATAATTTCCATTGTTTTTAGAGAAAAGAAGCGTCTTTTTTGGAGAAATTAAATTTCTAATTGTTTGCTGTAATTCTAATTGAACATGAAACCATTTAGTACATGACCATTTTTTGAATCTGCATCATTTAATTTCATTACATGTTCTTGTGGTGTAAATATAGAATTTTCTCTTTTCAATGTGGCGAGATTATTGATTAACTATTTGCTGCTGTTTAATTTTTTAAGTTGTAATGCAATCCATGACTGGTTTAATGTGGTGGTTGTTGTTAATATTTAAGCTTTTCTCATGTGTACATTCTTCTTCCCCTCCCCCTCAGGCGTCTTTCTTTCTCTCTCTTGGCAATGTGCCCTTATTGTTTTATGGTGCTGATGGCAGATAAGGTTCATCGACAATACTGATCCAGCTGGTATTGATCATCAAATCGCACAGCTTGGCTCTGAGCTGGCATCAACACTTGTAATAGTGGTTTCAAAGGTTTGCACGGAAATTATCTTGTTTCCCAAGTGTAGATGTTTCCTTTAGTTTCTCAAGTATGTTGCTGACACAAAGCTTTTATATATTTTTACAAATTTGTATAGAGTGGAGGTACTCCAGAAACTAGAAATGGTTTATTAGAAGTGCAGAAGGCATTTCGGGAAGCTGGCTTGGATTTTTCAAAACAGGTTTTGATCTCAGGTTCTTGTTTCTGCTTTAATTATTTCCAATGTTCTAAAAAACGCTAGACCTAGGTGGCAGAGGGAGCTTCGAGCGCTTAGGCCTTGTAGGCGGTGCCTATGTGGTTTCCTAGGCGGGGTTAATTTTATTTTATTTAAATTTTATTAGTGAAAGTATATGGGTGAAGTTTGAAACATACTAAACTTTATGACTATAATTATGAAGTAACTTTGAGGGAAGTATTTGTAATATGGAATAATTTTAATGTTACATAAGAAAACTGCTGAGTTTAATGGCCACACATTCTTTTTTCACTTTGGGCTTTGTTTTAAAGAAAGAGGTTGGGCTTTGTTTTTTAAAAGAAAGAGTTTGGGCTTTGTTTTTTTAAAAAGAGGTTGGGCTTTGTTTTTTAAAAGAAAGAGTTTTGACTTTGTTTTTTTTAAAAAGAGTTTTGGCATTGTTTTAAAATAGGGTTAAATACACTTTTATTCCTCGAAATATCACCCCTTTTATACAAGTGACCCTAATCTAAAAAACTTATAATAGTAGCCTCCAAGTACACTTAAATAAACAAAACTGACCCTAAATCCATTTCCGGCCAAAAAATAGCTAGATTACTGATGTGTCACGGGGAAGACCTGTTGTATACGGTTTGACTGTACATGACCAGTAGAATATACAGTTATTTACTAAATACAATCCCCAACATTTACTTAATAGACGATTCTTGTGATGCCCCCAAATCCCTATACTTGCTACAACGGATTTGACGCTCACTTCTACTGTATTAACCTTAAGATTTTAGATATTCTATCATTTATAAGCTCTATCTATCCAAGATTTACAGTACCAACACGAGATTATTTCCAGATTTGAAGGGGGCTTTCCAATAAAGATAATAATCTATATTGGTGGGCAATTAGATGACCTAACCCTCATTTCTTAGTCAGAACTTTCAGTGTACCAAATTCCCTCGCTTAGATACGTAGACTTATAAACAATGGACATCTCTTTCATATTAATATTCCCTATCTATTCGAAATTCACAGTTCAAGTAATAAGATTGTTCTTGGAACAGAGGGGGTCTTCCGGTAAGGATGACACCTTACCGGCGCACAAATAATAAACTTCGGTTCTTACAAAACTCCCTATATTACTTAACACCCTCATTCAGATGTATAGTTCTTCATTAATACTGTGTTTAATGTTTCACAATTCTAAATTCTATCAAAGTAAATACATAACACAATTTGATGATAATAAGATAATATCATTAATATAATATTTGGTTACATGTTTTTCAGTTACTTGTTCGTAATACAAAAGTCATTATGACTTCATACAAAAAGACAAGTAAATAACATGTGTTCTAATCTATGCTTTCTTCTTTGCTTTCCTCTTAGAGCCAGAGCTCTCTGGATTTCCATCCTTAGCTGCAAATAGGGATTTATTCGCAAGAGTGAGCAAAAGTTGCTCAACAAATCTAAACACATAGCATATAAGTGAACCCACATCGATATGGATTTAAATGAATCATAGCTCAACAAAAGATATCATGATTGTTTTAACATAGAAAAGCTGAGTGGTAATTAAACCAAGAACTAATGTTCGTCCGTCTTGCGACTTAGAATCATGCAGTGGATATCTTATAGGGGATCAACCTAAAGACATCTTATGTTATGCATAACATATATTACACTGGACTACTCATGAACAATGTTTAAATCAGTTACCCGTCACATCATATTTACCCCATGAATAAGGGTGGTTCGTCTCAGTTTACTTTACATGCAGAGGTTGCCCCAAAACAATTTGGTTTGACTAAATAGCTCATATAAAGAAATATAGTAATTCCGTACTTCACGAATAAACGGTCATTTCTTAAGTTATGTCAAAACTAGTAGCAATAATTTCATTCAAGAATTTTTAACACGTTGCACAACGTGCATAAATATCATACAAAACCTGTAATATAAATCTGGGTAGAAGACTTGCCTTGAAACGTCTCTTATACTACGCTAAGTTCTCGTATGGCCTATATTGTTCATTAGGTTGACAAACTGATGCGGAACGAGAAAAGAAATTCAAAATTTTTATTATTAATTTTGTATTGTTATTTAGAGATAAATGTTGAGTTATTAATGAAATTATTTAGTAGGATATTATAGTAGTAGCTTTTCATTAGGAGAGTTTTAATTGGAGTAGTAGATTTCTTAGTTTATTATAATAGTATATTTTAGTTAGGAGATTGTTTCTTTTCTAAATTATGGTTTTTACTTAATTTTCAAGTATTGGGTTTTCTATTTAAGCATTGTAATACTTCATTAATTTTAGATTATTGAATATATTGATTTGAGATTAAAGTTGTGTGCTTTTGTGTTTCTTTTTTGATTTTTTGCGGAGATAGGTACTTTTATTTATTCTTCCCATCTTGTTCTACATAATAATGGTATCAGAGCCAAAATTCCTGATATCGTTTGATTTCACCCAATTCCTTCGTACCCTATTTTTCTTGCCTACATCAAATTGTCGAAGTTTGCTAGAGAATCGACAACAATTTTTTGAGATGAAAGCACAATCTGAAGTAGGAATCGTCATCGCCGTAGTCTCAATCTATTAAAAAAAAGGTTTTGTATTACTGTTCATCGCTACAATGTGCGACACTGTTCATCAAATTTCTAATGTTTTTCCCAATTATAGTTTGGTACCCCAAGTTAATGAAATTTTCAATTCTGCCCCTTGAGTTTCTAAAATTTTCAATTCTGCCCCCAAAGTTGCTAAAACTTTCATCTCAACCCCTAAAGTTTTTTAAATATTAAATTAACCCCCACAGTTTGAGTTTTCAATTTTACCCCCAATTTTTTTGAAATTTTCAATTCAGCCCCTCTTCATATATATAATGTCTCCTAGGTTTAACAATCCAAACTTTGTTTGGGCTAAGATAAAGCAACTTGAGCATCGAACTTTGGTCATATGCGAGCAACTTAAATGGTCTTGTGTCCTGTATAGTGCCGAGTATTGGAAATTATGCGATGATCTTGCACTTTTTGAAACAAGGCTTGCAAATTTAAAGACACATTACTAGTACATAACCACATACTATGTTCGTTCATATTTTGTTCAAGTGCAAAAAAATGTTCATCTTAATCGTGTTTGTTCAACTAAAGTGACGCGTTCACAAGAGGAGACTCGCAAAGTAAATTCTTACAAGACAATTGATGAATGTCTCACAATACGTATCAATAACCAAAATGAAATTGGTGAGGATAAAGAAGAGCAAGTACTCTCACATATTGATGTTTGTGAGTAACATAAAGTGGAAGTTGTGTTGAACAACTTGCAGATTCAGAGATGATTTGCAATGAGGAAATTGAAGTTAAGTTTGGCCCTAAATGCGAAAACATCAAGGAAGATAAAGTTGAGGTCAACCATGCTGATTTTCTCTTTCCGGTTGATACATTTAAGTCCCCAGCTACTTCAAATTTCTATATTATATCATTGTTATTCCCGAAAATTGTGCTCATGACATGAAAACATCGGATGCGAATGTTTTGTTCGAAGACATCTCTCAGACTGTGGTTTATTATTTTACGATATTTTAAAAAACTAGAGGACTAGTTTTTTTCAAAGGCGAGAAGAATGATGCGGAACGTAAGAAGAAATTCTAAACTTTTATTATTAATTTTGTATTGTTATTTAGAGATAAATATTGAGTTATTAATGAAATAATTTAGTAGGATATTATAGTAGTAACTTTTCATTAGGAGAGTTTTAATTGTAGTAGTAGATTTCAATTAGAAGAGTTTATTATAGTAATAGATTTTAGTTAGGAGATTGTTTCTTTTCTAAATTAGGATTTTTACTTAGTCCTCAAGTATTGGGTTTTCTATTTAAGCATTGAAATACTTCATTAATTTTAGATTATTGAATATATTGATTTGAGATTAAAGCTGCGTGCTTTTGTGTGTTTCTTTACTGATTCTCTACAGGGATAGATTCTCTTATTTCTTCTTCCTACCTTGTCCTACATTACATACGGTTAGTCATAATCATGACTTTACAATTTTTAGTATACTCTAATTTACCTTAAGTATGAATTAAATACTTAACAATACCATGACCGCAAAATTACTTATAACTTGATGTTACTAGCCTAAATTAGCTAGGCCACCATCACATAATAACTTAATAAAAACTAGTTTAATAAGTTCTTTAAAACTTTAAAATACAAAATCATAAGCCTAAAAAAGTGATATTCTACGACTTCTATTTAAGAACATAATTTAAAATTACAACATAAATTTGTGATTAACTCTTGACGTGCAAGCTTTACGTTTCTTAAAGATGCAAAACTTTAGCTTTTCTTCTCTCAATTATCTCACTATAGTAATTACTCTTTGTTTTTGTGAATTGGTAAGGATTTAAGCTTGTAAAGCCTCCTATTTATAGGCTAGCAAGAGTTGGGGTAAAATAGTCTTTACACAATAACCTATGACATCATTGCTCACATCATTGTCCTTTATAACATCATTGCTTACATCATCGTTCTTTATGACATCATTGCTTACATCCTCCTCTATGATTGGTTCATTTTTCTTCACTTAGATTGAGTTATTACTTGGTTAGTTTAACTTAGATTTTCTTTCCCTAGTTTGGTTACTCCAACTAGTTAGTTAGCCGTAATCGTTGACTGACTTTTTCGTATTTCTATCGTATAATTTTCGTATTATAATCATATTATTCTCGTATTCTACTCGTATAATATTTCATATTATACTCGTATTATTCTCGTATTAGTGAATAGTAATTTCGTATTTAGGTTTTAACCCTTTCTAGGTTTTAACTCTCTTTAATCAATTCTAGGCTTGAACAAGTGATAAGGTTGGATACTTGAACCAAAACACAAAATCACACATAAGAAATCTCATAATACAATTTTGAAACATAATTCAATCTTTATTATTCATATAAAGTTGGATTACAAGATTCTTAGAAGTTTGGAGCATTTCATTCACCCCTCCTTGAATGAATTTCGTCCCCGAAACTACAGTAAAATACTGTTTAAACAAATGTGGGTAGTTTTGCTTTATTTTATCTTCAAGCTCCCACATAGCTTCTTCTATGGATCGATTTCCTCATAACACCTTAACTGAAGGTATTATTTTATTTGTAAATGTTTGCTCTTTCCTAGTAATAATTTGAATAGGAATCTCTTCATAACTTAGGTCCTTCTCGACTTGAATTGGTTCATAACTAATGACATGCTTGTAGTCTAGTTTATAGGGACTCAATACTTGAACATGAAATACATTATGTATACGTTCAAGTTCTGGAGGTAAGGCTACTTCATAGGCCACCTCACCTATTCTCCTTAAAATCTCGAATGACCCTATAAACCTCAGACTTAATTTTCTCTTTTTCCCAAAATGAATTTTCCCTCTCCCCAGGGGATACTTTCAAGAAGACATGACTCCGGACTTCAAAGTCTCTTTTCTGTCTATGCATGTCTGCATCTCTTTTGCCGTTCCTGAGCAGCTTGTAACCTTAATTGTATCGTTCGAACTACTTCCGCTTTTTGTTGAACCAGTTCCGGCTCGAGCATTTGTCGTTCCCCATCTTCGTCCCAACACATAGGTGTTCTACACTTCCTCTTGTATAAGGCTTCGTAAGGTGGCATTCCAATACTAGCGTGGTAGCTATTGTTGTAAGCGAATTCCACCAAAGGCAAGTGATCTTTCCAACTTCCTTCAAAGTCCATTATGCATGCTCTCAGCATATCTTCTAATGTTTGAATTGTCCTTTCACTTTGTCCATCAGTTTGTGGATGATATGATGTACTCAATCTCAATTGTGTCCAATGTTCTAAAAGGCGCTAGGCGGGAGGTGGGCGGCCTAGGCGGAATTTTTTATTTTAAGCCAATTTTAATATTTTATCTTACATTTATCCAAACAAAACAATAATATAAAGCAAAACAATCTATAATAAAGATAATAAAGACATTTGCTTAATGTTCAAACACATATCCATATTGCTAATGTCAAAGGTCAAACACAAACATGCAATTGTTCAAAGTTCAAACATATTTTTAACGTATTAGTTTTATTCATAAATAAGATTGCTATTAAATAATAAAATTTAAAATTTTAAGAATTTAATTCAATATTAAAATTTAAGAAACTAAACATAAATTTAAGAATTATATTGAATTAAACTAAATATTACAAATGTATCATCATTTATATAATTTGAAGTGGGTTAAATGCTTATTTAGTCACTGTACTATAGGTCAATTTACAAGTGAGTCACTGAACCGATTTTTCTTACAGTCAACTCACTATACCTTACTTTACTAACAAAACGTTAGAAAATCTGTTAAGTCTTTTGACTTTAGACGGAATTTGACACCTAAGCTGCAGATGTGTACAAAATTTCTGATGTGGCATGTATCAGTCCCATATGGCTTTCATTATGTGGAAATGGAGGAAAATTTACAAATGTAATAATATAAATTAGAAAAGTTAGTAAAAAAAATAAGAAAATAAATGAAAAATATATTCAATTATTTTGTAATTAATATCAAGTGAATTTTTATTTAATTCTTTACAAATATAATAATATAAATTAGAAAAGTTTGCCAAAAAATAAGAAAATAAATGAAAAATATATTCAATTATTGTGTAATTAATATCAAATGAATTTTATTTAATTTTTTACAAATGTAATAATATAAATTAGAAAAGTTAGTAAAAAAATAAGAAAATAAATGAAAAATATATTCAATTATTTTGTAATTAATATCAAATGAATTTTTATTTATAATTAAGCCATTTATAAAATACAAAATCCAAAAATATGCTAATTAAAATCAAGGGAATGTGAAATATATTTAAATTTCACTCGATATAGCAAAAAATAAAACAAAATATTAATACAAATTAATAGTAAAACAAAATATATCATTTAATCAAACTAAAAAGAAAAACTCTAATATTCAAAATAAAAAACATAATAGATTTACATCATTTAATCAAAAAATAATAATATTATTAATAAAATAATAAAAACTTAAATTCAAAATGAGAAAACATAACAGGTTTACATCATCAATTGTGATTCAACATATATTGTGAAGGGGCGAAGGATTTGGGTTTTGGCTAAACAATTCAAACACCAAGAAAACACTAAATATCTAGATCTGAAAGTGGTCATGGCGGCAATCGGTAAAGCAACGAGATGTTGATCTCGGCAACGTGAGGATTTGGGTTTCTTTCTCTAGATTGATCTCGGCAGTGTGAGGACAACGAGAAGCCACCAAGATCTGGACCCAATTGGTAAAGCAAATTAATGTTGTAATTTGATGTTTCGTTAGATGATGTTGTGAATCAACGTGGTATGGGGGTTAAATGCAAAATCGACCAATGAACTTTTCTGATATTTGGGTATTGAGCCCTTTATTCCGGTCAACACAAACTGAGCCCCTTTCTATTAAAAAATTTGGACTTTGAACCCCTAGGCGCCACATGTGCGTTGACCTGCTGATGTGGCACACGTGGCGCCTACGTGGCACATCTGACGCGACATTTTCTATTTTAATTTGACACGTGGCACATCTGACGCGACATCTTTAGAATTTTTTCCAAAAATTTGTCTCCCAAGGTTTGAACTCAACCTAAGTGTAAAATTTTAGTCATCTTACCACTAGAGCACCACAAATTAGCTATTAATATTTTGCAAGGACTAATCTTTATATCAAAACATTTCATTTCCCCCAAAAAAATTTAAAATAATACACGGTTACTACAATTTTGCTAGCTTTTATATGGGTACTATTTTCTTCAAATAAAGTTTCATTAACAATAACAATAATAATAATAATAATAATAGTACTACTAATAATAATAATAATAGTAGTAGTAATAATAATAATAATAATAATAATAATAATAAAAATAACAATAATAATAATAATACTAATAATAATAATAATAATAACAATAATAATAATAATAACAATAATAATTAAAAAAAATAACAATAAAAATAACAATAATAATAATAACAATTACTAATAATATTAATAATAATAATAATAATAATAATAATAATAGTACTAATAATAATAAAATAACAATAATAATAATAATAGTACTAATAATAATAATAATGATAATAATAATAGTACTAATAATAATAAAAATAATAACAATAATAATAATAGTAATAATAATAATAATAGTACTAATAATAATAATAATAATAATAATAATAATAATAATAATAATAAGAAATAATAATAATAATAATAATAAAAAATTACAATGACAATAACAAGATTCCAAATCTCTTTCCAGGAACAATGTTGCTACTCCTGATTGTAACGTGGCCAATTATTATTATTATTATTGTTATTAATAGTACTATTATTATTATTATTACTATTTATTTTATTTTTATTGTTATTATTATTGTTATTATTATTATTATTATTATTATTATTGTTATTGTTATTATTATTGTTATTATTAGTAATCATTATTATTATTATTATTATTATTATTATTATTATTGTTATTGTTATTATTATTAGTCCTTGAAAAATATTAATAGCTAACTTGTGGTGCTCTAGTGGTAAGATGACTAAAGTTTTACAGTTGAGGTTGTGAGTTCAAACCTTGGGAGACACAAATTTTTGGAAAAATTCTAAAGATGTCGCGTCAGATGTGCCACGTAGGCGCCACATTAGCAGGTCAGCGCACATGTGGCACCTGGGGGTTCAAAGTCCAAATTTTTGAATAGAAAGGGGCTCAATTTGCGTTGACCGGAAGAAAGGGGCTCAATAACCAAATATCAGAAAAGTTCAGTGATCGACTTTGCATTTAACCCCGTGGTATGGTGGTGTGGGACGGTGGTGGTGATGGTGGTGCGATTTAATCTATGACCTGATCTGTGATAGTGGTTTGGAAGTCTTTGATCGGAAAATATGGATGTTCAGATTATGTTTAGCATGGCCAGATTTGGGGATAATGTTTGATTTAACTTTATGTATGCATATTATTGTTCTCTGATTTTGGCTGTGTATGTCGGAGATCTTGCTGTTATCATGGTGATCTCGATTGTTGATTGTGGCTGTCCATTAATGGAGTTGGAGAACAATACCTGCAAATGGAAGATCAAGAACGAACTGATGAGAAATTAAATTAAAAATCATGTCATTTGTAAAGAATTAATAAAAATTCATTTGATATTAATTACAAAATAATTGAATATATATTTCATTTTTTTTCTTATTTTTTGGCAAACTTTTCTAATTTGTATTATTACATTTGTAAAGAATTAAATAAAAATTCATTTGATATTAATTACAAAATAATTGAATATATTTTTCATTTATTTTCTTATTTTTTTACTAACTTTTCTAATTTATATTATTACATTTGTAAATTTTCCTCCATTTCCACATAATAAAAGCCACATGGGACTGATACGTGTCGCATCAAAAATTTTGTACACGTCTGCAGCTTACGTGTCAAATTCCGTCTAAAGTCAACAGACTTAACGGATTTTCTAACGTTTTGTTAGTAAAGTAAGGTATAGTGAGTTGACTATAAGAAAAATCAGTTTAGTGACTCACTTGTAAGTTGACCTATAGTACAATGACTAAATAAGCATTTAACCCAATTTGAAGTTGGTACAAGTTCAAAAAATTACAATTATAATAAAATTATCCATTTTGACTTGATATTGTTCACTTGTGATTTGATATATTACAACATGTATTACGAATATAGTAAATCATTAGAAAAATAAATATATCAAGATCTGGTTTGGTTAGTTATTAAAATAAAAAAACTCTCCGCCTAAGCCCTGCTTAATTTTCTGGAGGAATTTTTTTGTCGCCTTGGGCCTAGGTGAGGCGCCAGAGGGGCCTAGCGCCTAGGCGGGGTGCCATGGGGGGGGGGGGCCTAGCGCCTAGGCGGGGATTTTTAAAACACTGATTGTGTCCCCAGATGCTCTTGTAAACTTTTTCAAAAATTTGATGTGAAACGTGAATCTCGATCGGACACAATTGAAATTGGAACCCCATGCCTAGAGACTACCTCTTTAATGTACACTTTGGCTAATCGGTCTAGTGAACTTGACCTTGATTGGTAGAAAGTGAGCAGACTTGGTTAGTCGATCCACTATTACCCATATAGCATCATTACCCTTCTGTGTGGATGGAAGTCCTATTACAAAATTCATTGTAATATGCTCAATTTTCACCACCGCCGTCCCATGCTCCCCTCGACTTCTCCGTCCTCAGGCGCCTCGCTGAAGGCTCCACACCCCGCTCCGTCAATGTCTCCAATCAGTGCAGTTTCATCCTCCGAGGACTCTGCCTTGTCCTCCCCGATTACCTTTGTTGGACCAACTCGTTCCTTCCCCCAGTCAACTCAGCCGAGTCCTTTTGGAACTCGTACCAACCCCTAGTCGACTGATACATCTACAATTTCAACATCTGATCCACTTGCGGCTTCCAAACCGTTTGTTTTCCCTAGGGTTGCAGAAACATCACCAACCGCGCACAGTACAAAGCCATCAACTCTCCGTCAACCTTAAACGGCGTCGTCTCGGCCTGCAATCAATCCTTGTAATCAGTCAGATTGTTTGTTCTCTCTTAGGTTTAATTATTCTAAATCAAGTAATAAACAGAAAAATACTGTGATTTCTGTTGTGGTATTTGAGTTTTTGATTTTGTTGTTGGGTTTTGGTGGGTGAGGAGAAAGAAGTTAGAAAAGAAGAGAGAGAAAGAGATTACGAGGAGATGGAGTAGTTTGAATCCTTATGCGTTGGAGTCAATTAGTGGATTAGGTTCACATTAAATGAAATTCAAGAGGGAACTTAGAATTTCTCTAGGTTTAATATAATTGGGAGAGGAGGATATGTGATTGTATTTAGTAACTGCTTTTATTACTTGTTTGTATTGGGATTGTATTTAGTAAATAACCGTATATTCTAACGGTCATATACAGTCAAACCGTATACTACAGGCCTTCCCATGACACGTCAACAATCCGGCCATTTTTTCGGCTGAAAATGGATTTAAGGTCAGTTTTGTTTACTAAGTGTACTTAGAGAGTCAGAGAGTGCTATTATAAATTTTTTAGATTAGGGTCACTCGTGTAAAAAGGGTGATACTTTGAGGATAGATGTGTATTTAACCCTTTAAAGAAAGAGTATCGGTTTTGTTTTTTAAAAATATGAGTGGGTTTTGTTTTTAAAACAATGGGTTTGGGCTTTGTTTAAAAAATAGGGTCCTTAACACTAATATACAACAATTAGAAAGTAATTACACTATTAGTACATCCACAAAATAATTACAAAAATAACGCAATTCACATTAATAAGGAAACCTAAAATCAAAGGAGAAATAACTGCCATAATTAATAATTCAAATTCAAATATCTGAGATCTAACAACAAAAACAAATTCAAATTCAAAATAATAATTCAAATTCAAATTAATACATTTAGGTATTAAATAAAAATACAACTGATTGTTAAGAGAAATAGATGGAGAAGAGTGTGACCAGAGGTGAGCGGAGATCGGTATATCACTACGACCCAGGTGATGTGATAAGTCAAGATTGAGGCCGTGGGTAGTGGTGGGGTGACTTGATCGATTTGTTACCCAAGCAAGAACCAAACAACCATAATCGATTATTATGCAATTGACGGTCGGACCGGAATTGTACACGTACTCTCTTAAGTTGTTTGGGTTGCCCAACTGTTAAACCAATTTTGTTGGACTGTTAAACCAATTTATTAATTATACACTGCATAGGAAAGAGAAAGATAAGAGAGTGATGTGTAATGTAATGTTGATAACCAAACCTTCATACCAAGGTAACCAAATTTTTATACCAAGGTAACGAAACCTTTATACCAAGGTAACCAATCTACCTTCACACCTGCAGTATGAATTGGTTACCTTGGTCTGAAAGTTTGGCAACCAACTGCATGAAGGTTTGACTACCAACTGCATCACATTCAAAATAAATTGGTAACTTAATAAAACTGAATTGGTTACCTTGGTATGAAGGTTTGGTTACCCATTGCATGAAGGATTGGTTACCAATTGCATCACATTCAAAATAAATTGGTAACCTAATAATACTGAATTGGTTACCTTGGTATGAATGTTTGGCTACCAACTACGCTATGAAAAAATTGCAGGTGTGGATGTGGATTGGTTACCTTGGTATGAAAGTTTGGTTATCTTGGTGTGAAAGTTTGGCTACCAACTGCACTATGAAAAAACTGAAGGTGTAGAGGTGGATTGGTTACCTTAGTATGACGGTTTGATTACCTTGGTATGGATGTTTGGTTACCAATGAAAATTTTGAATTCCGTCTAAATTAGGGACTTATCGTGCATTGGACATATAGTTTAGGGACGTCTAGAGGGATTATCCCAATAAATTATATGCTCAAACAACAATGACAAGAACTTTAACACTAAATTCCATAACAACTCTCCCCCTTCGCACAATTCCATTGACAATGTGGACAACATTTTCATTCTCATAAGTGTCCTTTAAGCTCACAATATTAGGATGCTTAGGCATATGCTTCATAATCTCAACCTCTCTCCTCACATCCTCAATATCTATAGAAGTCCTAAGCTTCTTCTTAGATATCGATTTGCAGGCGCCCCAAACT
Source organism: Panax quinquefolius (assembly GCA_020205615.1). Classification (NCBI taxonomy): domain Eukaryota; kingdom Viridiplantae; phylum Streptophyta; class Magnoliopsida; order Apiales; family Araliaceae; genus Panax; species Panax quinquefolius. The sequence continues at coordinate 41,382,761 of CM035164.1, forward strand.
CGCCTCTACCGATCTCATGACCCAGATCATATTTCTGTGAAATATCGCTCCCCGTTGGTTCTTTTAACACCCGAAATTTGCTTCCACTTCCAGATCCATTTGCACCATAATCAATTGCAAACCACCGCCACTTTGGTTTATAGTAGGAAAAAAGAGGATGAAGAAAAAAGAGAGAGAAACAAGAACATAGATAAAAATTGGGTCTGTTGTGTTTGAATGTTTGAATAAGAAAATAATAATTAACGGGAAGAGATAAGGGAGATAATCGTGGGCCACGATTAAAGGATACCAAATGTATTAATTTTGTAAATAAATATGGAAAAATGTATTACTTTAGTAATTATTTTATCTATGCACCATTATTGTAATTATTTTTAAAAATATACTAAAATATGTAATTAACCCTAAAAAATAAGGGGTTGACCTTTATTTTAAAAATAAGGGTTAGGATATTATTGAAACTGGTAGGCTGAGAGCCCTAGCCGTTGCTACTCCTCCTCCTCGTCCTATGTTACTTTTCGATGGCAGCCAAAAAAGAGATCACGATCAGCCCCTCAGGTAAGTTTATCCCTCTTCTTCTTCTCTGATCTTCTCCTTCTCTCTTCTTTCTTTCTTCTTCTTTCCTTCTTTTTTTGTTTTGCGAAATGCAATGCCCGAGTCTAGACGTTTTTATTACCTAGCCCTAATTTCCAAGGTTGGGCTGCTGCCGCCACCTATGCGGCCGCCCAGTCCTATTTTTAGAACACTGATTATTTCTACACACTCTTAAGGATTTTGGTATAAATTATCTTTAGGAAATAATTTACATGGAAAGTTTATGTTTATGTGCAATGACGTGTTCAAAGTTAGGCACTTTATACGAGTAGTTGATAATTTGGTACTTCAGTCCTTCATTGGGTATTTTGTCATCAGTTCTTCTCTTTTGGTCCAAATTGTGGAAGCGTGAATTAATGCTTTCGTTTATATAAATTGTTCTATAGGGTGTGGCTATTACACAAGAAAACTCGTTACTAGACAACACTGCAAGAATTGAGGGTTGGTTGGCTAGATTCCCCATGTTTGATTGGGTAGGTGGTAGAACTTCTGAAATGTCTGCAGTTGGCTTACTTGCAGCAGCACTTCAGGTTCGTGATCTTTTTTAACAATTTGTTTTTCTCTTTTCAATTCTGCTAAATATTCTAATTCTTGAAGGGCACATTCATTTATATGCAATTTTCACTTCAGGGAATTGACATAAAAGAAATGCTTGCTGGCGCATCATTGATGGATGAGGCAAACAGGACTACAGTGGTAAAATCCCTTGCTGTTACTTTATTTCGAATAATTCCTTTTTCCTCCTAAAGCTTTTTTTGGTCGAATGAAGATAAAGGACTTCCTTAAATATAGGAAAATGAAATTTCTTCTTCCTTCCTCCCCCACAGCGCGTGCCCCTCATGTGCTTTAATCCTAAACTCACAAAACAAATCCCAAGTTATTTGAGATGTTCATAGATATAAGCTTTTGTAGTTACGAAATTAAAGACAATCTATTATTTATGTACTACATATGAAGAATATACATCAATTTACACTTGCTCATCATATTGAAGATTTCTTATTAAACTGATAGCGCTGGATACTGATTCTTAGTCTTAGATGCCTTTTGTTGGCTTAACTTCTTTCAATATATCTCATCCTCTTTACAGAAATATCTGCACATACTAGAACTTTTATTGATTAGGTGTGTTCCATTTGAAGAATTAAATGAAATTTAGCGTATTTTCCTGCCACTGGGTTGATATATCTAAAAGATATTTGATTTGATCAGAAACCAGATAGGTCAAACTTCTTGTTGCTACAAACAAATTTATTGTTTTGCTTGGGATAAAATTTCTGTGTACCTTCTTACGATAATCCGACCACAATCACTATAGTACTCCAATGCTTACAACATTTACAACCTTCTGGTTTTACTGTGAACAATGTATTGGTTCATGAGAGAGTTGGATAACTAACTATGAAATATTCCCCTCCCCACCCCCCAAAAAAAAAAAAAAGTAAACAAAAAGAGAAGAGAAAAAGATAGTACTATATATGTCAGTTAGACAACCTGAAGCTTCCTGTTTGATAAATTCTCTTGTATTCAGGTCAAGAATAACCCCGCTGCATTGCTGGTTTTATGCTGGTACTGGGCTTCTGGTGGAGTAGGATCAAAGGTATTAATCAATTCACTGTATTCACACTATCAGCTTCCTGTCTAGGCTGTTTATATAGTAGTTGAATTTATTCTAACTGTGCTTTTATTTATGGCTATCAACAGGACATGGTTGTCCTTCCTTACAAGGACAGTCTATTATTATTTAGTAGGTATTTGCAGCAGCTGGTCATGGAATCACTTGGGAAGGAGTTTGACCTAGATGGTAACCGGGTATGTTCAACCAACCCATTTAAGTGTTATATCCACATTGTGTTAATGAGGAAACTCTTTTTAAACCTGAATACTTTTTCACTACTGTATCATAACTTTGAAATAAAGCACTTTGAGAATTTTTTTTCTTTCAAGTTTTTTCTGTCTAAATTAAAACACATTTAATGTGCTAGCTCATATGTTAAAGAGTCGCTTTGTAGTACAATTTTATTTTGAAGATGTATAGAAGTATTATGTAGTATGCATGGTCTCTCTCTCTGGTCTCTGCATCCCTGCCCACATCTCCACTGTGTATGTGGGGGTGTGTGGATTGGGTCTTCCCAACTGGGCTACCTCCTTGGTCTTCGTATATCGTTTTTTTAACCCACGGAAATGGAACTGCTAGTGAGCGTCATATATTATTTGCTAACGTTCTCTACCATCTCATTTCTCCTATCTGGACTTTTGATGTTGATTATGCGTTTTTAGTCTCTTCATCTCTTGCATTGCCAGTATTGTGATATATTTACAGAAGGTATTGATGACCTTGTTTATAGCATGCTGGTTGTGTTTGATAAATCTGGGAATTAAGATCTGAATGATTATGATGTCTTAATAAATTAGATCATCTGAATGATTATGAGGCCTGAATCTAAAAAAATGTTTGATAACTAAAAAGTAAGTTGTCTCTTAATGACACTATTTTACCATTTTAAAGGGTAAAATTTTATTTAATAATTTTAAATATTCAATTTAATAAAAATGAGTGCATAATATTGTTGAATATATTTATATAAAAAAAAATAATCAAAAAAATTTCATTAAGAGGTACCTCTTAATTATTAAGATTTCATTTTCTGTCTTACCGATTAAAAGGCAATCAGATGTAACAAAAGACAGTCCATTAAGAGGCAATCAGATGTAAACAAACAGCACCCAAGTCTTATACACTATTTGATGGTCATCTGAACTTCGTTTTGGTTTCCTTTTGGCTATGGACCTCATGGTTCAAACTAAATTTAGCACTTTTCAGCTTGGAATGTATGTTTTTAGTCTGTTTTGTGTTAGGGTCATTATAACCAATAACTCTGTTTCCAAGATCTGTTGCAAATGAACTGATCTGCAATGCTTGCTGACTGTGTATTATTTTGTGCCTACGCAACCTGCTGAACATCCATATGTAATACTCCCTCTGTCCCATAATTATAGGCTGATTTTCCATTTTGAGATGTCCCAATATATAGGCTACTTACTATTTATAAAATTTAGTTGGTTCATTGTTTTATTTTTATGCCCTTATAATAAATATTCAACCATTACTCTTTTTTGAATAAACAACATTCAATGTCATTATTTTTATCACCACATTTAATGTTGTTGTATTCTCTTTGGTTAAAGTTCTATGGTTATGGACTTTAATGGTCAGTACACGTCAATCAATGAAGTTGAGAGTTCCAGTGTGATAAGTAAGAAGTAATTAACTTATTCATTAATTCTATTTTAAGGGGTATATGTGGAAAATTTATGTTAAAAATTGCCACTTAAACTGATTTTCTTAAACTAAGTGCCAAAAGAAATCAGCCTATAACTATGGGACGGAGGGAGTATATCACTTCTCATATATAATGTGCACGTTCTAGTGTTGTTATTAGGTCTCTAACTAACTGAACAGCATCTGCCATATGATTGGAAAGCAACCTGATTTTACATTTCTAAGATTTTGAAGCAGTATGTCTACTTATAGTCCTCGAGAAAAAACTTGCGATCGTGTTATTATATGTTTCGGAGCTTGTCTTGTGTTTCAATGTTATTTAATGGGTTCATGATCTGTTTTCATGTCGGTCTACATATCAAATTTACAGGTGAATCAAGGGCTAACTGTCTATGGAAATAAAGGAAGCACGGATCAGCATGCGTGAGTTTTTGTTCTGGTTTTTAGTCCCATTTTACATATATATAGATTTATCAGTAGTTAATCCTTCCATATCCTTGTCTTCAGCTACATTCAACAGCTGAGAGAGGGTGTGCACAACTTCTTTGTGACTTTCATTGAAGTGTTACGAGATAGGCCACCTGGTCATGATTGGGAGCTTGAACCAGGGGTCACCTGTGGTGACTACTTGTTTGGAATGCTGCAGGTTGGTTTTAAGACATGCTATTTTTACTTGTTTGAATTGCTAAAATGTTGCATACTAATTATCGAGTGATGGTCATTTAGCAGACGAGTAATTATTACTTTTCAACACTTCAATAAAATGTTTATTGCCTTTTCTAATATATTTGCTTAAAAATGATGCAAATTTTGCAGGGAACAAGGTCAGCCCTGTATGCTAATGGGCGAGAGTCTATTACAGTAACTGTGCAAGAAGTGACACCCAGGTCAGTGGGGGCTCTAATAGCACTATATGAGCGAGCAGTTGGAATCTATGCCTCACTGGTCAATGTTAATGCTTATCATCAACCTGGTAACTATTAAATTCCTTTTGCCAAGATTTGGACTTGAGACATAATAATTGTTTTTCTGTTCCGAAATCACGCCTTCAGCATATTCTCCTATTAATACAGAATAACAATAGTTGTTTAGGAAAGTAAATTAATATGGTTGATGGTGCTTGCTTTTTATCTCTTGCTCTGTCCGCTGTTACAATGAATCTTACTCTATATCAGGTGTGGAAGCTGGGAAAAAGGCAGCAGGAGAAGTATTAGCTCTTCAGAAGCGGGTTCTTTCAGTTCTTAATGAGGCCAGGTATGCACCCATCATTCCAAGATTTATAAGGTCCTAGATGTTTTGTCCGTTTGTTTGAAATCAGGGGGTCTCCATATGCCTTGATTTATGATGTCATTGACCATCCTTGCCTGGGCTAAAAGAATTTTATATGTTTAGTAAGTATATGGAAGAGCTAATGAGCTTCTAGGTATTATTTGGCTGAAGGTGCCGTCCTCTTTTAGGTGAAGGCTATTCATTGATGAAAAATTCATCGTATATAATGTCTGATATATGCTGATTTTCTTTGAGATGAGCAATAATATTTAGAGATCATTCTTACTTCTCCTGGTTGCTGTTCTGTAAGTAACATTCTCCATGTTTTTGTTTTTTAGATCTTCCTCGAAAAGGTGCTTTATTTATATTTGATTGCACAAACACGTTAATTCTTTATGGACATGTATAACATATTATGCTCACCTGCCAAAACTGGGCGTTGCCGACTATCTGAATCTAGTTTGGCCATTCCCAATTGTCTAAAGCTCTCTGTTGGCATTACATCAGCTTTAATATTATTTGAATTATTGGCCTAGCTTGTACGAGTGACACTAGTGCACGATTTTCTAGTTTTGCCTTGTTTTGTTACCTGGTAACTTAATATTCATTGTCTTGATGGTTGTTTCAGCTGTAAAGAGCCTGTTGAGCCATTGACGCTTGAGGAAGTAGCCGAACGTTGCCATGCTCCTGAAGATGTAAATACTATATTATTTTCTGACTAGCGTGTTAATGATAAATTTTGAGATTGGTAACAACTACGGTGAAATGTTCTTGCCTAACCATTATTCTTTACCTCATGATGTCAGATTGAAATGATTTACAAGATTATTGCACACATGGCTGCCAACGACAGAGCGCTCATAGCTGAAGGCTTTTGCGGTTCACCCCGGAGCATCAAGGTTTTCCTTGGTGAGTGTAACGTGGATGAATTGTATGCATGAGTTGCTTGTAGAAAAGTCACATGTTTGAGTTTTCACATAAAGACTGCAATCAACTGGTTTTCCATTTGGCTCTACATTATGCATTTCTTGGTTTGCAACACAAGGATACTTAATTTAAAGTTTTTATGAAATAAAAATGTTGCATTTTGTGAGTTCTACAATGGTTGCATTTGCATGTTAATTCTGGCCTAGATAGTATAGGTTTGGTTAATCGGCATTTGGCGCATTTGGATGTTTAAACACATTTGAAAATCTTGGTTGTTTAATAGTAGTTTATTTTAAGTGTAATTTATTTAACTCACAAACGTAACTTGCCAAAAATTAATGGGTTGTGTTTGGGGGTTGAAATGCTATCACCGCAATACGTCTCAAAAGTGGTCCTATTGAATGTGTTATTTGTTACATGATTGATAGAGAGTCACTTTAGTTGGAATTGCAGAAACAATGTGTGTCCACTCTTCATGGTTGGGTTATTTTTATTTGTGTTAGAAGTGGTCCTTTTCCCCATAAATTATTCTTTGAAGGATTGAATGATTTCTGGGGTGGAATGTTATTTGGAAATGAATATATATAATTTCAAATCTTCTGTTAGATTCATATATTTTTTTAATTAGAATATTTACAGATAAAATAAAGTATCAGAAAATATTAATCCTATACTATAACATATATGTAATATCAAAACTTATAAAAGCTTATTTGAAATTATCCATGCTCATTAAAGAATATCTTTTCTACTTTTAGATTTTATTCAATTTTCTTTTAGCAGTTCCTCTTTATTCGATTTTTTGAAAATCCAAACAAAGAGGGAAAATATACTTAAAAGAAGACTTATATAGGTATATAGGTTGAAGAAACTCAAAATTTGCATTTGGTCATTAAAAAATAACAAAAAATACTCGAAAAGGAAAAAATTTAAGTAAAACAGCATTTCAGGATTTAATTGGAAGAATAAGGGGGCGAAATTGTAAATTCGTGATAAATTGGGGTTGTCAAGCAGTTAAGGGATGACTAACAAAAGAAAAGAGAGTTATTTGGAGGCACCCATATGCGGGTATTAAAGTGAAAAAAATGGTGCCCAAAGAGCCACCTTTTGTTATAGTAAGATATTTGCATCCTTTTCCTCCCTTTTAGCAAATCCAAATGGGCACACATTTGATATAATTGTGAAGATCTCGAAATGAGATTTCAGAATTGGAGTGACATGTCTCTTTAACTATTAGTTGATAGTCCGTGCAATGTACGGACTAGTTTGAATAATGAATTGGCTAATTTAAACTTGAATATATCTAATAAAAAATACATTCATTAAAGTATAAGAACATTCTCTCAGTCTAATTTCATCAAACACATGAAATGCACTAACCAACCGAATAAGTATCAGTTGTATATGAATAATTCTTGAAAATTTTAAGATTTCACTCAAATTATGAATCCTCAAAGTAGTAATAGGGAGCCCATTCGATGGAAGGTTTGTCCATGTAATTAGAAGTAAGGAACTCTATCATTGTTCAAGTTTTTATCATTTGTTCCTGTTGGAAATGGGTTTGATAAATTATATATTTATGTGTTTAAATTCATTAATAATTGAATGAGAAAATTGTCGGGTCGAGTTCGGAAAATTTATTATTAATACTACGTAGTTTTATTGTGTCCAACGGTAATAAACTACCTATTTGGTCTATAAATTAACCTATATGGGTCACAAAACAGTATGAAATTTTCCCTCATTTCTGTTCTGTCCCGTTGAGAATTTTTCCATTCCTTCCCTGAAAATCCCGTTTTTGCAGATAATCTCATTCCTTCCCTTCTGCAATCCCGTTTCTGCAGATAATCCCGTTTTCTGTTATTCTCAAGATATTCCGTTCTCCACATTCCTTCCGGTTGCAGTATACTCCGTCCCGTTCTGCACATTAGAAATTTCCCGTTCTCTGTAAACATTTTTGCAGTAAGTTTTCAAGCACCATTTTACAGTAAGTTTTCATGCATGCATCATTCATGTTCATATTAAGTTCAGTACATAAACATTAAATTTGGTTCGATGAATTCTTAATTTTGTTATACTACTAATTAAGAATTGAAATCCGTTTTATCTTGGGAGGCAATTATTCAATTAACCCTTAGCATCTGTGGGAGAATAAATTTGCTTTAAGGAGACTTTGTGAATTCAAAGGACTCGGATTTATTTATTAATATTTTCTGTGTTATATTTATATAAAATCATGTTCTGTTTTTATCATAAATATATATATATATATATATATTAAATAATACTATATATAATTACAGATAACAGTTCCACCCATCGATGTAAAAGTAAAAATATTATTATAAAGTTTATGTTTGTGCGAAATGCATTAGCCAACTTACCCTCGTCGTCTAGCAACTGAATAACGCAATTGGTGTCTCACGCAAGGCTGGTAGCTGAACTTTGCCCTTAGAGCAGCACAAAGAAAAATCCAACAACCTGTTTTGTTGTTGGATGATAGTATTTTCATGCTCCCACACAACTGCATGGCGGTGGCGACAAATTCGTTTTGGGTAGCCTATATTTAGTACTCTCCTATTTGTAGCTGCAACAAACAAAAAGTTATTTAGTGATCCGTTGTTATTAAGTATTAAAATTACTTGGGAGGTGTACAATTATGCCCTTACCAAAATTAATTTTTTATTAATTAATCTTATTATGCGTCCTCCTACTATGTGTGGCAACGCCTGTAAACAAAACGTCATCATCATACAATTTATTGTTGCACAATATGAGATCTGCTAAGAATAAAAAAATTGTAACTGAACTAAATAATACTTTACACCAATTTACACTCACCGTCAAGGCCATTCAATTTTGTATCTGTTTGGGTTACGCTAAGCGTTTCAGGAGGCTGACCAATTTAATTTTTAATGTTGGGATAGCAGTATAGGTAGAGTGAGCAACCACATGTTGGAAATTGGAGTGAGTATATGGGTAAATAACATAAGGTTAAGGTTAGTCCAAATTTATTGAAGAACATACCACTACCTCCAATTGTTTCAAATTCTGCGGACGCATAACGACAATCCAAACTCACATTTACATCATGTCAATATCATGTTGGTTGGTTTAAATTATAATTTGAGGAAACAAAAATCAACTTACCTCAACAACGGGTATATACTCAACATAACACATTAAGTTTTCATATTAACCCAACAGAATAGATTAATTATATGAACATTCTCTTAGACTCATTTCATCAAACACTTCTGCTGCTTCATCTTCCATCTCTTGTATCCTCATCTTCATCTCATTTAATTCTTGCATTTAAAATTAATCAAATAATTTAGCCTTTTCATATTATTGATTTTAAATAATGGAACTGGATCAAACTAAAGAATCGAGTGTATGTTTACAGTTTTGTTCTTGGCACGGGCACCTTTGCCTGCTCGATGAAAATTTTGGGGATACATAGTGAGGGCCTTTTGTGGGGAAAAGACGTTAATAGCCTTTCAAAAATTAACTTTCTTCCTAATTCAAATCATACACTACAGGACTCCAATTAGATGCAGACAAAGACAATTTTCAGAATATTAAAATTTTCTAACTTCAACATATTAATACTATGCTTCAACTTAGTTAAGCACTTCATATCCAACAAATTTTTTTAATTTTTTTTTACCCAGTATTAAAATTCGCAAATGCTCAACACCAAAACCACAATTAACAAATATAAACAATCCAAACACCAATTATATATATGTACACATATAAGAACTCAAATTACATATGAATGCTTATCTCTTCAGTAGTAATAATAGCCTTGGCTGGATGGTTCTTGACCCAGTGAAAACTCTTGCCTATAGTTTTCATGAGGTCAAGGGTTAGCAAAAAAAGAAGTTATAATAACCTTGATATGTTGCCCAACCCATAAACAACAAACAATACCAAAATCAGTAACAAAACCCAAAACCCAATCAAACATGACAAATATTTGCACAACAAAAATTTAAAAGAAACCTCTAAATTGATAATAATGACGTTTTCATCTAGAACTAACAAAGTCACTGATTTTGAATGCAAGTGCTAGCTCGAATAGTAACTGTGATTTTTCCATATTCACATGAACTTATAAATACATATTAAATTAAAAATATTAGGATTTATTGTTCACAGATGATATAAAAGCTATACAGGGGGAGATAGATAAATGAATAAAGAGAAAATCGCAATAAAATCATATCAACCTCTTAAGTCAAAACTTTTATCAAACACTTATTAGTGTTTTTTGCCTTCTTCAATAACGTAAGTTTTCTTCATATTTATAGGCTAGAAATTAGGAACATTGAATTATAAAGGACAGTCAATAAAAGTACAAAAACAAGTCATTTGGAAAGGAAAAAAAATAGATAGAGATGGATACTATATACAAAACATAGAATTTTATAATATATATGTGCATGCATAGGGATTTACCTGTTAATCGCGAGATCGGACTACGGGAAAGAGATCAAGAATTCATCGAAATTCAAATTCGTCAATAGCTTACGTTTCTCTACTTAATTTTTAGGTAATGAATTTCTTTTCCTAAAAGACAGAAAGAATACAAATTGGGACAAAAACCCAAAATCTATGGTAACAAATTTTACATCAGCAATATTCAATATTATTAAATCTGAAACTAGTATGTGTTAGTTCCCAGTAGGCACAATAGATCTAGAAAGGGGGTTGAATACATCCTTTTTAATTTCAAATACTTTTCTGGTTTACTTTGTATTGCTCATAATTTAGCATATGACAAACATAAGAATCTTTTCAAGCACAACAAAATAAGTAAAATATCCCCTTCATTGATATATTCATGATCATACATACATTGTTCGTAGAGTTAGTTCGGTTGTAGTTAGACCATACATAGCAGTTATAGCAGTTATAGTACATAATGTAAATGACATAATGTAAAAGACACAAGAGGTTTTAAGTAGTTCAGAGACTCAAGCTCTTAATCCACTCTTCTGCTTTCAACTAGCAGGATTTCCACTAAGGAAGGGCAGTATCGACGTCGGGATTTTTAATTGTCCCTTTCCGTTACTTGTTCTTTGGTGTTCTCATTTTAGGTGAGATATGTTTGAAAATACAAGTGAAAAAGGTCCGACATGTATAATGTCGACGATGGACTGTTAAGAGTCGCCAGTTGATTTTTTAAATGGTTGTACCAACACAACCGAGAAAAGGTTTGCACATTGACCTAGTGATGTGACACTGCTAAACGGGTCGGTGAAATCGAGATTCATTAAGGTTCGGGGACTTGATTATGCGGAGGGAATGTGTTAGGCACCCCCCGACATCCGTGTTACCACGGTGACCGCCTCTTTTCAAGAAACTATTATCTGAATGTGTGTGTGTGTGGGTCAATGTGCTGTTATTTGGAAGTAGTATGAGGCCTCGTTCGCACCTATATACACAGGGTTTGAATTTATGTAAAAATTCAGTTTTAGCAAGATATAGCAATGATGTTTTATAAAAAGGTTTTTTCAAACCTTGATGCTCAATAGTAATTGAGACCTTTTACACATCCATTTTATTAAGTGTTCTATTGATTGATTTTATTTTACTGGATGTGAGACATCATGCATTTAAAAATAATATATAAAATAATGCCGACTTCCTCGTGGGTATGGAAACCATCCGAGGAAATTCAAACACCGCAGAATAATTTACAAGTCGCTATAAATTGAAAATGTCCATCACGGAACCGAATCTAGATCCAATAGGTCAATCAGTGATCATATGATTCCTAAGCGCATACGATATACCCGCAATTTGTATGAAAGCGATAAGCGGTATATATATAAAAGTCAGTAAATATATATATATCGAGACATGATCACCAACCACGAAGCACCTCCATGGGGATCGAAAAATGTAAATAAAGTCAGAAAGCTATCAACCGCCACGGAGAAACCCGAAAGTGACGAAACGTAGATAAAGTCAGAAGTTATCAACCACCACCACGAGGAAACTCCAAAGTGACAAAATGTAAATAAAGTCATACAAAGCAATCAACCGCCACGAAGTGAACTCCAGCGGAGATTTAAACGTAAAGAAAGTCAGAAAAGCGATCAACCACCACGAAGTGAACTCCAGGTGGGACGAAATATATATATATATATATAAAAGCGATAAACGCACCAGATATAAAATCCAGGCTCATCGAACAAAGTTCGACAACAATTCATATATATATATATATATATATATAGCGAATAAACGCATACCGGATGTAAAATCTGTGCTCATCGAATGTAGTCCCACACACGCTAATATATATATATATATATATATATATATATATATATATATATTAAGCGATAGAACGCACTCAAACCGAAGTTTAGGCTCATCAAACAAAGTTCGACATACAGTTCATATATATATATATATATTATGCCTCGATTGAGTCTAGACTTCGGTCTAGAGCGTTTATTTGCTTTTATATATATATATATATATATATAAATATATATGTATATACAAACTGAAATGAAACCACGGACCGAAGTCCGGGCAAACACACGCAACACGACTTTCAACATGAAGAAGGGTGTGTGCAAAGATGAAGAGAAATGCTTTAAAGTGTGTGAGAAGGCTTACAGTGGACTGCCAAAGAAGACTTCTATATCTTTAAAGTGGGTAAACACTGGCTTTTGTAGGTACAAAAGTAGCTATATATGAGCTCACAGGTGTTTAAAATGAGAAAGCACTCAGTATGGGGTGAGTACAGAGCAAATTGGGCAGGGCTTCCTCGCCGTTTTCTCTTGCAAAATGGCCAGCCCAAGCCCTCTATTTATAGAGGGTGGAGCCGCAGGTATACCTACGGCTGGGCCGCAGGTGTACCAGAGGCTACCCGGGTTGCCTTGGGTTTCTCGGGTTGGGTCGTCTTGTAGTACGTGCACTCGAGCACTTTAATGTTCGCTCGAACTTTTAGAAGTGCAATTCGGGCATCCGATTTAGGTATACAGGACCTATTTCGGACCGCTGTTGTCGAGAGTTACGCAATATCACGGGATTAGAGGTTGTACGAAATCATGAAGATGGGACGGTGCCCTCTGGTCTTCAACTTCAAATTCTATCCGTTATCCTGCGCAATAGTCACTTGGGATTGATTTTCCTTGGCTCTTGTGGGACGTCGTTGTGTAGAAATATGATGTTAAGACGACGTGATATGGCATCGCGTTGGCGAGATGACGATGTTGCCCCTCACCGGTGTTATCGCCGATTTGGGCTGATATAGCAGACGTTGCTTAGGGCTTCGCTAAGATTGGACTGCTGCAATTGTTGAAGGTCCTCAGTGTCATCTCTGAGGTGTGCCTGTCCTCCCGGTGTTATCTCCGGGTTGGTATTGAGTATCTCGTTGTGAGCGCCGAGATTGAAGTTGGTTGCATTTGAAACAAGCATTTCCGGAGTTATCGCCGAAACTGCATTCTTTGGGGTGATCACCAAGTTTGGTGGCTATTCCCGTATTTGGGGATCGAGACCGGATACCTCGGGGTTATCTCCGAGATTAATCGATCTACTCCTGTGTGTTCCAGTATTGATCTCGCACGCCTCGGGGTTATATCCGAGGTTGGAATTATTACTCCCAGTGTGTGTTCCGGGGTTGATCTTTGAACTTCCAGTAGTATCCTAACGGATATGAACTGCCTTCCGTGGTTCCCTCTTGAAGACGAATCATCCCTCCTATGATGTTATTGTGAGCGTCTGAAGAAAATTTTGAGTGTCTCAGATGCCCTCTTTATCATACTCATGCATGGCGATGCATGGGTAGGATAAAGAATCCTAGACACTTTGAAATGCGACAAGACAAACATGGTACTATATGTAGCAACATGATGCAAATGTATGATGCATGTATATCGGGGTTGTAATTTCAACATCTTTGGGGATGATTCTTTGGCTCCCTCGTTGCTTCAACCGGGATTGACAATGATGACCAGATTGATGTAATCTGAATCTATTAGGATGTTGATGTTGGGGTTATCACCAAATTCACGGGTCTTTGGTAACGACTTGATCCTCAAGATGTACCTCTTATGTGTAAGAGATCCGTGGGGATAAAGCTTGAGTCTCATTTGAGGATGTATATAACATATTCCATCATCGATCCTCCTTGATAACATTGATCTTTCCCGGTTGTTATCGCCAGGACATGTCAAGATTCTGCTGAATTTACTGCCAACAACAAATGTTGTCAGGGATGCCTGACCTTCGTTGATGTGTACTTCAAACGACATGTGAATCAACTAATTTGAAAACCACAATGGGATAGATCGTCAAGGTTGCTTGACCTTCGCTGACGTGTGAATCAATGGTTGGTACTCTGTTGGTAGATTGTTAAGATTGCTTGACCTCCGCTGACGTGTGAATCAATGGAGCGTTGTGTTGTGACCCCCGCCAGGGATCCGCTGGGGAATATGAGTAATCGAGCATGAAATCCTCGAATATCTCTATAGCTCCGATAGGTTTAATCGCCATCGGCTGAGCTAACGTCAAGGCTGCTTGACCTTCGTTGATATGTGTGTCAACAACTAAAATGTGCATTTTAATCCCCTGCCGGGGCTTCACGTTGTAACCCCCGTCGGGGATCCACGTTGTAACCCCCGTCAGGGATCTACGTTGTAACCCCCATCGGGGATCTATGTTGTAACCCCCGTCGGGGATCTACGTTGTAACCCCCCGTCGGGGATTACGTTGATCTTCTAGGGTAATGACCTAGAGTTGGCGGCATTGGACCTGTACAAGGTATTGCCGGATGTGATTTGTAACAAATGAGATCATTGGCAGGGTATACCTCGTATTCGGGTGACTACCAATGAGTGATGTACAGACTCATAGTTTCATCTGAGAAGACCAGGATTGTAGGCTGTTTTGCGTATTGTCGTATGTCTATATGCCACGGTACATGGATGAGATAGACATCGAAGTCATCATGGTGGTGAGAGCTCTCAAGGAGGGTCGTACCATTATACCGATGATCATAGCAGAGACCCTGCGGTCAGCCACCTACTGCTGCACTTCTCCGACAGGAGTGTTCACGAGCAGCTCGGTCATGCTATATGTGTGGTTTATGTCACATTTGAGACCGATTGACACTCTTAGACGGCATGGGTATTGGTTCACCCATGATATAGCCATGTCATACTCCTTTCAGCCATCGAAGTGCATAGATGCTATGTCTTGGTCCACATTCTTGGCGGATATCATAGATCCATTTGTCATACTGCCGTTTTCAGGGCTCACCTCACCTTACAACTTTATTACTCATGCTCCGGGCATGGACTACCTCCCTCTGGCTGGTTTGAGGGGTGTGACTACTTATCACCCGCTGGCCGTGATGTCGTAGTTTGACCAGTTTCAGGACTTTCATCCTTTTGAGGGGGCGATAGGTCAGCATTCAGCTTCTCGCTATCTTTCAGCAGAGGACCGATCCTGTGTATATGCATGGTGGGATCAGCGTGAGATAGCTGATTTTTCTGTGAACCATCCAGGTTGTTCAACAGAGTATTCCGCATGGATGGAGACAGAGATTGCATCGGCTGCAGCAATATCCACAGTACCGGATAGTGAGACAGATGAGGGAGAGCCCATGGAGGACATTGATTCCCACATCGAGGAGGAGCCAGGTGCTGGGTTGCTATAATCTCTTTTAGATTCTCCCAAAGATTAAGATCTTGTTGTGATTCAAAGATTCAACATAGTACTTTGAGCGTAGTCTTCATCTCGATGACCTTTGAGAGAGATCGAAGCTCGATCTATGATGTCGACCGCCCTTGATGGGAGAGACGAATCAGATTAGAGAGAGACGAGGCATTAGCTCGCAGAGATGTCATTGTTGTTGAGCGGATGAGGCCGATCACTAAAGATGCAGTGATAGTTGAGCGGGATAGTGCTATATTTGCCCGGGATGTAGCCGTCACAGATAAGATCTCGCAGTGGAGGTCCCTTACCACCGGGCATTATGCGCAGAGATGAGCGCATATATTGATGATCATATGGTCACCATGCGGATGGTCGCAGATCTGTTGGGTCATGTGGATATCTTCATACATGAGACCACAACTTTACCTCCTTCTTCTGAGAGGGACGCCATGTTGGGCTTGTTAGCTCGCATACACGCTGATTTGTAGATGGGCTTGGATTTTCCTACACAGACTAGCTTAGCCATTTTGTCATGTACAATTTACATTGTGTATATCAAACAACATTATATATATAGCAGGGAAATATATTTTTGGATCACTTCCCTTTTAGATATGCTTTGCTGCTTGCTTGATATTTTGCCTGATGTTTCAGGGCTTGCGATCTTGATGTATTCTGAATTCCTCCTGGATAGACGAACATTGAGTTGTCTCTGGACAGTTCAGAATGGATCATCGATCTGTATGTATCCCTACCATCTTTGGTGTCTTGGAAATGGTTTTTATGTGGAGAGGAGTGTGGCTTTCCTCTCTGAGATTGACTGCACCACAGATGGTCGCCAATACTTCTATTTAGGAGAAGCCTAGTTAATTCCATCTCTTATGGATTGGTGTTGCTCTTTGAGGCAAAACCGCAGCTTAGATGGTCGCTGAATCTCTTATTTGGGAGGAGTTCAGGTAATTCCATCCCTTCGTCCGGCAAGCCAATGAAATGTAGTGGATTGAAGGATGATCCCAGCATCAATCGACAAGGGTTCAGGTTTTGGTAGGGGTGAGACCGCACCATGAATGGTCGCCACGTACTCTATCAAGAGGAGATCAGTCTCATGTAGTTCGAACTCTCGTGTAAGAGGTTCAACGTCAGATGCGTAAAAATGGTGAATGGTGTTTTTTTGTTTTTTTTTTTTTTGTAAGGAGAAAGGGGTAGAAATGTTTTTGTGGTTTTTTTTTTATCATGACCGGGCCATATGAAATGGTTGCCACGCACTCTATATCAAGAGGAGATCAGGTCGACGTAGTTCGCCCCTCAAAGCGAGTGGAAAAAGCGTGATCCCATGTGCAGGTCAGATTGCGGGGAAGAGAAAGTTCGATCCTAGGTTGAGGATAAACTGTAGGTATGAGAAGTTTGATCCCATGTATGGGTAGCCAAACTGCAAACGCGAGAGGTTCAATCCATAATGGGATGACCTAAGTTGTAGGAACGTAGAGAAGCCAGGCTGCTGGCTTGAAAAGTATGTTTCCCTGAGGGGCAAAGTGTGGAAAGGTTGTATGTGGTAAAGGGTTAAAGAACCAGAATGACTGGTGATATGATGATCCAATACCAGGATGTTTGCTTGATGGTAACTTCAGACATAGTACCGTTTCACGGTGTCCGAGTTGATGAGTTGTGGAAATTCATCGCCCCATTTCTTGTAACTGAGAGCGCCTCCTCGTCAATACTTCCTCGACAACAAACGGGCCTTCCCAGCTAGGGAGCGAATTTTCCTTAGATTGATCTTGGTTGCAATGATCTTCTTCAAAACCAAGTCATGTTGTTTAAACCGCCAGAGCTGGACTTTTTTGTTGTAGGATCTCGCGATCCTTTGTTGATATAATCGACCACGGAAGATAGCCGCGGTTCGCTTTTCGCCTATTGAGACAATCGGTGATACCGCCTTGTACCCATTGGTCTTCATCCAAATTGGCGCCTATCAACACTCGAGGGATTCCATTTCAACTTCTATGGGGAACACTGCTTCCATCCCATAGGTTAATGCGTAGGGGGTTGCCCCAGTGGAAGTGCGCATTGAGGTTTTGTAGGCTAATAGAGTAAGAGGCAATAGGTCAGGCCAATCTTTGTGGTTTGCGGACATCTTTTGCATAATCTTCTTGATGTTTTTGTTAGCCGCTTCAACAACACCATTCATCTTCGGATGATAGATGACAGAGTTAAGATGTTTGATGTGGAATTTACTGCATAATTCCTCCATCATTTTGTTGTTGAGGTTCTTAGCATTGTTCCGACACAATCACCTCTCGTTGTCCATATCGATAAACGACATTGTTCCGATGAAAGCAATGACGACTTCTTTGGTAACCCCGGGGAAGGAGGTCGCTTCTACCCACTTGGTGAAGTAGTCGATCATGGTGAAGATAAATCGATGTCCATTATCGGCTTTAGGCTCAATGGGCCCGATAACGCCCATTCCCCACATTGAGAAGGGCCAAGGTGAACTCATATCAGGAGTTCCCTCGAGGGGCGTGTATAGCATTCCCATGGATTTGCATCGATAAAGATCTCCGACGTGGTCATTGCAATCACCTTTGAGAGATAGCCAATAATGTCCCGTCCCCGAGGACCTTCTTGACAAGGAGGGGGCCACTCATGGGGGGCCACAGACTTCCACCATGGATTTCATCCATAAGCCTTTTGGGCTTGATCTTTGTCTAAACATCCGAGGAGACCTAGTCCTGCATCTCTTTTGTAGAGCGCATCTCCACTCGTGTAGAATTTCATAGAAGTCGATGGATCCGCCTTTTCTCGCCCTAAGCTCGCTTCAATGGTGTAGATCCATCTCGTAGATATTCCTTGATATGCTGATACCAAGGATGCTGGATGGGAGGTAGCTCATCAGATACTTCTCCAACGTAGTTACCATAGGCTGGTACCTTGTGCAGGGCAATTGTGACGCTTGGCAAATGTTCTTTGTCTGATATGCGAATCAAGGAGGCCAAAGTTACTAACGCGTCCGCAAAGTCATTCCTATTACGAGGAACGTGTAGAAAGGAGATTTCTTCGAACTCCACAACCATCTGTAAAACTTGCCGATGGTAAGGTAGCAAAGGTAGTTCCTTAGTTTGATAGATTCTGGTGGATTGTCTGATTACCAACTCTGAATCTCCAAAGACAGTTAACCGCCTGATGCCCATTGAACGGGAAAGTTTTAGCCCCATGAGATAAATTTTCATACTCACCAGTGTTGTTGGTGCTAATAAACCGCAATTTGACTGGCGACGGATATCGCTCCCCGCATCGGATACTAGAATCGCTTCCAGCCTCGTAACCTTCCATATTAATAATAGCCCATCAAAATACATCTTCCATGATCATGGCGTGTATCGTATCGATGGTGTTGTTTGAATCGCCATTACTCCTTCATCGGGAAAGTATGTCTCCAGGGTTTTGAAATCCTCGAAAAGTGCGGCGACGACCGATCCGCAATTCCTCGACCTTTGATGGACTTTTGAGTCACATATACGATGTCAAATTGTTGTAGGATCAACTGCCATCCGGACAAACCGAAGCAATTTAACACGGGTTTATTGAACACGATTTGAGAGGATCCACGCGGGATATGAGATGGGTCAGTGTGACCATGGAGGTAATGTTGTAACCTCATGGAAGCCCATGCTAAAGCACAACACGCCTTTTCGATCGAGTGTACTTGTGTTCACCGTCAAATCTTTTGTCGAGGTAATATATAGCTCGCTCTCGCCTCTATCGCCTCTTTCTCGTCTCAAAGATGCAAATTCATGGCATTGTCACTTATGGATAAGTACATAAACAAGGGAACATCATCCCTGGGTGGTACCAACACGGGAGCTTTGACTAGCTATTTTTTAATTGTGAGGAAGGCATTCTGGCACTCATCATTCCATTTCATGGAGGAGTTCTTCCTTAACAGCTTGAAAATTGGCTCACAGATTGTTGTGAGTTGAGAGATAAACCTGCTAATGAAGTTTATTCTTCCCAAAAATCCCCGTATTTCCTTTTCTGTCTGAGGAATGGGCATTTTCGTGATGGCCTAGATTTTGACAGGATCCAGCTCAATCCCTTTGTGGCTTACTAGAAATCCTAGCAACTTGCTCGATTTAACTCCAAAGGCGATTTAATCGATTCAACTTCAAGTCAGACTTACGCAACTCGTTGAACAATTTTCCGAGATGGTCTAGATGGTCATCCTCCTTCCGGACTCGACAATGATGTCATCCACGAGATCTCGATCTCTTTGTGCATTAAGTCGTGGAAAAGAGCCATCATAGCTCACCGATAGGTGGCTCCCAGATCGATGAGGCCGAATGACAACCGCCTATAGCAAAAGGTTCCCCAAGGTGATGATGAAAGCGCTTTTCACGATCTTCCTCAAAGAACTATGATCCGATGGTACCCCGCAAAGCAATCAAAGAAAGGAGTACATGTCGATTTGAGCAAGATTATCAATGAGAATGTGGATAAATGGCACGGAAAGCTATCTTTAAGCAAGCTTTGTTCAAGTCCCTAATCCACGCAAACTCGCACCTTCCTCCCGGGTTTAGGCACGGGCACAATGTTGATATCCACTCAAGATATGTGGACACCATGATGATGCCAAATTTTGAAATTGTTTCACAATTTCTTCTTTCACCTTTAAACTCCACTCGTGTTTCAATCGCCGAGCTTTTGCTTACCGGCTTAAATCCTCTTTAATGGGAAGGCGATGAAGGACAATGTCGCGGATAAACCCACCATGTCTTCACGAGACCATGCAAACACATCCTGAATTGGGTTAATAAGCGTAACCATGTCATTCCTTTGGTTTGGGGTAAGGTCCGAACCAACTGGATTAACTTAGGGCTTTCTAAGGTTCCGAGATCAAAGAAGTGGTTTGATCAAGGTTGGTTTTAGGTTTGTCTTTGACCCATTCTTGAATTTCCTCGAGGCACCTCAATGTCATCCTCAGATTTCCATCAAGGTCAATTCATCTCTACATCAAAGGTACAATCCTCAGGGAGAAGAGGCATCGTACGTAAGTACAGCACATCTAAATTCGTGGTCCTCAAACAAAATATGCTTTCACTTAATATATATGAAACGTTTTGATCATACACAAGTGTTAGCATATATCGACAAAATAAACCGCTAATATCTGTATAAAAAAGTAGCAGCTTATTATATCTATAGGGCGTAAAAGAGTTTCTCACCCATTTTACCCTTTATCGACCAATGCAAGGAGTGTTGCTCCAATTGGCAAGGTCAAAGTCCGTGGATTGCAGTGATGGAGGGATTTATCATCATCCTCCTCCTATCCCGAATGATGGCCATTACGTCGGGCAATCATCGCCTGGGTGTATCTCATTGGTATGTTCATCATGAACGATGATGCGTATGCCTCGACATCATTCGGATGACGCTCTTGCTTGATTTTTCGCTCCTCTTCTTCCACCACCGCGGATTTAGAATAAAGACTTTTTTCTCCTTCACCGCATCGCTTTGGGAAATAACATAGCCATTACATCGGGTCGGCACCTTTACAGAGGTTGTGGCGACTTCGTGAGTTTGAAGGCGAAGATAAACGCCGCATGGTTGAAGTCAAGGAATCATTGATGCTTATAAGGATTCCTATGACTAGAATCGCGTAGAATAGCCTAGTTCAAATTGTTCCAGCTTGCTTCGTTAATCGAATTGGGTACTTGATACCGGCGATCTTTACCCATCCTTTGTCCCGCTTTTTTACGACCCAATGACATCATTTCTTTTCGAGTAAATGACATTACCTCGGCGTAAATTTGGGTTCGGAAATGGCGCTCCAATATAGCATGGTATCGGGTATTGCTTACTTCCAAGGTATGAAAACCGACCGGCTCAACATCTCGCGTTAGCATTGATGAATGGCATGTCCCCGTGTTGAGGACACTCTCGTTCGGCCGACCGTGACTAAAGCTATTATTGATAATGTATTTCAATGGTCGATGAAGGGTGGAGGGACCGCCCCATATATGAATCCATGGTCGCCCCAAGAGTAGGTCAGATCCCTAATCTATCTTGAGTACGTGGAAAGATACGCAGAATGTATGGGGACCAATTTTGATCAAGCGCTTCAATTATCTCGACCGAATTCCGACGGGCTCCATCAAAAGCTTTTATGATGGTATGGCTATCTCTGAGTTCTGGCTGAGATTGATATTCATCTTCACCAAGGTAGCGTATGGATGATATTTAGAGATGAACCTCCATCTATCAAGACTCCAAATAGCATGTATCCCGAGGATAAGACCGCAATGTGCAACTGACGGCTTGCGATGACCGGCCCCTTCAAGCAGATGTCATCATCAAGAAGGATATCACATTGTTGTTAAAAATGTGATCAACCAGATGTTGAAATTTTTTTCGTATCAACCGATGTCGGTAGATAGGCTTCTTCTAAAAAACTTCAACAAGATCTTCCTATGATCCTCTGGTTGTTAGACCAAGTCCAAAATTGAAATTTGCGTGGAGCTTCTTTTTTAAGCTTAAAACCACCTTGGCTTCATGTGACCCATATGGTAAATTTTTCAATCTTCTCCACGGGTATTTTCCCTTGATTTGATGGTAGACTTCATCACCCGCTGGGGAAGATATCCTTTTTCCTTCGACATCGCAGAGTTGTATGTGAGGTGGATCCTTCACCTTCTCCATAATTCCACGGAACTCATGCAAAGCTAACAATAGGATATCAGTGCTCAGACGGCAAGTCGATCGCTCGAGCCGCCACTTTCAAAGGATTGTTGCTTCCTCGAGTCAATTATTGGCATTGTGAGTAATTTGTTAGCCCCATCAGTTTCAAAGTGATACGACTCGCTACCACACTCTTCCACTTAGTAGGACCTATATTCTCACTTGCACGTAACACAAAGATCATCGTCCGCTAGTGTAGACACCACCGCCAATTAGATTTTGATGAGGTGGCGGAGTGCCCAAAGATTCTTCTTCTCGTGCTTGCGATCATGAGAATGGGAGTGATATCGACATACTCCATCGTAAGTTGTACCTTCCTCGAATCTGGGTTGATTGGAGGTGAAGAGAACCGATCCTTCCTTCATCGATTAACATCCGAGGATTTCCTCCATAGGTCGCCTAAATAGGTGAATTCCTTTGTCGGCAAAATCCCGACGGGCTTTGCATTTGCTCTCTTTGTCACTTTGTCTTCCAAAGATTTCATTTTCTCAAAGTGACGAGGAATATTCATGATAAGAGGTAGGAGACCGGCATGCTCTCGGCCGATTAATCGACGTGTCACTTGATGTCGATAAGTCACCAATTCGCGCCAATTGCTCAATTTGCTTGCATAGAGCTTTCATCTTTCGCTCCATCAGAATCGGAACTTGCATAATCCCATTTGTCAACACCGCCTTTGAGGGTTCCGGGAGGATTCACAGCTTGAAATTGGAATTCGGCCCATTGCTCCAATTGATCATGTTGACCTCTTCTTCTTTGGTCGAGGAAGAGGGTTGTCTTGAACGTGAGGTTGATCTGTTTTGTGACCACGATCTCACCGTTGTCTATCGTGTCTTGGATTTTGTGCTTCAAGGCCCAATAATCCCGAGTATCATGTCCAGTGTCCCGCACATGATAAGCACATTTTCGAAAGCAAAGATTGAAACCCCGCCCATTAGGGTCGGGCCGGTGGAAGAAGATGCGTAATTTTCTTCTGTGTTGTTAAAGATTGAGAATATTCTCGAGGGTGTCCCCTAAGGGTGTGAACACTCGAGGGCGCTTCACTTTCTCCACCTTTTGGTATCGAGGGTTCAAGATCGTGCTTGAAAGGGAGTGTAGTTTCTCCTTTGAATAGGCATGTTCTCGATTGCCTTTTTCGACCCTCGTAGATCGTGGAAACATCTTCCTTTTTTTTATGGATTCTCCGGGGTTGTTTCCATAATTTCCTGATTGATGTGATCAACAATGCCTTTTAAGGGCAACCTAGGTCTTGAATTTTTCTGACTTCAATCCCATCTCACCCATCTCCCCCATGTTTGACCATTTCAAAAATGGTTTACCGATGCCGGCTAAAACTCTTTCATAGAAAGGAGCTTCAGATATGTCATGAAAGTCACGACCATCTCTCTCGATTCTCGCTATGGAAGGAATAACTTGGGCGTACCAAAGCTCTCCACCTTTGAGCATACTCTCCGAAAGACTCGTTAGATCTGCTTTCTTGATCTTGGTAATTTGATACCGATCAAGAGCCATCCGAGACCGAAAGTCAGATTGAGTGAGGAAGCATGTGCTAGCTCTTCCCAAATGCTATGGATCTTTGAGTTGTCTAATCTTGTGTACCACTTAACAAGCTTCTCCAGCTAGACTTTTTTAGAAACAATTGCATTTCGAGCTTCTCGTCCTCCTCGTGATAAGATCCAAGTTCTCCAATAAACACCTTTTAAATGTGTGTAAGGATCTCCTAACCCATCATATTTTTTTAAAAGTCGAGTTTTAAACTTTTCTCGGATAATGAACACCGTGGAAAATGTAAAGATCAAAGATATGAAACACTCCCTGTGTGTTCCAATTCCTTTGATAAAGACGAAGGGTCTCTTCCATTCGAGGACTTTTTTTTGATGTCACCAAAGTCCGGATCTCCAAAGGGATGGGCAAGATCACGAGTTTTGTTGGTCGATCCAACCGCAGCTCGTAATATTGAATGACCGGGTTCCCCTCAGTGGAGGATTCAAAGATGTACGGGTATTTTTGGACCCCGAGTAGACCGGTGTAGTTCTTTGAGTAGAACAACCCAAATTTGTAATTTGTTTGCTTAATCCATCAATTCTTTGCGAGAAATCGATTAAGGTCACCGGTCGATGATGACACATGATTGATCAGTAGTCACAGTAGCCTTTTTGGATTTTCTGACCGTAGTAGTAGGTCCCATTGTTCCTCGCAAAGACTTGAATAGTTTAGTCTTTAGAGAATGTGTATATATAATAACATGCCATGTGATGTGTCCATTTTAGGAATTTTATCCTCGCAAAAAAATGGATGTCACCGCTTGTAGATGTTAATTATGTATGTATGTGTACATTTTCTTCATATTTCTCATTACATGGAGATATATATGGAATGTAATTACAAGTAATCAGGTTTACAAGTAATTTTGAAATGAGAGAGCATGAAGAGACTTTCCTCCGCTTTTGGGTTTATTAGAGGTCGACCTATCTTAGGTTACTCTCATGCTTTTTTTGGCATGAAGGTTCCCAAATCATCGCAATTTACTCAACGGGAAATTAATCCGGGTCTTTCAACTCGAGCGAATTTGGTGGTGCCTTTCCGAGCCTCGGGAATTAGTCTTCCCACGAGTCCAAAGAATCAAACACCGACGGATAGCCTCCCGGTGGAGGGACCACACAACATACATTCACATACATCGCGCCTCACCGTATGAAAATGATGACATGTGCGAAGCACTAATATCACAAGAAGATATGGTGCGAAGCACTAAGTGCAATAAGTAAATGCATTCGCACACATTCATCATAAATGTAAATGCAACATCCACACACAAGCGTATAACACTTTTGAAAAATTTGTAATAGCGGCTTAAGTCCTCTTACCGGGTATCCCCAAAGAGTCGCCACCGTCGACGCCGGATTTTTAATTGTCCTTTCACATTACTTGTTCTTTGGTGTTCTCATTTTAGGTGAGATTTGTTTGAAAAAAAAGTGAAAAAGGTCCGATACGTATAATGTCGATTTATGGACCGTTAAGAGTCGCCATTGGTTTTTTAAATGGTTGTACTAACACAACCGAGAAAAAGGTTTGCACATCGACCCAAAGATGTGACACATCGCTAAACGGCCTGGTGAAACCGAGATTCATTAGGGTCCGGGACTTGATTATGCGAGGGAAGGTGTTAGGCACTTCCCGACATCCGTGTTACCACTACGACCGCCTCTTTTTCAAGAAACTATTATCCGAATGTGTGTGTGTGGGGTCAATGTGTCATTATTTGGAAGTAGTGCGAGGCCTCGTCAAGCACCTATATACATGTGGTTTGAATTTATGTAAAAATTCAGCTTTTAGCAAGATATAGTAATGATGTTTTATAAAAGAGGTTTTTTCAAACCCCGATGCTCAATAGTAATCGAGACCTTTACACTTCCATTTTATTAAGTGTTCGGCTTGATTGATTTTATTTTACGGATGCGAGGCATCCATAAGAAAATAATATATAAAAATAATGCCGACTTCCTCGTGGGTATGAAACCATCCGAGGAAATTCGCACCGCGCAGAATAATTTACAAGTCACTTACAAATGAAAATGTCCATCACGGAACCGAATCTAGATCCAATAGTCAATCAGTGATCACATGATTCCTAGGCGCATATGATACCGCAAATTTGTATGAAAGCAAAGAAGGTATATATATAAAAAGTCAGAATATATATATATATATATATGATCACCAACCACGAAGCACCTCCACGGGGATCGAAAATGTAAATAAAGTCAGTAAAAGCTATCAACCGCCACGGAGGAAAAACTCCAAAGTGACGAAAACGTAAATAAAGTCAGAAAGTTATCAACCACCACGGAGGAAACTCCAAAGTGACAAAATGTAAATAAAGTCAGATAAAGCAATCAACTACCACGAAGTGAACTCCAAAGCGTGACGAAACGTAAAGAAAGTCAGAAAAGCGATCAACCACCACGTAAGTGAACTCTGTGTGGAACGAAATATATATATATATATATATATATATATATATATATATATATATATATATATATATATATAGTAAACGCATTCGATGTAAAATCTGTGCTCATCGAACAAAGTTCGACACGCTCATATATATAAATACATAAATATATATAAAAGCGAATAAACGCATTTATATAAAATCTGTGCTCATCGAATGTAGTCCTACACACAATTAATATATAAATATATATATATATAAAGAAGTAAACGCATCAAACCAAGTTTAGGCTCATAGAACAAAGTTTGACATACAGTTTCATGTATATAAATATATATATATATATATATATATATATATATATATATATATATATATAAAGCAAATAAACGCCTGCATCAAGTTCAGGCTCAATCGAGGTATAACTCGATAATGTTAGTCCATATATATATATATATATATATATATATATATATATATATATATACAAACTAAAATGAAACCACGGATCAAGTCCTGCAAACACACGCAACACGACTCTCAACGTGAAGAAAAGTGTGTGCAAAGATGAAGAGAAAGGCTTTAAAGTGTGTGAGAAGGCTTACAAATGACCGCCAAAAGAAGACTTCTATATCTTTAAAGTGGGTAAACACCGACTTTTGTAGGTACAAAAGTAGCTATATATGAGCTCACAGTGTTTTAAAATGAGAAAGCACTCAAGATGGGGTGAGTACAGAGCAAATTGGGTAGGTGGCTTCCTCGCCGCTTTTCTCTTAAAAATGGCCACCCCAAGCCCTCTATTTATAGAGGGTGGAGTCATAGGTATACCTACTACCGGGCAGCAGTACTGCCGAGGCTACCCGGGTTGCCTTGGGTTTCTCGTCATCGGGTCGTCAGAAGACGTGCACTCGAGCACTTTAATGTCAGCTCGAACATTCAGAAGTGCAATTCGGGCATCCGATTTAGGTATACAGGACCTATTTCGGACCGCCGTTGTCGAGAGTTACGCAATGTCACGGGATTAGAGGTTGTACGAAATCATGAAGATGGGACGGTGCCCTCTGGTCTTCAACTTCAAATTCTATCCGTTATCCTGCGCAATAGTCACTCGGGATTGATTTTCCTTGGCTCTTGTGGGACGTCGTTGTGTAGAAATATGATGTTGAGATGACGTGATGTAGCATCGCGTTGGCGAGATGACAATGTTTCCCCTCACCGCTGTTATCGCCGGTTTGGGCTGATAAAGTAGACGTTGCTCAGGGCTTTGCTGAGATTGGACTGCTGCAATTGTTAAAAGTCCTTAGTGTCATCTCTGAGGTGTGCTTATCCTCCCGATGTTATCTCCGGGTTGGTACTGAGTATCTCGTTGTGAGCGCCGAGATTGAAGCTTGTTACATTTGAAACAAGCATTTCCAAGGTTATCGCCGAAACTGCATTCCTTGGGGTGGCCACCAAGGTTGGTGGCTATTCCCATGACTGGGACTGAGACTGGATACCTCGGGGTTATCTCCGAGATTAATCGCCTACTCCGTGTGTGTTCCAGATTGATCTCGCACGCCTCGGGTTATATCCGAGGTTGGAATTGTTACTCCCAATGTGTGTTCCGGTTGATGTCGAACTTCCTAGTAGTATCGTGAATGGATATGAACTGCCTTCCGTGGTTCATCTTGAAAGACGAATCATCCTCCCAATATTATTGATAAGCGTCTGTAAAATTTTTGAGTGTCTACAGCAAAGACTCGAATCACTAAGATTCCTTCAAGGCCGCCAGACCTTGGGACTTCATTCACTAAGAACTCTTCAAGGCCGCCACCTTGAACTCCTCTAGTTCCCTAGAACTCTTCAAGCCCAACAGAAGCTGAACTTCATTTAGTCCCTTCTGACAAGGACCCTCGTGCCACGGCTTCTGTTGAGTTGTTTGTTTGTTTGTTGAGTTGTTTCCGAGTCGCTAAGATGTCTTCATGCTCTGAACATTTTCTTTACTTAGCAGCTTGGCGTGATCACCCTTGAAGTGCAGTTGAGTGTTGCATGATGCTCAGCTTCTTCAGTTACTTAACCACTTCGGATGATCCCTTGATGACTGCCTTGAAGATCATTCCTCTTGATACATGATGGCTGCACATGATGGGTTTCTAAGATGACTGTAAGCTCTTCTGCTAGGTACTTAGAAACTTTCTCATGCTTGCCACCATGATGACGTTTGTGATCTCCCTTATTGATACTTAATGTCTTCTCATGATGGACTTGCTAAGATTACTGTGAGCTCTTCTCTATGGTACTTAGAGTCTTCCCATGATGGACACCAAGATGACATGACGCTCTTCTTTCTCTCGGCAGTTCAGAACACTCTTCATGTAGTAGAACTCTCACTTCTATATTGTAGAACTCTCACTTCTACTTCTTTCTTTTTACGACTCTAAGTGTTCTTGGTAGATCGTAGAGTGAGCCTTCGGACTCACTATCTTACATGGTTTAGAACAATCCACCGTTACTCCAAACTTGGCAACTCCAGCAACCTTCGATCTTTGAAGCTCTAGCAGATTTATACTCCTTCCCAATCCTTCCATTGGAAAGTACCTGTTGAAAGTTATTCAAATGTCTTCACAGATCTCGAGTTGACAGAGGTAGATTGCTGATGTGATAAGTCATACTTTTTCTGACATTACAGTCTACTATTTCACCTACCCATTAGAGATGTCACTTTAATGTATGGGGCAGGTCGAAGACTTTATTTCTTCCTTTTGATTTCTCGATCAGAGGTTGTCCTTTTGCATCGATGCTCTCAATAAGCTCTTGTCCGAATATTACCCTTCAGATTGAACCGTTGCCAATGCTTCAATCTTCAGCTATTCGAACTCTATGATTTTGATGCATGTCTTCAAGGACCTGATCGTAGTGTCATGTTGACTGGTAGAGACAACATTACGATCTTGAAGAGTGTTGATTGGATCTTCAATGTAGTACACATCTTCCTTCTCTTGTCGCAAGATTTCAATACTTCGCTTGCCTTTCGACCGCTCTCGATCTCCGATGGCTCGACTCTTTGCTCGGTCCTTCTCGAATATCAAGACACTTCAGATTTGTGGCGCGTCCAGCTCGCTTTCTCCTTGTGATCTCTTGTTCACTTATCATCAATGGACTGACCCAATACTTAATCACTTTAGCCTTGTTCTTCAGAAGCTGACCAATATCTCTGTGTGTACTCCATCAGTTCTTTCTTTGTTTGGCAAACACTACGATCCTGAATACTTCCAAGACCGTTGTCATCTTATCACATGACAGCTACTGCGCTTGCTAACTTTCTTTAGTCAGTTACTGAAGTCTTGTTTTGATCAACTTGTGGAAGACTTCATCTTGAATGGCTTCTTTAACTCAATCTTGATGCTTATTGGGTTGATGCTTGGATCTTCTGTTAGCATACATGCCATTCGTTGAGTGCTCTCTGATTCCCTTCAGGTGGGATGTATCTTTGCAGTGCCAACCAGAGGCTTTGTTCCTTTGGATATTCTGGGAGTTCTCATTAGATAAGAATCGATTTGCTTCACGATTCTCGCCTACGCATCAGAGCACATTGTTGAGGTCGTAGTTCTCACTTCTACGATTCAAATTTTTGTCCGCAAGCACACTACGACTCTTAGATCAGATCTTGACACTCCACGATTTCTTCCTTGTGCTTGTTGTCTTCATCTGATCTTGCTCGACTACGATCTCTACATGTAATCAATAGACTCTATGACTCAGAGTGTTGTCTACGATCCTTGACTTGGCTTCGACATCAGTAGACTCTACGACATCAGTAGACTCTACATGTAGTCTACGTTTCTGACTTGGCTTCGATAGATGTTCTATTTACCAGAGGCGTGACCGCTCTCTCACGATTCTGAATACGACTTCCTCAAGAGACTTCTGGTCCTGAGGAAGTTCTACTCGACACACTACGATCCTTCCTCGTCTCTCCTGGCAGTCTACGAACTCCGAGATCTACTATTTTACAGACTACGATTATGCCTCAACAGCTCTCGAGTTCTCCTTGACTCTCTCAAGCGCATCTCGATTTTTCGTGCAAAGGTTTCGATGATCGATGCCTATCTATTACATCATAAGATCAACCTAACATGCTTGATCTTTCTATATTTATAGTCCTTGTACATCATTTCTTTTTAAGGACTTTACAAAGTCAATTTTGCTTATGTAGATCAACCTAACATACTTGATCAATTCATTCTAAGTCCTTGTACACATGTTTCTATTATCTATCAAAGGACTTTACAACTTTTCTTAATGCAAGCATACTTGCATATTCATATATATATATATATATATCATAATCAAATCATATGTAAATAGAAATATCATTCACATGTTTATTCCCATAATCTCCCCTATTTGATTATGATAAAAACAATAAGTGCATATGCATGTTATGAATGAATCTTATATACAAAGTGAATAGTCAGATTTCTAAAATAGATAATCATGAATGTCATTTATAATGATATGACAATTTATACATTAAGACATTTTACATCCTGGATCCAGAACATACCTAACTAGTTAGAGATGTACTTCTTTGGCTCCATATATGTTTCCGTGATGTCTCGCTGATCAACTATTCATCTGCTTGTTCTTCTTGTTCCTTCTCCCCCCCAGGATGATGACCTTCCGCTTTTGCTTAGCTCCCCTTCGCTTTTTTCTAACATGCTCCCCCTCGACTTCACGATCATGTGATCATCATCTTTTGGCTCCCCCTCAGATGATGACTTTGCCTCGTCTTCTGCTGTCTGATTCTTTGACTTTTTCTCTACTATCCTTTTGCTCTTCTTGCTCTTCTTTGAGTGCCTCTTGCTCTGCCTCTTTCTATGCCTCTTTTTTCCCCCTTTTTGTCATTAATCATTCGGGAGAGTCGCCCATGTTGGACATAAGTCGCTTCCATCGTGGGAGAGGAGTCAGCAACTTCAAACTTGAGTTCAGTATTGGCCTAACTCAAGTCAGACCGAGAAAGACTGCTTCATGTCGTCAATCTTGTCAGAGAGGGCGTGGATCTGCTCTTCATTGGCCTTCTGTGCTCGTAGAGCTTCTACCTTTTGATCTTGTATGGCCTTCAGATAGATGTTATCTCTCTCTTTGATTTTGAGAGATACATCACCATCAGAAGTTTGAAGTCCGCTCAATCAATTATCTTCTCAATTGTCAACACCATTTTTGACTCTTCATTAATCTGAGATATCTTCTCAATCAGCACATTTGAATTCTTCATTAGTTCCTGCTCCACAAGATTTTGATCATCTGGTTGTGCAGCTTCGGGTTGAGCATCAGATTGAACGTTACGATTTTCATTCTTGGACAGATTTTTTAAAGGCTTGAGAATCAATAATCGCTGAGTACCAATTGTCTTTGGTCGAGGATGAGGGAATGTCGATATAGCGTTGTTTGGGCTCATTGGAAGCTTCGATTTTGAATTTGAATAGTCTCAAAGCAGTAGTGACTAGACTCTACGATCATCTCCTCGATCATGCTTCTTCTTCCTTCGAGAGTCCACTCTACGATCGTAGGGATATAGTGATTTCAGCATGTGTCGATACTTTGAAGTGGGGTTTGTCTTTGATCATTTTGGTTGCAAACTTCTTCACCCTTGGGAAGTTCTGAGCCACCAGCTCCAGGCTTGGAAACTTCTTGTAACACCAACTGAAGTAGCTTCCATCTCTTTCAGTGTAGGCCTTTAGCCATGGCATCCATTGGAAGAACCATCTCATTAGCAAATCATCAGGATTATAGAGAACGGTTGTGCAATCTAGCTCCATGTTATTCCAGTTTTTAGCTATATCAAAGGTAGTCATTCTTACCACCTTGAGCTGCTCATCTCCATGATTCACCTATCTTTCTGGAGGTGTTTTTGGTAGTTCATATGAGACTTCCACCACTATTCTTCTATTGAATCTTGTTGGTGAGAGGACAAGATAAAATTCTGGTTCCTCTGATTCCTGATTTTCAGAATTGGAATCATTCTCCATTTCTTCTTTCTCGGAGCCTGAACCATCTTGATCATTTCCAAAGAAATCCTTCTTGTTCACGATTTCATTCCCGTAACCTTCTTCAAAGAAGATCTTCCTCTGATTCATCTTCTTTATTGGTGGTCCTATCCTCAGCACTTTCTTCCTGCGATACAGACTCATCATCACTTAATTCAATGACGACATTTGATTGATCACTGCTCGTTTTGGAGGCAAATTTGGCTTGCGGTTTGTAGCTCTTCATTCTTTTTGGAGGTTCAGTTTTGGGAGAGTCAAACTCTTCTTCCTCTTTAGACTCAGAAGCTTTTGATTCATCAGACGAGCTTCCTCGAGGTTCAAGCAAGAAGGGGCAAGGTCCTTCTTCTTCTTAAACTCCTCACCCTTTGAGCCATTTTGGGGCTTTGAGATTGGAAGGGCTTGTTCTTCTTCTTTAGAATCAAGATCATTCAACCCATTATCCGGGCTTGTTGGAGCAATTTGCATTTGGGGATCGAGTTTGGTTATCTTGAATCTCTTCTTCATCAAGAAAGTGATCGCTCGAGGATTAGCCACACGGCTTCGAGCATTCCTTTTCATCGCCAGATGTCAATTTTCATTCATTAATCCAAATTTCACATTCATCACCGGATTTGGTCTGTGAGGACTCAAATTTGAAATCTGCTCCTTTTTTTCTTGTCGACTCTCACGTCCTTCTCTTCATCGATGTACTATTTTGGGAAGTCAATGGCCTGCTTTTTTCCACCTTAGCTTTCTTTCTTAATGGCTCTTGAAGCCTGCTGCTTCTTCGCTTTGTTTTTCAAAGATTCGTGACTTTTTCTTCTTTATTCTTGTCCTCGAGGAGAGACTTCTTGATGGGACCTTTGTTTTCTTCACACCTCTCGGATTTCTTCTCGCTTGGTGTGATTTCTCACTGCACAGAGTCATTAGACTCGTAGCTTTCTACCACTTCGCCTTCCTCTTCTTTTTCAGAGAGGCCTTGCTACCGCTTTCCAAATTGTCACCTTCTGCTCTCCTTGGGGTTTTTCTTCCAATTCACAAATAATTGTGGAGACATTACTTTGTGAACATTCAAGGGCTCTCCTCATCATCCTCGATCTTCCTCCTAGCTTCTTCTTCATCACAATACTCGCTAGCCTTCCATGAAACACCTTAGTCGTGGGTTTTTCTGTAGACTTCTTTAGCTCAAATTTTTTTCTAACCACTTGAGATTTGGTCAAACAGATAACTCCAAAGTTAATCTGCTTTCTTTAGAACTATTATTCGACATTATCTTCAACTCACGATCAAGCACCGTGTCATGTGCAAAGGTCCTCAAGACAAGATGCATTTTCCAACTATTTCAAAGAAGGAACTCGTATTCTCTTAAAACTCCTTCTTCTTCATGTCTTTCAGACTAGGGTTTCTTTGGTACCCCATGATCTCCTTTGCTTGTTCCATATCGACATCATCAAGGTTCTTCACCTTCGTTAGGAAAACCTAGGCATCGATTGAGGTCAAGATTTCAACTTTAGAGAGTGACCTTTCGACCTCGGTAGAAAGGGTTCCGAGTTTATGGAGGCGCTTTGAGTAGAACTCTTTTGACCAGTCAACGATATACTCAAGTGCTAGCCTCAAGGCATTCTCGAGAATCCAAATTTTCTTTACAAGTTCGAGAATGTCTCTCGAACTTCTTTTCGGATTTCTCAAACGACTTGGTTCCGAAATAATGCCGTTGATTACTCACCGCTTTTCCATTTGAGCAGCTTCAAGAATGTGGGTATTTGATATAGAGAGGTTTATAAGAGATGGCCGATTGTGATTTGGTAAAGGCTCGGAGGTTAACCTATTTTGCTTTTTGAGAGATTTTAGGTTCTAAAATGGGAGGAGAAAGGTTCGATGGTTTCGATAACTGCTTGCAGATTTGAATTTGTCTTTATGGCGCTCCTTCTAACTCGTGATAACCAAAGATGTGTCAACCACCATTGGTTGCATCGATGCCCAATAATGAGTCAGAATTCCCCATAACTTTTCGCTTAGATATTTCCTTTTAGAAGAGTAGACGCTTAATCGACGCGTGGCTTTGACTTGCCGACCTTTTTGATTCGTAGAGTAGCATGGTAAGGCAGCTATGGACTCTACGTTTTCCTTTGTTGACTCAACGATCAATTTTTAAGAAATGCTGCAGTGGATGGCTTTGACTTTTATCCTCATTTTGATGCAGCATAGTTTGATCACTGATATATTCGAACTTATCTCCTCATTTTGAATGGTTGAGCAATTGTCCAATTTTCCAAGCTCCTTGCAAACTGGAGTACCCTTTCGTAGGACTACGATCGTCGAGTCAGTCTTCAGATCGTTGAGGTCAGACCGCGATCGTGGAGTTCTCTTCAACCTCGACTCTACGATCGTTGACTGACTTGGTCCTTGAGATGAATTTGATCAAGCAATTCTTCTGGGTGAAGGTAGCTCAGGAAGGGCCAACCTCTTAGAGTGAGCTAAGGGTCAAGTTTGTCCCTGAGGCGCTTTCCAGATGAAGTACTTTAGGATTTATTTGCATTGACATCTCATTCGACCTTTTTCTGGTGGGGAGGTCCTCTACCAACTTTAGACAATCAGATTGTTGAAATCGTGGTGTCCTCCTCGCTTCTACACTACGATCATATGTTCGATCGTAGTACTTCACACGATTTCGAGTCAGGGTGGTCGAAAGGTTATCGAGAGTACGCTTTTGAGACGCTCCTACCGACTATGGATCTTCATTTGTTCATCACCACAAAGTTTTGGGACTCAGAGTCGGTACATTTCTTCATAGTATATCTCAATATCATTGCTTTTAACAATGATCACCGCTTCCCCATTGTTGTCGATGCTTGTTTTCCTCAGATGTGATTCCCTTTTCTACATGTGTATTAGAAGGCAAATTTCAGATATCTCCTTCTCGATCGAATCACCATTATCACTTAGATCTCTCTCAGATCGTAGGCATGAATATTTTCAGATCGATAACTCTACGATCATTCGACAAAGACTACGAACGTAGTCTTCTTTGTCGGCCTTGTGAGTGTGAAGTTCTCGCTTCCGTAATGAGTTCCTCTCGATCGATGCTCGATGATCCTCTCGATGTGAGCTTCCTCGAGGATTCTTCTCATATAGCATGCTTTTTTGATTTTAGCATATAAGACCCTTTTCATCTTTTAGTTGTACGGCCCGCTTCCATATACAGATTAGCGCCATGTGAGCTTCATTCAAAGTTAGCTCATGGGGTCTTCAAGGATAGTGCTTGACATATAGAAATTTTATCGTAATCATTTCGAATAGTCCTTAGCCTTCACTGGTTTAGTCTTCTTGATCAAGTCTTCGCTTCAAAGATTCCTTAGTGTGGTCGGATAGACTGTACCTGCAGTTTAAATATATTTCTATTTTTGGTACCCATAATTAAATGGGTCCTCGCTAGGTTAGTTTTCTAAACCCCTGTTCCTCTTATATTTGGATAATCATCACATTTATCACCAACAGTCATATTCATGCATAAAACTAGTTTTAGATAATACATTTTGATATGCATGAAGGTGAGTGTGTGTAAGATTTGACATTTAATAACACACTCTTTATCTTTGATGGTTTCATCATTTGCTGGGTTATGTTCACAATGTTTAAGTGTTCACAGAGTGAGAATCAACTCTACGATTTAGGAGTATCTAGTTGATTCATGGAGGTGATCAGTTTCTACACATCATCAAGATACTCTTTTAGAACTAATCATACTCTGTGTGTTATCAAACACTTAGAGCAAGGATTTTACATACATACTAACCCACCAAAGAAAGATTACTTTACATATAATTAATTTGGCTCATGATGATCTTTTACGACCCATTTCGTGTTTCCTTCAAGGTGTCATCTTTAACCTAAAACTTGGATGGAGAAAAGTTTATGTACATTTGAGTTTCCATCCTCGTGGTACTTTCTCTCTCACCTTTTTAGGTAGATTATGACTTCTCGATGTATCATCATTATGGTTCATAAGAAGGTGCATTTATGATGTACACATATATAATAGTGAGGAACCATACCTTTTTACCGCCAGCTTCTTTAATGTCATTTATCTTAGATATACTTAGTTTATGCATCATGTGCATAGCTTCACATTTGCTTCCTCGATAACTTGTTGCTTCTTGTCAGCCTTTAATCAATCAGTCATGGTCTTGCAAGATGTGTGCTAGAGAATCTCAAAGATCTTTAGTTCTTTGACATCTTTCAGCTTCACAAAGTTTGCACCCAAATGCCGTCACTGCATACACATTCGAGAGAAGATCTTCTTTTTCTCTCGATAAACATTTCTTAGCATGTATGGCCTTTTCATCTTTCAGACTGGAGGATGCTTAACTCTTTGTCGTTGATGTCTCTTGAGCTTTCTCGTCTAGTCTTCAGACTACAAGATTGACTGCAGGCAAGGATTGGTCTTGTTGATGTAGCAATCGAGAACATGGACCAATTTGAGCAAATTTTTCAGTGTATATATACATTTACCTATACATAATATTTCCAACGTGTGAGCTCATCTCGCATATAACAAGTTACTTACTACTAAACTAAGTTTAGAACAATGTTTGTGCTCTGGGATCTAACTCAAAGCGATTAGCTTTTGAATATAGCATGAGAACCTCGCTTTGATACCAATTGTTAGTTCCCAAGAGTACACAATAGATCTGTAAGGGGGGGAATAGATCCTTTTAATTTCAAATACTTTTCTTTTTTATTTTGTATTGCTATTAAATTAGTATATGATACAAACATAAGAATCTTTTCAAGCACAAATCTAATAAGTAAAAGATCCCCTTCATCGATATATTCATAATCATACATACATTGTTCGTAGAGTTAGTTCGGTTTAGGCAGTGCTAAAACATACATAGCGCTTATAGCAGCTTATAAGACATAATGTAAATGACATAATGTAAAAGACACAAGGGTTTTAAGTGGTTCGAGACTCAAGCTCCTAATCCACTCTTCCGCTTTCAACTAGCAGATTTTCACCAAGGAAGGGCATCACCTCAATCACTAAGATTCCTTCAAGGCCAACAACCTTGGGACTTCAGCTCACTAAGAACTCTTCAAGGCCAAAGAACTTTTGAACTCCTCTAGTTCCCTAGAACTCTTCAAGCCCAACAAAGTTTGAACTTCATTTAGTCCCTCCTGACACAAGACCCCTCAGCCCTGGCTTCTATTGAGTTGTTTGTTTATTTGTTGGAGTTGGTGCTGAGCTGCTAAGATGTTTTCATGCTCTGAACATCTTCTTTACTTAGCAGCTTGGCGTGATCACCCTTGAAGTGAAGTTGAGTGTTGCATGATGCTCAACTTCTTCAGTTACTCAACCACTTTGAATGATCCCTTGATGACTGCCTTGAAGATCATTCCTCTTGATAAATGATGGCTGCACATGATGGGTTTCTAAGATGACTGTAAGCTCTTCTACTAGGTACTTAGAAACTTTCTCATGCTTGCCACCATGATGACATTTGTGATCTCCCTTCTTGATACTTTATGTCTTCTTATGATGGACTTGCTAAGATGACTGTGAGCTCTTCTCTATGGTACTTAGAGTCTTCCCATGATGGACACCAAGATGACATGACGCTCTTCTTTCTCTCGGCAGTTCAGAACACTCTTCATGTAGTAGAACTCTCACTTCTACATTGTAGAACTCTCACTTCTACTTCTTTCTTTTTATGACTCTAAGTGTTCTTGGTGGATCGTAGAGTGAGCCTTCGGACTCACTATCTTACATGGTTTAGAACAGTCCACCGTTACTCTAAACTTGGCAACTTCAGCAACCTTCGATCTTTGAAGCTCTAGCAGATTTATACTCCTTCCCAATCTTTCCATTGGAAAGTAGCCGTTGAAAGCTATTCAAATGTCTTCACAGATCTCGAGTTGATAGAGGTAGATCAATGATGTGACAAGTCATACTTTCCCCGACATTCGTAGCTTCACTATTTCACCTACCCATCGAGATGTCACTTTAATGTCTTCAAGGTGTCGAAGACTTTATTTCCTCCTTCCGATTTCTCGATCGAGGTCATCCTTTTGCATCGATGCTCTCAATAAGCTCTTGTCCGAATATTACCCTTCAGATTGAACCGCTGCTAATGCTTCAATCTTCAATTTATTCGAATCTCTACGATTCTCGATGCATGTCT
Source organism: Panax quinquefolius (assembly GCA_020205615.1). Taxonomy (NCBI): domain Eukaryota; kingdom Viridiplantae; phylum Streptophyta; class Magnoliopsida; order Apiales; family Araliaceae; genus Panax; species Panax quinquefolius. Next base: position 41,421,401 of record CM035164.1, read on the forward strand.
TCAAGGACCTCGATCAGAGTGAGTGTCATGTCGATCGGTAGAGACAACACTACGATCTTGAAGAGTGTTGATTGATCTTCAATGTAGAACACCTCTTCCTTCTCTCAGCAAAGGCTTCAATACTTTTGTTTGCTTCGACCGCTCTCGAATGTCGATGGCTTGACTTCTTGCTTCGTCCCTTCCGAATATCAAGACACTTCAGATTTGTGGCGCGTCCAAATTTCGCTTTCTCCTCAGGATCTCCCGCTCACTTATCATCAATGGATCGACCCCATGCTTAATCACTTTAACCTTGTTCTTCGTGGTCGACCAATATCTCTTGTGTGTACTCCATCGCTTCTTTCTTTGTTTGGCAAACACTATGATCCTGAATACTTACAAGACCGTTGTCATCTTATCACATGATAGCTACTGCACTTGCTGACTTTCTTTAGTCATTTACTGAAGTCTTCTTTTGATCAACTTGTGGAAGACTTCATCTTGAATGGCTTCTTCAACTTAATCTTAATGCTGATTGGGTTGATGCTTGGATCTTCTGTTAGCATACATGCCATTCATTGAGTGCTTTCTGATTCCCTTCAGGTGGGATATATCTTTGCAGTGCCAACCAGAGGCTTTGTTCCTTTGGATATTCTGGGAGTGCTCATTAGATGAGAATCGTATTTGCTCTACGATTCTACCTATGCATTGTGAGCACAATTGTTGAGGTCGTAGTTCTCAAGACTCTACGATTCAAATTTCTACTTGCAGACCCTACGACTCTTAGATCAGATCTTGACACTCCACGATTTTTGTCTTGTGCTTGTTGTCTTCATCTAATCTTGCTTGACTACGATCTCTGCATGTAATCAATAGACTCTACGACTTAGAGTGTTGTCTATGATCCTTGACTTGGCTTCGGCATCAGTAGACTCTACGACTCCGAGTGTAGTCTACATTTCTGACTTGGCTTCTAAGAAATGTTCTGACGGCTACAGAGCGCGTGTCGCCTCTCACGATTCTCGAACACGACTTCCTCAAAGAAACTTCGGTCCCGAGGAAGTTCTACTCGACACACTACGATCCTTCCTCGCCTCTCTTGGCGACTCACGAACTCCGAGATCTACTATTTTGCAGACTACGATTCTCGCTCGATACTCTCGAGTTCTCCTCGACTCTCCCGCGCATCTATGATTTCGGTGCAAAGGTTCGACGATCGATGCTTATCTATTACATCATAAGATCAACCTAACATGCTTGATCTTTCTATATTTATAGTCCTTGTACATCATTTGTTTTTAAGGACTTTACAAAGCTGTTTTGCTTATGTAGGATCAACCTAACATACTTGATCAATTCATTCTAAGTCCTTGTACACATGTTTCTATTATCTATCAAAGGACTTTACAGCTTTTCTTAATGCAAGCATACTTGCATATTCATTCATATATATCATAATCAAATCTCATGTAAATAGGAATATCATTCACATGTTTATTCCTGACAGTATGTACACAAGACAATCATGTTTGATGATAAAACATATACTTTGTAACAATCTTATTCATTTATTAATAAAATAATTATTTAATTAAAGACTTTTAATTTATCTACATGGTGTTGTTTTATAATATGTGATAAACCAATAGTTTTAAGCAATGCTTTTAGAATCATGATGATGATTATGCTACTGAGATCTAAATTCTTAGATAGCTCACAAACTAAAATTGTTCCCAATCGTTGGATTAGTGAATTCGGATAGATTGGTACATACGTTACTTGCTCATTGGATGAGGATGATTGATCTCATGATCATTTATGTGGAGACACTAAAGCAAGTGTGTATGTGCTTATTGGAGAATAAGTTCACTGAACGTGACTCACTAAAAAAATACCTAATGGAGTTTTACTTGTCTGCCAATAGGAATTCCTATAGTGATAGTAGTACAAGTGATTCTTAGACTTGAGATCATTATAATATCTTGTGTATGATGAGTTATACTTTGACATGTCCCTTAAGACCCTTATGGTATATTAAAGGCTATGCTTGGGGTGTAATAAGTTGTACATGGAGATAATGAATGATCAACAAAGAATCTACGCCTTCTAGTAAAAGGAGAGAATGTCATGTGATTCGATAAATGACAATCCAGTAGTCATTGGCCAAGGCAAAATGAAATCAAAAAGGAGTTTCTAATTAACATTATTTGGAGTTGTGCATCTGATAATCGAAATACATATAATTAAATAAAATAAGACTTGACATTAATTCCATGTCTTATATTTAATTGGGACATTGTATGGTGGAAGGATTGAATTGTACAGTAACTATTTACTCAAAGGTTCTTTTATGATTAATGTTAAAATCTATATTATCTGGAAAGTCGTTGATCGCTAAGGAGGCTTATTCTTATTGTAGAATAAATGTTATTTATTTAAATGAATTAAATAGTTTAATTTATTGTATTAAATGAGATTAGAATTGTTCTAATTGATTTACTAACAACCGGTTTAATATTGAGAACCTAAAGGGTCACACCGCAAAAGAAAAAATTTATTTAAGAAGTAAATGGCATAATAGTAATAATAAGTTAAATGTATTTAATTTAATCCACCACAAGAAATAAACTAATTTTGACATAATATTTCGTCGAGATTAAGGATATTCCGTCGAGGATATCTTACTCCCGACGGAATATTTAGTTGATAATTCGGTCGGATATAGGCGCATCGAGATTAAGTCGATCGAGATTTCAGTCTGGAATAACTAACGCCGATATAACCATTTCCAACCGAATATTTCGTCGGTATTAATATGTCCTCTATGGAATCCATTCCGTCAAAATTATTCAATCGATGTTAAGCTGCCACGTGGCACCACCTTCTGACATGTGTAAATGACTAACTCCGACGGAATTCCGCCAAGAATAAGGAGTTTTTTTATGTTTGTTCTATTTTGGAAACATCCAGGGTTTTAACCCATATTTTTGTACCTATAAACCTGTTTATTTTACTAACAACACATCCAACATAATAATAACCTTCCAACAACATATACATATAGTAATAACTAACTTTTATTCTCATACAAGTCCAATATGAATTACACCTCCAACAATAATGAAAATACTCTAATTTTTCACATGATATACAAAAATGACATGTAATTACAAGGTTTAAACTACAATATGTCAAACATCAACTAAACTACAAAAAATGAAGCTTCCAATTAAGCTAAACTAAAGTAAAGATTAATAAAGAGAGGAGGATCATCGGACGGGCGTCAACGCTGCTGCTTTAGCGTATGAAAATCGTCGACGTCGTGATCGGAGTGAGCAGCCTCCTCGACATCGCCAACATTTCATTATATTCACCCAACGAAATATTATCGCTATATATATAAACATTACCACTATATAAACACAATATGCATAAGCTAAACAATCACAAGATTACCTCGCCATGATCATCCTGCTGATGTGCTGCTTTCGCCACTACATAAGGTAACTCCTCAGGACTCAGAGACTGCAAATTCCCGCCAAGTGCAAGAAGAAGATTACGATCTTGATAGTCGGTCGTCGTCGATAAAGTTTGTCCCCAATACTCCTTGAGAATTGTAAGCTTTGTGGCCCACCTCTCCACGAAATTGAGAAACATCCTCGATTTTAAAGCCCTAGGCCTTTTAGATGTTACTCATATTTTTCAAAATCAACTACCATAGAGTGAAGGGTTTGCCAACTGAAGACATTTTTTACTCATAACTTTATCTGCCTCAAGGTTTGTATGTACTAAATGTGCAGTGGAGATTGTACCCAATGTGTCATTGATCAGATAATTAATCAACAAATAACTTTTGAATTTCATGCAAAATCAGACTTATTGGGAAATATGAGAAAAAAAAAGAAAGTTATAGGAAATTCAACAGTTCCCAATAAGTGGTTCACTATATTGTACTTCCTATTGAATTCCTGAACAAAGTGGTTCACCATTGAACCACTTTTGTCTAGAATTCAAGAGGTGGGGAACCACTTATTGGGAGTTGTGAATTTCTTACAACTCTCCATTTGGCTCTCATATATTTCCCAATAAGTCTATTTTTGCAGGAAATTCAAAGATTATTTGTTGATTAATTATCTGATCAATGATACCTTGGGTACGATCTCTACTATACATTTAGTACATGCAGACCTTGAGGAAGATAAAGCTATGAGTAAAAAATGTCTTCAGTTGGCAACCCTTCACTCCATGGCAGTTGATTTTGCAAAAACATGAGTAACATCTGAAAAGACCTAGGGCTTTAAAACCGAGGATGTTTCCTGATTTCGTGGAGAGGTGGGGCAAACTAGCTTTTACACTTCTCAAGGATTATTGGGGGGAAACTTTATCGTGTTAGTCTTGAATATATAGTGCATGAGAAGTTGCAATCTATTTGTTCAAAGAATATAATATCATCAAGACATTTATATAAAATACTGAAAGATATATATGTTAATATACTCAAATGACAATGATTTAATTAAAAAAGAAAAAGAAAGTGTGCAATTATCTTTCAGTAAGTGCACACTTTCATCTTTCTCCAATTTGTTGTATATATTTTGAAGATACTGCTTTGTGGAGTCAAATTCACGACTGATTAGGTTAATCACAGATTCATATTATACTTTCACGATAGAGACTGTGAGAGAATGTATTTGCCAAAACAATGCTGATATTTGGTTAAAAAACATTCAAACAAAGTCGGTCTTAAGGATGCTGCAGTTGAGTTATTGATAGAGTATGTTCTCTCTTTTATTTATTTTAATTAAATCATTGTCATTATTATTTTAAAATTTATTTTATTTATTTATTTTGTATTATATTATATGATATTATATTATTTAAATGCATAAATTTAAGGAATGTAATTAAGTTAATTAATTAATTTCATTTCATTTTATGTTATGTCATGTTATGATATATTATTTTTATTTTTATTATTTTATTAAAGATTGTGGCAAACTAAGTAAATACTACTTAATTTATTGAAGATTGTGGCAAACTAAGCAAATGCCATAGTTTATTTTACCAATGGAAAACTAAGCAAATATTACTTAGTTTATTTGTATTTTCTTTTATTTACCAATGTTGAGACTACTTATTCAGCTTTTATTTTAATCGTAGAAAACTAAGCAAATGCTACTTAGTTTATTATTTTATTTTATGTTATTATATTTCAATTATGTTATGTTATTTTAATTTATGTTAATTTAATTTATTAGCTTTGATTTTTTTTCTGGATATTTTTACTTATTTAGTTTATTTTAATTGTAGAAAACTAAAAAAATAATATTTATTTTATTATTTTATTTTAGGTTAATATATTTTAATTATGTTATGTTATTTTAATTTATGTTAATTTAATTTATTAGTTTTGATTTTATTTTTTCGTGATATTTTTAATGTAATCATGTGGAAAACTAAGCAAATGGTACTTAGTTTATTTTTCCAATGATAAACTAGGTAAATGTTACTCAGTTTATGATAATTATTTTATTTTATTTTGTTATTATTATTATTTTATTTTATAGTGTATTATATTATATTAGTTAATTTATTAAACTTATTTAATCTTCCTAATATTTTATTTAGTATTATAGTATATTATAAAATTTAATTAGAATTAATTTAATTATATTATATTATATATATTTTTAATTTTATTGTATTATTTTATGTTATATATTTTATTTTATTTATATGTTAATATATTTAAACTAATTTAATTTAATGTATTTATAGTTAAGTATTGATTAATTTTTTACCTTCTATAATTCCCATGAAAATTTTCGTCGGAAATAATTCTCACTACAAACAAATAAGTTGCGTGCTATTATTGTTTCCCAATTTCAGCAACGTATCAAAATAATCTCAATTTCAACAACAATTTCATCTCAATTTCAACATCAATATATCAAAAAAAACCCAATTTCAGACCAATAATTTCAATAGTCTCAATTTCATATTCCAACATAATCATATCTTTAAAATAGACAACAATTATCAAGGATGAAGTTTAAATTCTAGCAAAATATCAAAAATTCATCTCAATTTCAACAACAATCTATCAAAAATACACCGAAATTGGGTCCTAAAATCAGTCCCAAATTGAGTCCCAATTCAATCCCAAAATAATTCCCAAATCCACACGGAATTATATAAAATCAGTCCCAAAATTATCAATTAATTAACAAAATCATATAAAATCAGTCTCAATTATTGATAATTATTATCACACACAACAATGACCATATGCATAACCATATATTAGAAAATTTAGGGTTCCACATCCAAATTAATTGATAAAAACTAACCTTAAATTGGGCATTATAACAGTTTGTATATATGAACGAGAAGGAGAAATTGAACTGGAATTGAAGCTAAAGTCAGTCACTGAAGATTTTGATAGACCGAGGTGCGACGACAAGGGGTTCCGGCAGCGGAGGTGTGGCGGCAGGGAATTCTGGCCAACGAGATGAGAGTTACAAGAGAGAGAAAGAAATTTTTGGCTGGCTGCTGCGCTACTGATAATGATTTAGGTTTTAAAACATCCTAATTTTTAACGGAATTTCGTTGCAATTATTTCCCTCGTTTATAACTTAAGTTCGAATGAATTCTGTCGGTATTAACACTGTAAGACCCCGAATTTTATGAAATGAAAGTATTCAATTTTTTATTTATTTAGTAAATGGTTAAATTAGGGGTGATAATCGGTCCGGGTAACTCGGTACCCGATTCGGATTCGACCCGAAAATATGATCCGGGTCTCGGGTTCGGTAGCCTCCTGAGTCGAATATGGGCCAATTTGGGTTATAAGACAGATCTCAAATTTGAACAGAGTACTATTCGCTAATTTTATGGTTCGAACTCGCCTCTTTCATCTGAACCTTACTCAATCCTTACTCGATGAACCTTACCCATTTAAGAGTTCTGTACTTACTCGATCTCTGATAAGGAAGTGGAAAGGTTAGTCGCTTGATTCTTCAGAGTTCAGACTTGAGATTTCTCACTTCACAGTTCACACTTCAATCGCGGAATCGCCTATTCATTTACATAAAAATTAAAAGTTTATAGGCTCGAGGGGGTGAGATTTGAGAACCCGATGATCAATTCTTCCCACTAAAGAGGCTTCGATACATGAATATTTAGTGATTCAATCTCGAGAATCACTAAAGCCCTATTCCCAAAAGATTGATGAAAGTTTGGTTCAAGCCATGAAGATCGAAGTGTAAATGCAAGTTGTGTAAGTCAGTTCTTACTTATATATATATATTCTTCCTCTGATTACTTCTATAATCTATAGTTTTGTTATACCAAAAATCCCCAATCAAAAAATTAAAACCTTAATTTTTAGCTTTCAAGCTTCAATTAGATCTTATTCAATGGAACACTTTGATGCTTGGTATATACATTTCTTCTGCATTCAAGATAGTTACGTACTTTAAGATAATACAAAATTCCTTGCCGGAACTCCCACGAGATTTTTGTAATTTAATTTTAATATTTATTGAATTAAATAAATATTTTCGATGATTTAATTATTAGATTTAATAATTAATTGATGCAATTGTGGTAGATTAATTTAATTATATGTGTTACATTTATTAAATTAATGTGAAAAATTTTATTATCGAAATATGTAATTATGTGAGCTTATTGTATTAAAAGAAATATTTAATTAAGCATGATGTTATTTAATTAATTTAATTATTAATTAGAGAGTTAATAATTTGACATTATTTATTAATGAGAAAATTATTTATGTGACTATGTGAATTTATGAGAAATTATTATATTTTATTTAAAATATATTAAATAAAATATTGGAGTTATTTTATAAGGAGTGTGACATTAATTAAACTATAGTATAAGAAGTTTATCAAATTAAATGAGAATGAATTATATTGAATAGCCAAACAAGGCCTTAGTAGTGGGTTGAGGCGATTAACCACGAATTGGTTAGCGACCACACTACAACTCGTCGATTTAATTATTATATCGACGTCTTCTTCTTCATTCATTCCATTATTGCTAAGTGTAGAAAATTATCACAGAGAGAGAATTAAGAAATTGAGAGAATTATGAGTTGTTTGATTGATTGAGAAAGTTTAATCCCTCCTATCTACACTAACCTGTGAGTAATTCTCTCCAACCCAAATTCTACTTTTACGTCATTTAGTTTTTTATTTTTTATTTTTATTTTTATTTTTTTTATGAAAATGGCTTTCAATCAAGTTCTGTGGAATTTTTGTAAATTGGGAAATTGAGTTAGGAATATATGTAATAATTCGAGTAGCATAACATGTTTTATATATATTTTATATGTTTCCATATCATAAGTTTTAGTAAATGATGACTTGCTATTTCAAAAATTTACAGAGTTTGGGTTTTGGCCATATGGCCTTATACGTGATATTTCATGTATTAATCATATATTATCCCTAAATTTTACATTAAGTATGTTGTTATGCATGTTGATACTGAAGAGACCAAAGTTTAAATAAACGGATTAGGTTATTATAACGAATCCGTAGTGATAATTTTCATGTTTTATTTTCAAAACCTTCAAGAACATCAAAGTCAGTGAAATTGCATGCTTAAACTCTGTGATTATATGTTTTAATGGGTTAAAATCAGTCTTTAGATGTTGAGTAATGTTTGTATACGAATTATATCATGTGGGTATGTCTAATTTCGAGTAGGAAATAAGAAACTTGAAGAAATTGGCATGTTCTGCGATTTTTCGCGAACTGCCATTTCTACATGTCTGGTATCTGCCATTTGCTTTAACTGCTTGGCTCATTTCTGAGCATAAGAGTCATATAGTAATATGTGAAACCATGACGCCATTGACGAGCATTGACGTGGCCGTATGACGAGAAATCGATCTAAAAGTGGCGCCATGACGCCACTCTCCAGAAAGTTCAGAAATATAATTTTTTAAAATGTTTAAGTCTAACAATGTGTGTTAGTAAATTAATGTAATGAACATAAAAATATGTTATAAGTATAATGTGATGTTAAAATAGATGTTTAACATGTAAATAACATAATTACATGTGGATTGAATTATTGAATACATAATTAGCTTGTTATTCATGATGTGTAAATTATGTGACAAAGTAGTAAATTAACTAAGTATAGTTAATAACCAAAGTTTAAACAAAAAGAATAATCATTGATGATTAGTTAAGTTATAATTAACTGGTATTGTGAATGTGAATGGTATGTAGGATTAAATTCAAAGAACGTGCTTAGTTAAAGTGTAATCTACACGCGAGGAGGCAAGTTTCTAACCTACTTGTCATTATTGTTCAAGTTTATTAATTACCTTGAGTAAATTATCATTATTATTATTCAAGTTCAAATGTTATAATAAAGATTGATTATCTTTTCAAAGCATGATTCGGTTATACAATAATTGTCCTATTGTAGACTTCATGAGATTATTATTCAATTTGAATATCATTATTATTGAACCTTATTAGACTAGCGAACCCTTATTGATTCGACTAGTCCATAGTTGATAAGCGTTCTAAATTTCAGAACCCTTGATGAATTATCGAAACCAAACTTCCTTTAGTGCGGACTCGAATGTCAAATGAGATGAACAACCTGCTGAAAGGATTTACTTATCGTTAGCGTTAAGATATTATGCATGTGTAGTACTAAGGGTTGATCCCCCTAAGTGCAGTAGAAAGGTCCATAGTCTTATAGTATTAAAGGTTTCAAGTATAACCCTTGATAACCTGGGACATAGTTCAAGGTCTTATGACCCTCGAAATTCTTTTGATTCTTGTTATTCATTCTTGATTCAAAAGTTGAGCTTTTATTCGAGATGTCTTTGATTTATTAGCATGTTATTATCTTTGTTATTTCATTATTATACTTGTGGGCAATAGTGCTCACTCTTGTAAAATAATAACATTACAATTAAGAACGAAAGAACTGATGAACCTTCCACTAGTAAGGGCAAGGGCAAAGTTAGCAAGTGATGAAGACTTGTTATTTTATTTGATGATGTATTTATGTTTAAGACTTGAGTTAATGATGTTGTTTAAGACTTATTTGTTTATGATTCCACATACGATGATGTTTAAGGTTAGTTTAACTTTGGGATTGTATTATTATTATTATTGAGATGTTGTAACCCTTAAGGGAAGATTTTTATTCTATCTATTGCATGGCTTGCATTTTTATGGGTAGATAGATAGATGATATTTATATAGTGAACACCAAATCCGTGGAATTGAAGTACGGGATTTTTGGGGTGTCACAAGTTAATTATCAAAGTTGTGGTTATGAACCTTAGGTGGGGAACAACCTTAGGTAGTAGCCTTATAGAAAGAAGATAGTGATGGAAAACTCTTATCGAGTTATAAAAATGAATTTATGTAATTCATTGAAGATAATAAAAGACCTTATGTGTTTATGTGTTAAAGTATCGTTAGATGATACGACTTAGTAACTAAAACTTAAAATTTTGTTGTCGGGATGTCGATGTTGGAGAAGCTAGTCAAGTTTGGGAGGAAGAACCAGTGTACCTATAGTACCTCTTGAGGAGGAACCCCGTGTACCTATAGTATGCAAAGCGGAGGAGGAGCCTCGAGACATTCATGTCGTTAGGGAGCAAGCTGATGCGAGAGAATCATCTCCATTGATCACCGTTGTTGGTCGGGAGCATGAACACGAGGCCCGATCTGAGGAGGATCTGAGGAGGAATTTGTTGAGGAAGAGGAAGAGGAAAAGGAAGAAGAGGAGTTACCACGGTACACCGTTGATCTTTGAGATGTATGACCGTTATCTGACCAAGTAACGTGGAATTTACGAGACGAGGTCCGAGGATTTGGTGAAGCGGCGGTTATTCACATATTACTCTCTAGAAGCGAAAAGAGAGGAGATTTCGACTCTTCACTCTCGATGGCAAATGTAGAATGGGATTTGGTCCATGAGAAGGGTCAAATTAAAGATAAGGCCAGGAGATAGTGAAACCGAAGAAGGAACTAAAGGAAACCTCCGAAAAAATTTGAACATATAGAGAGAGGAAGGTTTGGGTAAGAGAATCGCGTCGGTGATCGTCATGAGAGATGATAGTCGTCTGCAAAGAAAGCGAAGATTGGGGAAGCGTACTCTACACTTAATAAAGGCGATGAATGAGACCCAAGATCGAGTTTTGAGGTACCCAATCCGTTCGAGGGACTACCATTGTACATGATGGATCGCGGAGACGATGCATCGCATCTTAGAAGAGGAGAGTAGCAAGGCTAATCGATACCTTGGCCAAGCGGTGATATGATTTGTTTAATTATGTGAAGAACTTAATTAGTTTTTTTTATATAAAAATTCGATATGTTTATGAATGAAAGAATATTTGAATGTTTTAAATCCCGTGGATTCTTTATTCCAGGATATTGATGTAAATAGCAGTTATGCTATCGTTTAATGTTAAAACTTTGATTTGAATGCAAATATATCAAGTTGTTTGAGATGATGTGTTAAGAGATATGTTAAATTGTTGAGTAATGCCTTAACTATTTAGAGAAATAAATAAAGTTCTAATAAGCGTTTATTTAACAGAAAAATGCCGCCAAGGAGAAGACAACAACGTCAATTGGCTCAGGAAAAGTCTACCAATAATAACAATAATGCCAATGCTAATCCTGTTCAGCAGTTGGTGAACTTACTGACTGGAGCCATGAATAACCAACCTCAAGCTCCACCAAACACAACGTTTAAGGACTTCAAGGTGGTGGGACCGCCAGAGTTCAAAGGTTCCATGAACCCAATCGAGGCTCAAATGTGGGTTATGGAGATGGAGAAGGTTTTTCACGTTGCTAGGGTTAGAGAAGACCGAGAAGACCACTTTTTTACAACGTTTATCTTTGAAGTTTGAGACTAGCTCTTGGTGGCAAACAAACAAAGTCGCGAGGAGGTGAAGGTGTAATTACGTGGGAGAGATTTAAAGAGATGTTTTTTGAAATGTATTTCCCAACTAGTTCGCGAGAATCGGATGGAAGTTCAATTTACTAGAGTTGAGCGAGAGGAAACATGGCGTGCTGACTACGCGTGGCTAAATTCAACGAGTTGGCAAGGTTACCCGTGTCAAAGTACACACGGACGAGAGAAAGGCCAGAAGATTTGAACAAGGACTAAAGCCTTGGGTTTACAATAAAGTATCAATGTTTCAAATAAACATATTTGCCAGAGTATTGGAAAAGGCCATCCTCGCTGAAGGAGGAAGCGATGCGGTGACCAAGTACAATCAAGATCAAAAGAAGAAGAAGAATGAAGGTGAAGTTAATAACAAGGCCGATTAAGTAGCACGGAGGTGGAAATTTCAATCGGAAGAAAAGGTGGAATGACGACTCATCATCGGGGAAATCGGCAATGTAATCGGAAGAAAAGAATCGAAGCATGCCCGACTTGCGGAAAGCCCATCTGGGAGTTTGTATGAAAGGAAAAAGAGTGTGCTATAATTGTGGTCGGGAAGGCCACATAGCACCAAACTCAAACCCAAAGAAGGGTGCTTGTTTTACTTGTGGTTGAAGGACCATCTGGCGAAGATTGTCCCAAGAAGGGATCGGGAGGTCGGGGATCGAGGAGGAAGCAGGGGAAATAACGGTGGAAATGCCTTAACCATCACCGGACCAACCGCAACAACAAACCCATAAAATGGCCTTGGGACTTTCAACGTGCGGTCTGAATCTGATTCGATCTCGTGATGTGGTGTCGGTATCATTCCGATCAATAAAATTAATGCTTATGTTTTATTTGATTAGGTGCTACTTGTTCCTTTATATCAAGCGATTTTGCAAGAATTTAGATTTGCTAAGAATGAATTGGATTACCCATGAACATAGAAATTGCGAATAGAGAATAATCCTGTTAAAATACGTACATAAGAAGCGTAGAGTGGATATTAAGGGTAATATCATGAGCGTAGATCTTATCCTATTCGACTTGGGGAATTTGGCGTTATATTGGGAATGGATTTGGTTATTCAATTACGGTCTTTGTAATTGATTGCCAAAAGAAATATATTAACCTTATGACTCGTCGAAAGGTTGTTTTTATGGTAGCAAATCGCTGAAACAAGTGAGTTGTCGACGATGATGACGAGCCGGGAAGTTGTTGAAGACAAAGTACATGTGGATATACTTAGCTTACATAGTCGACGATCGAAAAAGAGAATCCAAAGGTAGAAGAGATCTGGATTGTGAGGACTTTGTCGATGTATTTCGAGACGATTTACGGGACTTCCACCGATAGAGAGTAGATTTACGTGATCGATTTGGCGCGGAGCGCTCTCGATATCGAAGGCACCATCTTAGAATGGCACCGATGAGAGATGAAAGAATTAATGGTACAACTACAAGAATTATTGGACAAGAAGTACATTCAATAGAAGCGTATCGCCGTGGGGAGCGCCGGTGTTGTTGTTTAATGAAAAAGAAGGATGGATCGATCGCGACTCTGCATTGACTACTGAGAGAACTGAATAAGGTCACGATTAAGAACGGATATCCATTACTGAGGATCGACGACTGTTTGATCAATTGAAGGGAAGCGAGATACTTTTCCAAGATAGACTTGAGAAGCGGTTATCATCAATTGAAGGTGAGGCGGAGGATGTCACAAAAGAGGCGGCGTTCGAGCGCGATCACGGTCACTACTGATTTTTAGTAATGTCGTTTGGTCTAATGAATGCTCCTGCGGCATTTATGGGACTAATGAATGGTGTGTTCAAGCCGTTTTTGGACAAATTCGTAGTTTGGTATTTATAGATGACATTTTGGTATATTCCAAAACCAAAGAAGAACACGAAGAACATTTGAGGTTAACGTTGAAAGTATTGAGAAGGGAGAAGTTGTACGCTAAATTTTTGTAATGCGAATTCTGGATCGAGTGAGTACAATTTCTTGGTCACATGATCGATAAAAAAGGAATTTTGGTAGATCCATCAAAAGTAGAAGCCGTGATTAATTGGGATCAGCCGAGAATGCCATCAGAAGTAAGAAGTTTTCTTGGATTAGCAGGATATTATAGAAGGTTCATTCAAGACTTTTCCAAAATCGTAACTCATTATTAGCGAATTTAACTCGGAAAAGGCTGTGAAATTTGTTTGGGCGGATAAGTGTGAGAAAGCTTTCAAGAATTGAAGAAGAGGTTGAGTCTGACACTTTGTATTATCTCTTCCGGATGATCTGAGAAATTTTGTTATTTTATAGTGATCGTCGCGCATAAAGGACTTGGTACGTGTGTTTGATGCAAAATGGCAAAAAGTCATTAAGCGTATGCATCACGATAATTGAAAGATTACGAGAAGGGATATCAGACCCACGACTTGGAGTTAGCTGCGATTTGTTTTGCTTTGAAAATTTGGAGGCACTATCTCTACGGGGAGAAGTGTGAAATATATCTGGACCCACAAGAGTCTAAAATATATTTTTACGGAAGGATTTGAATATCGTCGAAAGAAGATGGTTGGAATTAATTAAAGATTACATTTGTGAGATTTTATACCATCAAGAAAAAGCAAATGTGGTTCTTGGCGCCTTAAGTAGAAAGGGTTAAGTGAGAAATTGATGATGTTAACTTGCTTAGGAGGAGCTAATTAAAGAAATGGAGAAACTGGAATTGGAAGTGAAGTATCTAATGGATATTGATGAGAAGCTATTTCACATGCAATCTGGTACAACTCTACTAGATAAAGTGAAGGAGGCTCAGCTTTAGAATGATGAATGCAAAAAGGTGACAAAGAAGATATCTGAAGGAACCAGAACCAAGATTTAAGATGGATAAGGAAGGAATCTTTGAGATTTGAGAGTAGAATTTGGGTACCACCGATCACAGAGATTAAGGAAGATATTTTAAGCGAGGCTTCATAGTTCACGATATTCGATTCACCTACAGTAGTACCAAGATGTACCAAGATCTTGAACAACATTTACGGTGGCCAATTTGAAGCGTGATGTTGCGAGAATGTGTTGCCAAGTGTCGACACATCGAGAAAGTGAAAGCGGAACATCGAGAGACCAAGTGGATTGCTGACAACCGTTAGAGATCCTAGAATGGAAATGGGAACATATTACAATGGACTTACGGTGGTTGGCCTTGAAAACTCGGAAAAGGCTACTGACGTTGATATGGGTTATCGTTATTGGTGACGAAATCGCACACTTCCTTCCGATCAAAATAAGATTCAACTTAGATCGGTTAGGCGAGGCTATCGTAAAAGAGATTGTTTGAGAGCACGGAGTTACTGTGTCAATTGTTTGAGATAGGGATCCGCGCTTTACATCAAATTTACGGAAGCGTCTTGAGGAATGCATGGAGTACCCAATTGCGAATGAGTCGACTTATCACCCTCAAATGAGATGAGACGAGTGAGAGAAACGATTTAGACATTAGAAGATATGCTAAGAGTCTGTGTGATGGACTTTAAAGGAAATTGGGATGATCACCTACCTTTAGTAGAGTTAAACTACTGACAACGATTACCACGCTAGTATATAGGCATGCTGCATTACGAAGCGTTATCTGGCGAAAAGTCTGCGAACTCTCAAAACTTTCTTTGGGATGAAGTTGGTGAAAGACAATTGCTTTAAGGCGAAATTGAGTACAATGAGATGGCGAAATAGTCAAAGTGATCCGAGCACGGTAGTAGCGGCGGCTCAAGATCGACGGAAGAAATCTGTTGATCCACATCGTAAAAATATCGAGTTTGAATCGGTAGTTATGTTTTCTTGAAGGTCTCTCCACGGAAGGGAAGATCGAGTTGGAAAAAAGGAAATTTGAGCCCAAGATTCATTGGACCCTTTGAAATCTTGAGAAGAATCGGAGAAGTTCGTCGTGCGAGGTAGCCTTACCTCCGGCACTCGAGAATGTCCTGAGCGTTTTCCATGTTTACGTATTACGACCATACAAAGCCGATTACAAACATATAATTGAATCTGAACCCCACATTTTGAGAAAGACTTATCTTACGAAGAAATTCTGTCCAAATTGTCGAATGAAAAGAACAAGTTCTCGAAAATAAAGTTATACCTTACATTAAGGTAATTTGGAGGAACCACAATGTTTGAAGAAGCTACGTGGGAACTTCGAAGAGAATATGATGAAGAATTACCCTCATTTATTTACTTAATTATTTATGGCGATTACGGGGACAAAATCTTTGTAAGGAGGGAGAATGTAATGGGTTGAATTTATTGAGTCGTGATTACGGGGACGAGAATCCTTTTAAGGGGAAAGATGTGATGAGCGAGATTTTTGTAATTTAATTTTAATATTTATTGAATTAAATAAATATTTTCGATGATTTAATTATTAGATTTAATAATTAATTGATGCAATTGTGGTAGATTAATTTAATTATATGTGTTACATTTATTAAATTAATGTGGAGAATTTTATTATCGAAATATGTAATTATGTGAGCTTATTGTATTAAAAGAAATATTTAATTAAGCATGATATTATTTAATTAATTTAATTATTAATTAGAGAGTTAATAATTTGACATTATTTATTAATGAGAAAATTATTTATGTGACTATGTGAATTTATGAGAAATTATTATATTTTATTTAAAATATATTAAATAAAATATTGGAGTTATTTTATAAGGAGTGTGACATTAATTAAACTATAGTATAAGAAGTTTATCAAATTAAATGAGAATGAATTATATTGAATAGCCAAACAAGGCCTTAGTAGTGGATGAGGGCAGTTAACCACGAATTGGTTAACTGACCACAACTACGTCAGTTTAATTATTATATGCGACGTCTTCTTCTTCATTCATTCCATTATTGCAAAGTCTAGAGAATTATCACAAAGAGAGAGAATTAAGAAATTGAGAGAATTGTGAGTTGTTTGATTGATTGAGAAAGTTTAATCCCTCCTATCTACACTAACCTGTGAGTAATTATCTCCAACCCAAATTCTACTTTTACGTCATTTAGTTTTTTTTTTATTAAAATGGCTTTCAATCAAGTTCTGTGGAATTTCTATAAATTGGGAAATTGAGTTAGGAATATATGTAATAATTCGAGTAGCATAACATGTTTTATATATATTTTATATGTTTCCATATAATAAGTTTCATTAAATGATGACTTGCTATTTCAAAAATTTACAGAGTTTGGGTTTTGGCCATATGGCCTTATACGTGATATTTCATGTATTAATCGTATATTATCCCTAAATTTTACATTCATATGTTGTTATGCATTTTGATACGAAGAGACCAAAGTTTAAATAAACGGATTCGGTGTTCTAACGAATCCGTAGCGACAATTTTCATGTTTTATTTTCAAAACCTTTAAGAACATCAAAGTCAGTGAAATTGCATGCTTAAAATATGTGATTATATGTTTTAATTGGTTAAAATCAGTCTTTAGATGTTGAGTAATGTTTGTATACGAATTATATCATGTGGGTATGTCTAATTTTGAGTAGGAAATAAGAAATTAGAAGAAATTGGCATATTCTGCGATTTTTCGTGAACTGCCATTTCTACAATATGCAATACTGTACAT
The DNA here is from genome assembly GCA_020205615.1 of Panax quinquefolius. Classification (NCBI taxonomy): domain Eukaryota; kingdom Viridiplantae; phylum Streptophyta; class Magnoliopsida; order Apiales; family Araliaceae; genus Panax; species Panax quinquefolius. Next base: position 41,438,959 of record CM035164.1, read on the forward strand.
GTGCATGCAAACTCCATCACTTAATAAGAGTCAGCATCAGCCTATGCACAACCATATGTATTGACGCCGTTGATGATGATGCCGTTGACCGGTAGCCTTGTGAAGTTCTTGTATGATGTCTAGAAATCGATACAAAAAAGTGGTATAAATATGCAATTTCCTCTCTCAAAGGATTCGAAAATATAATTTTTAAAAATGTTTAAGTCTAACAATGTGTTAGTAAATTAATGTAATGAACATAAAAATATGTTATAAGTATAATGTGATGTTAAAATAGATGTTTAACATGTAAATAACATAATTACATGTGGATTGAATTATTGAATACATAATTAGCTTGTTATTAAGCGATGTGTAAATTATGTGACAAAGTAGTAAATTAACTAAGTATAGTTAATAACCAAAATTTAAATAAAAAGAATCATCATTGATGATTAGTTAAGTTATAATTAACTTGTATTGTGAATGTGAATGGTATGTAGGATTAAATTCAAAGAACGTGCTTAGTTAAAGTGTAATCTACGCACGAGGAAAGTTTCCTAACCCTACTTGTCATTATTGTTCAAGTTTATTAATTACCTTGAGTAAATTATCATTATTATTATTCAAGTTCAAATGTTATATTAAAGATTGATTATCTTTTCAAAGCATGATTCAGTTATACAATAATTGTCCTATTGTATACTTCATGAGATTATTATTCAATTTGAATATCATTATTATTGAACCTTTTTAGACTAGCGAACCCTTATTGATTCGACTAGTCCATAGTTGATAAGCGTTCTAAATTTCAGAACCCTTGATGAATTATCGAAACCAAACTTCCTTTAGTGCGGACTCGAATGTCAAACCGAGATGAACAACCTACGAAAGGATTTACTTATCGTTAGCGTTAAGATATTATGCCGCGATGTAGTACTAAGAAATGATCCCCCTAAATGCAGTAGAAAGGTCCATAGTCTTATGATTGTTAAAGGTTTCAAGTATAACCCTTGATAACCTAGGACATAGTTCAAGGTCTTATGACCCTCAGAATTCTTTTGATTCTTGTTATTCATTCTTGATTCAAAAGTTGAGCTTTCACTCAGATGTCTTTGATTTATTCGCATGTTATTATACTGTTATTTCATTATTATACTTGTGGGCAATAGTGCTCACTCTTGCTTATTAATAACATTGTAGTTAAGAACGAAAGAACTGATGAACCTTCCATTAGTAAGGGCAAGGGTAAAGTTAGCAAGTGATGAAGACTTGTTATTTTATTAGATGATGTATTAATGTTTAAGACTTGAATTAATGATGTTGTTAAGACTTATTTTTTATGATTCATACAGATGTTTAAGGTTAGTTTAACTTTGGGATTGTATTATTATTATTAGGATGTTATAACCCTTAAGGGAAGATTTTTATTCTATCTATTGCATGGCTTGCATTTTTATGGGTAGATAGATAGATGATATTTGTACAGTGAATACCAAATCCCGTGGAATTGAAGTACCCGGATTTGGGAGTGTCACACCACCAATGATTAGTTGTAAAGGAACTTGAGCGTTCTGTAAAATGAACTTACAATTGCCATGCTCATCAGCTCATGTTACTGATTTTGTAGTGTTATTAGTGTTCATGTCTTGGTAGTTCTACTAGTGTTAGTACCAATAAAAGTTACAGAGCTCCAAATATTCTTCAGCGTATCCTTAGTCTCCTCAGCAATGTCCACCCCGAATCTGATCTCATCTGCTTACAGACATGTCTCCAAACAATCCAATCTATCCATCAATTTTTGGTTTTATTATTAGTCACTCTACTTTTACAATTTTCTACTCATAATTTTCAAACTAATTTTAGGCTAAATTGGTATCCATCCACAAATCAGTTGTTGCCTTACTTTGGATACTAGTTCAATTACTGGTCGTGTCCTTCTAGTGAGTTTACTACTATATGGGTTAGTCTTCACTGCTGTGAAAATAAGTGAACAAATCAACATGGGAATTTTGTAACACCATAACTTTAGCAATTCCAAGGAGAGAGACCCTATAAATTAAAATATACGAACCCTGAACCATTCTTGAATCAGCTTTAAACCATTCACCCCCCTTTTTTAGTCATATAGAGCTCCACTTCGATTTGTATAGAGATATGAATTGACTATGAAAATCATAAACTTAATTAGACTGATAGTTGCATAATACATGAAGAATGCTTTTTCTTCACAAATATTGCTTTGATACCAAGTAGGTTTAAATGCTTTCTAAAGACATCCATATTTGTAAGTTTAGTAAAGCAAGAGTAATTTTCCTTTCATACTCTTGTTTACAAGTATGAAAGAAAGGAAAGAGTAAGTTATTGCAAATTCATCCTCACTTAGTTTAATGAACTTACAATTGCCATGCTCCTGTTACTGATTTTGTACTGTTATTTGATATGCATAGAGGATAACTGTTCTAACTGTTAAATTGTGAGCTGCCATTTCAATGAATATATTTAATAAAGAAAAGAGGTGAGACAAAGAAAGTAGGCAGGTTCTTTGGTTCAAATTCGGTAATTTTGTAATCTTGTTGTCAAAACACTTTTATCATGTCTGACATACATTTTGTCACTACGATTCTGGCATACCTTTGGTGAATCTTGAACTTAAATAAGTATATATATAGTTCTAGTTTTTCTTTGGATTTTACAATACTATTTTTATGTGAGCATGGTAGGTAGTTTCGTTGTATTTTAATTTATTTGACATTGTATTTCAAAATATATTTAGTTGAATGTAATACTCGATAAGGCAATTTTATTGTGCATGCATATGTTAAATCCTTTGTCTCTAATTACAATTTACGATAATTTTTGTTTGTTTATTTGAGGTAACAATGAGATCATAAGTTTGATTGAAGACCCATCTGGACCATCTCAAGTGCGAATACTCAAACCGAAAATCGACTGAAAATGCTTCTTGAGGTTGAAATTTGAAGTTGAGCATAGAAAAAAAGAAAAAAAGCGACCTCAAAAGCATGGGATGAGTTTACTATTGTGACATTAAGAGATGGAACCAAAAGGTTGAGTGCAACATTGCCACTCGAAGGCTTGCTCTTCGAATACTGGTCTACCGGTCATTTGAATATGCACATGAACTCCTGCTCTATTCGGTTGGCTTCAATTTCTGGTTCCGGAAAACCCAAGCAGCAGGTATTATCTTATCCTTTTTTAGAAGTTGAAGGTAAATCTGGTAACTTGAATTTCTTCAAGTATGATAAAGAAAAAGTAAGGGAGCTCTTTGCTAAGATGATATGTGTACATGAATACCCTTTTCGTATGATTGAGCATGAATTTTTCATACTATTTTTGAAAACTTTGAATCCAAGATTTGATCCCATTTCTAGGATGACAGTAAGGAATGACTGCATGAAGCTTTATGATTTAGAGAAGAAAAAAATTAAGGCCTTGTTTGATGGTATTAGTAGAATAAGTTTGACATCTGATTTGTGGACTTCTAATCAAACTATTGGTTATATGTGCCTCACTGCTCATTTTTTGGATTCGGATTGGAACTTGCATAAAAGGGTTATTAATTTTTGTAGCATGATACATCCACACACTGGTCTTATGATTTCTGATTCTATTTTGCATTGTATAACTGAGTGGGGAATTGAAAATAAAATATCAACTGTGACTCTTGATAATGCATCTGCAAATGATTCAGCTGTAAGACATCTTAGGGATAATTTTACCTTTGAAGGTGGCCTTTATTTTAGTGGTAAAATATTTCATGTTAGATGTTGTGCCCACATTCTTAACTTGATGGTGCAAGATGGTTTGGGGATTATCCAAAATGTTATTCAAAACGTTTGTGAAACTGTCAAGTACTTGAAAATATCTCCATCTCGTCTTCATAAATTTGGTGAGATTGTGGAAAATTTATAATTACCATCTTCAAAAAGATTGATCTTAGATGTCCCCACTAGGTGGAACTCCACATATGCCATGTTAGAGTCTGCTTTGCAATTCAAGGATGTGTTCCCATTGTACAAAGAGAGAGACCTTCATTATAACTCTTTGCCTAGTAGGGAAGATTGGGACAGGGCTGAGAGGGTTATTAAATTTTTAGAAGTGTTTAATGAAGCAACAAATGTGTTTTCTGGCTATGAATATCCTACTTCCAATATGTTTTTACCTGAGATTTGGAAAATCAGGGAGTTGTTGAATGAAACTATTGTTGATGATTGTGAATATATGAAAGAAATGGTTTACAAGATGAAAGAGAAGTTTGATAAATATTGGGGACAATGCAACTTACTGATGGCTATTGCATCTATCTTAGATCCAAGATATAAGATGCAATTAGTTATATTTTGTTTTCCAAAGATGTATGTCAGTGAGTTTGAAGCAAAAAGGAACTTAACACTTATTCAAAATGCTTTGCAAGAACTGTTTGATGAATATGTGGCAGTTTACAATGCAGAACAAGTTGTTAATAGTCAATGTGAAACTTCAAGTGCTAGAAATAGTGTTAAACCAATGGTTTCTGTTGGTGGATCTAAGAGTAAGACCAAGAGTAGAGCAGAGTTTGACAGTTGGGCTCAAAACATGGACATTGCATTCCCATGTTTGAAGTCTGATTTGGAAATTTACTTGGAAGAAGGGAGATTGGTTTGTAATGTTGATGATAATTTTGATGTTTTAAAATGGTGGAAGGCAAACACTTTAAAATTCAAGGTTTTGTCTAGAATGGCAAGAGATATATTGTCCATACCTGTGACTACTGTGGCCTCAGAATCAAAATTTAGTGCTGGGGGAAGGGTTCTTGACTAGTTCAGGAGCTCTTTAAAACCTGACACGGTTCAAGCTTTGATATGAACATGTGATTGGTTGCGGGCTGAGTATAGGATTAAGAAAAGCATGATTGTAAGTATTAATTTGTTTAATTTTTATTACATAAATAAATACATATGGAAATAATATCATGGGTTAATATTAATTGTTTGACAATGTAGGGCGATGAAGATTGATCACGGGGAGGTGAGCTTGGAGACGAAGTCTTGATCTGATGAAGAAAATATTGATATGATGCATTGATGTTTACATTTTAGTTTTTAAATTAAATTGTTGAACTGTTTACTTTGTTTACTATTGAACTGTTGAACTTGAACTGTTGGACTTTAGTTATTTTGTTTGGAACTTTGGATTTTCAATTGAGCATTTTGGAATTTTGTTTATGAAATGGTGCCAAACTACTAGCTTTAGTGCTTGAGTTTGGAATTTGGAGTTTAAATATTTTGCTTGCAACTTTAAGTTGATAGTGCACAACCATCAAGGAGGCTAGTTTGGTGTAAAGTCTAAAAAAAAAGATAAGTTTCTTATCTTTTTTATTTTGACATTTTCAATTATTTATTACAAGTTAGTTTTTTACTTATTTCTAACCAATCTATATATGCAGGATTTAAGAGTTTATAGTTGCTAACCCAAAACAGTTTTGGTGCATACCATTTGCTTACCCAGAATAATTAATCTATACAGGTGCTATGTTCATTTCTAATAGCTTTTTCTTGTTACTTGTTCTTGACTATTTTCTATATTGTGTACGCAGGTTGATGAATACTCTCGGACATCAGTCCCCTCAATTTAGGTTGTTGGTGATGTTACAGATAGACTGAATTTAAATCCAGTTGCTTTGATGGAGGGAGGTGCATTGGCGAAGACTCTGTTTGCGAATGAACCCACAAAACCTGATTTTAGGTACTTCACCCATTCACACTTAATTAATTGGTAGCCTTGAAAGAAAGATTCTTATTATACGGAGTCGATTTGAATAAAATATCATTTTAAATGAAAGATTCTTATTATACGGAGTCCATTTGAATTTGACGGTCTTTATAAGGCCTTTAAAACATTTCTTTCAGGCACATGAATTGTTGAAGCAGAAGAACCTGGAAAGAGAAGTAAATTTGTTGAGATGACAAGTACCTGAAATTAGCAAAACTGAATTTAGACAAGTATATGCAACATGTGTTGATCCCTCATATTTCATTTCTTTAGCAGCAGGACATAACGCAACTAATTTGATTCCAAATGGCCATGTTCATCCAAAAACACAGGAGAGAACTGTGGAGCATTTGGAAAGGTCACATATGAAAAATGACTTGAGCTTGTGCGAGGCTTTATCAGATTCTATGGGTATTAACCAAGTCAACGTCCCATTGCAAGAAAGTTTGAGTGGTGGGGCTTCAGTTGCATCTTTTTTTAGGGACTTTGTCGTGAAACTTTGTTTGTCTTTTAAATCTCAAAGCCAGTTACCATCAATTTTGGTTATCATTGTTGCTGCGATATTCCTCCTAATGCAGGTATGTAATTTTTAACTAGCATTACTTTTGTTTTGTCTGGAAACTATTTTCCTAGTGCTACTGCTCTTTTCAAGTATATTGATTCTGTACGTAACATTTACATGCAGATGACCATACAATTTCTGGCTACAATTTCTTACCGGATGGGGCATGTTTATTTTTTTCTTGGTTAGTGATATGTTACCGGATGGGGCATGTTTGTTTTTCTTGGTTAGCGATATGTTTTTTTCTGACGTGATTATGCACTTTTCCTTATTTTCTTGTGTAGGAAAATGGCTTAGCAATAAACAGATACGTTGTAACTGGGTGACAAAAGGTGCTGGTACTAATGATGACAAGTAGAGTTAAGATGCCAAAGTGTTGTAGAACTAACATGTGACGCCCCCAAAATTAGGTATACATCACCCATCTTGAGTCGCCAGATACATGGTACAAAATTCAAATACAACTTAATAATACAATTGTTGTGTACAATACGACAAAACATAAACTGTGAGTTTGAATACAAATATTGTCTACCAGAGAGTATACAAACTCAAAAGGAGTCCTCATTACAATTATTATCACACTATATCACATAATAGTGAGGACTACTAATGCACCATCTAGGACCATCACTCCGTTCCCCGACTCGTCCCAGCTATATTATCATTTCCTGAAGAGAAAAGTGAAAGAAAGGGTGAGCTCAACTAGCCCAGGAAGAAATATTATAACTAAGATAATGTAGAATAAATTATCATTAGCCTTAAACAGTGTTAAACTGATACAATATAACAAACATCAAGTTTAACTGCAGCGGAACAAGCAATCCATTAAAAGAATCAAGTAGAGAATAAAATCTACTATCTTTTATGATTTAAAAGGTTTTTCATCACTTTTATCATTGGGACTCGACAATAATAAATAATCCACATCATTGAATCACCCCACACTCTGACGAAGGATATTCTTTAGTATCACGACTACAATTATCCATGCACTACGGGCCAAGAATATTTGTGTATTCATTAATGGTCATGATCATGCCAACAACTGTCCATCAATGCACTACGGGCCAATGAGGACTTTTACCACATCATTTGTAACATTACGGTTATGATTACACCGGATAATCCCTGGTCATAATCATACCAAGTCCATCTATGCACTGCAGGCCACAGATGACTTTCAATAAAATATAAACATGAGAATGATGACAATGATATAAGAATTCAATAAAACAAGTTCAAGAATTAATTTATCCGAGAACCATAACATCCACACTTGCCTCTACGTGATCTTTGCTTTGTAGAGTAAAATTCAAGAATGCTCAGAAGAATATTTCCATGAAAAGATACTGGATGAAACGCAAATATAAAGGATATTCCACTAAATTCATGGAGTATAGAAGTTAAAGTTTTAACCAACCGAGTATAATAAAGAATGGAATAACAAAAGAAATCACCATACATGCGATAGACCCTTGCAGGCGTTATTCCAATGTAATAAATAACGGAACCCGGTCCTGTAAAAGCGCGTAGACGAGATATTCCAATGAATAATAAATAACGAACAAGGTCCGGCGTAAAATGCATAGACAGGATATTCCAATAGAATAATAAAGAATGGAACCAGGTTCGACGTAAAATGCATGTGCATGTGGGATAGTCCAATGAATAATAAAGACTGAAATAATAGAAGAATTTTACCAAGTATAGGGTAGCCCGCGTATATCTGAGTTATTTCAATGAGAATAATAAATAATGGAATAACGAAGTTCTCTTCATGAATACAAAAAGAAATAACACCCTTACATTAGTAGGGGATTGAATCTTCTGATAGTGTAGTAACATAATACTCTTCTTCTTTCTCTTATTCTCTCTATACTTTCTCTCTATATAAACTTGAATGAATTAAGTGAAAATAATGAAGAACTAGGCCTCTATTTATAGAAGATTTCTAGCTTAGCACTTGCATGTGAAAAAAGCAAGTGGCTTGACGAATAGTGATGTGAAAAGAAAAGTGGTTTGGCGCCTATAATGTGAAACACCAAGTGGTTTGGCCTTTTGTAATGTGAAACGACAATTGGTTCGGCGCTTTGTAATATGAAATGACAAGTGGTTTGATGTCCGGTAAAGGTAATTACTATTGGCGAAAGAGACTCTTAGATGATGACATATACGGGCCCCATAGAATAACCAAATTTACCACAAACGTCTCATAATAGACTCTTTATATACATCGAGGATTGAATAAATATTACCACAAATTATTTTATTTTTAATCAACACATATTTAATCTTTCAACAATTATTAATCATTAATATTATAACTTGTCGTCTCAATTATTGATTTAATAATATAACATATTATACGAGATGATCTTGTGACAATAATTGAATCAATAATATAAGAGATATGATCTGACAATTCTTGTAGCAATAATTGAGTATAAGCGGTGACTTCTCACGTAAGCATCAATAATCAATACCGTGTCTACTACTATGCGAACCACAGCGTATTCTTCATACTTTTTTTACTACCGTAGTTCAACGGTTTTAACGGTAACACCTCCGTAGTTATTTTTATAGAAAGATAATTTTGTCGTTTTCTAACTACGACAATACTTCCGTTGTGGGGTCCACCAATGATTGTGCCGTCGTATAATATTCCCTAACAAAAAGAATATTCCCTGAGCAATCGAATACTATATAACCACTTGCTTACTTTGCAAAATTTGTAAATATTACCCCCAACTATAACATTATATCAAATCAACACCATAATATTCAAAAATATAATTCGAGAAAATTATTCTTTATTCATAAAAGTTGGGGTCTTACATAACAGTTGGTAATTTTCTTAACTACATGGTTTCTTGGTAATCATCAAATTATTTAAAAAATTGCTCATATTGACATTGGTAATTACAGAAGTAGCAATACAGGACTATATGTGTTCGTTGAACTAGTTCTTCCACCAATAAAATATAAATAGCTCTTGTAAATATCATTGGAAATAAAGTGAGGGTGATGTGTATGCAAGAGATTGGATAAATGTAATGATGTTACTAGAAATTGTATCATAGAATAATTAATATTGTAAATTTATCATTGTAATATTTGTAACACATGTATTTTTATATATAAATGAAATTGAAGTTTTTCTAAGATTTCACTTTATGTCTCATTTTGGTGTGATCCATCTCAGACTCGAGCTCGAAAAGAATGGCTTTCATGAATTACTCGTTGTGAAAAAACGAGTCGAGTAACTCCGTTGTAGAGTAGTATTCGAGTAATTTACGAGTCGAACTTGAGCAGCCTTAGAAATTATCAGTTCGAATTTGAGTCGAACCTGAACACAAATTTTCTGATCCGAGTTGAGCTTGAGCATTATGTGGTTCGGATCGACTCGGGCTCATTTTTACCCCTAGGTTAAATTGATAAATGGTCAAATGAACAATTAATCGGATAAATGAGCAAATAAAGAGAGAAAGTGGGATAATTATTGGGCGACTAACATGTGGGAGACAAAGGAATAATGGAAGAAAGAAAAAAGGAAAAGAAAGATACAAAACCAAAAAGAGGAAATAAAGGAGGGGCCTTGGATTGGCATTAATTATGTAGCCAAATTTTCAGCACTCTCATACTCCCGTAGCCAACTTCAGTAAAATGAAAAGTGAGAAAAGAGAGAAGAGAGAAGAGAGAAAGGAAAGAGAAAGGAAAGAGAAAGAAGAAGAAGAAGACGAAGAAGATGATGATGAAGAACCAAGATAAGGTAGTTTCTAAACTAAATCCATAAAAAAAACTTGGAATACATTTCTTTTGAAAATTTTAAATCCTTACTAAGTTGAGGTGTTATGTTTATGTCTTAAATGGTATGAAACCATGGAAGCATGAAGGATGAAACAAACTATGAAGCAATAAGAACTCAAAAGGTAAATCCAAAATTTTTCATCTCTTTAATTTTCCTAAGAGTTAGATTTGTTGAAGGTATAGGAGATCATGATGGATCCAAAGTAATAAAGAAGTATATGATAAAGATTTTTTGTTTAATCTATGTCATAATAAAATTTAAGATCAAAAAGTTGGGCATATGTTTGAGGATGAAAAGAAGTTATGTTAAGGACTTAAATCAAACTTGTAAAAGTGTTGATGGTTGATTTATGTATAAAATCCGAGGAGGAGGATCTATAGATTAAGAAGTTATGGAAATATTCCAATTTGAATGGACTAAAAATGATTTAAATTTAAGTTGTGGTGAAAGTTTTTGTAAAACATGTTAAACGATGAAAAACTTAGTATTGAGGGACTTTGGAGCCAAATTTTGGACTAATTAATGAATATGAAACATTATGAAATCATGGGGATTTTGTATAGCATGTTACAAGCTTTTCATAGCCTCGAAAATAGACTAATTCCGACATAAAATGAAGAAGTTATGAATATTTGAAGTATATGCGTTAAAAGTTGCAAAAATCTGGAAATCGGAGTTAAGTGTCTATGGTCGAGCATCTAGGCGCTGGGCTCGACGCTTAAACTCTGTTCTTGGGCGCTTAGGCGCTTGCCCAAGGCCAAAGTTAGGTACCTAGACGATGGTCAAGTGTTAAGCTAAAATCTGTCTGGATGTCTTTTAGAAAATTGGGCATAACGTTTTCATACGAAATCCGATTGAGGTGATTCAGGATGATTCGGAAAGATAACAAGTATACCTAAAACTTTCATTATTTATGTATGAGATTTGAGGTCGGTATCAAGGCCTAAAATGGCTATTTTTGGTACTGATGTGCTTTCAGAGGCAATTAGACGACGTCGGGCATGCACGTATGCAACGTGTAATGTTTTCGATGATAAATGATGTTGTTCTAAGTTTTAAAATATGAACATTATTAAATATAATGACATTTAACATTAATCATTGATGAATTAGATAAGTATGATATACATATGTTTGTTCAATTATTTTCATTTTACAAAAGTAAGTTTGGTAGGACTTGCCGACACTCTACTTTTTCTAAAGTAGTTTGGACCACAACTCAATTATTTTTAAAACGTGTACAAGTTGGCTGAATTTTCTCGGTGGGACCATAAATTCTACTACCATTATTATATACCTCATTTGGTTATTTTGTCAAAGCAGGTGTGCTAGTTGTTTACTAAATTTTCAGTATAAATAGGTTGCTCGATTGAGTAACTAAACACAGAGTATCACTACACTAAAAATATTGAATTCTTTTACTACAATATTGTGAGTATTTTTATTGAGTGTAAGGTTACTCCAAGTGTAGATAAGGAATGCAAGCATGGTTTAAGTTGATCAATTTCACAGAAAGCCGAATCAAAGCACATGCTAAGGTAAGGGATATCATTATTGTGGTAAGGGGTATCATTTTTATGGTAAAGTGATATCATTTTCTTTCATACTCCATATTATGGTAAGATGTTATTATTCGGCTTCTCATTAAATGATGAAAGGTCATGAAATGATTAGAATATCCTTAATAGTTTGTGCTTCATCTAATATCTTGAAGTGGATCTTTCTATTCAATCTTAAGTTATTATTTTTGAATCAGGAACCATACATTAATTGTACTTTATATTTTATCAAGAATTCTAATCGATTTTCTGGATATTATGTTGGTAATTTGGACTCTGGATAATTAAGATAGAAATCACTAAGATTTATCTTATCTTATTATTCTGATTATTTATGTCCATTCATTATATATATCATTGTCATCATCCTCATGTTTATATTGTGATGAAAGTCATCTTTGGCCCATAGTGCATAGATGGACTGTTGATTGGTATGATTATGACCAGGGATTATTCGGTGTAATCATGACCTGTAATGTTACAAATGATGTGGTAATAGTCCTCATTGACTCGTAGTGCATTGATGGACATATGTTGGTATGATCACAACCATGCGTTCTCTTCGGCCAAGGGTGCAAAGATGAATTGTTGTTTGGCATGATCATGACCATTGGTGAAAACACGAATATCCTTGGCCCGTAGTGAATGGATAATTCGTGGTTGTGATACTAATGAATATCCTTGGCCGTAGTGCATGGATAATTTAGTGATATGAATTATTTATTGAGTTGAGTCTCAACGATGAAATATTAATTTATGGATGTGATAATAACGAATATCCTTGGCCCGTAGTGCATGGATAATTCGTGGATGTGGTAATAATGAATATCCTTGGCTCGTAGTGCATGGATAAATCATGGATGTGATACTAACGAATATCCTTGGCCGTAGTGCATGGATAATTCGGTGATGTGGATTATTTATTTAGCTGAGTCTCAGCAGTAAAATATTGATGATAAACTTTTAAATCATAGAAGATAGTAGATATCATGCTCTACTTGACTCTTCTAAAATACAGTTGTATGTCTTTGGCTCGTAGTGCAAAGATGGACTGTTGATTTACTTGATTATAAATATGAATTATGGATTTCACTATAATCTTTGGTGGTTCAGGTGATGACAGGTGATGAGAGTTATCTTTGTCTTGGGTACAACAAAGAATTGTTGATGGGTATTATAGTAATGAAGTATTGATGATGGACTTTTAATTTGGAAGAGACAGTAGACATTATGTTCTACTTGACTCTTCTAATGGATTGTTGATTCCGTTGCTATTATGGTTGAAAACTTTTATCATCTACTATATGTTCTAAATCTCTGATTTATTATTGATGAAAGCTATTGATAATGTAATTATCTTAAGTAATGATATTATTTACTGGACTATTTGTGCTCACCCTTTTCTTTCGCAACCCCTTTCAGGTAATAAAAGTGTAGATGAGACTAGCAGAGAGAACAGGGGTATAACGTGGTGTTTTGAATTAGTCACAATCCTAATAAAATTATGAAACGATGTGGCATAATAATTGTACTGAGAACTTAAAATGTGTGTGACATATTTTATACATCATTTAATATTTAATTTTGGTGAACCAAATAGGCTGATGCGAACTCGACTTTGAAAGCGTCAAAAATGCACTCCATTAGAAAGAGAAGGACATAAATATTCTCGCGTTCCCTTGGAGACTTGAAATATTTACTGCTATACTTTATATGGCATTGTAATAATTTGAGTATGAATATTGTCGTATTATATACGTTACAATATTTGTATTGAAACTCACAGTATATGTGTCGTCATATTTTGCACGACAGTTGTATAAATAAAGTTGTCAGTAGTGTATTCTTTGGCGACCCAAGATGGGTGGTGTATACCTATTTTGGGGGCGTCACAAACACTACATCCGTCGAAATTATTATTAGTGTTGGCGAGAGATTATGGCGCCATTGGTGGACCTTGTTTTCGACGGAATTCCGTCGAGAATAATATATTTACGACTGAATTATCTTCGACTGAATTGTTCAGTCAAAAATAGCTTTATCTCGACGAAATGTATTCAGTCAGAGATAATTCCGTCGGAATTAACCCCTTTTCTTGTAGTGATCTATGGTGATAGAATAACTTAAATAGCTTAATATTTATTATTTAATATTTTGAAAATATTAAATATAAGTTAATAAGAGGAGTCTTATTATTATTATTTAATTTCTAAAGGAGTTTAAAAATTAATTAATAAAATTACTCTAATTAATTTATAGTTGGATTAGAAATGTAATTAATTAAATCAAAAACCATATTCCTAAATAGTTTAGGAGGGTTACCTACATCTATAAATAAGAGGAGTCTTATTATGGGTAAGGGTTACACAAGTTACACACTTTATTCCAAGAGTTGGGATAATACATATAATTTTATAGAGATAGAATGTAGGGATTTGTCAAACACCCATCTTCTTGAATACTTGTTCTTCCTTGGTGGATCACCTCTAGGGGCCAAACACTTGGGTGACTAATGTTGATCAAAGGAACCTAGTGAATTCAAGGAGAACATGAAAGGAATTGGAGGTGAACTCGTACCTGAGGAAGCTTGTTTCTACAAGGGTATGAATATGATCTCCATCTCTTTTCTATTGATTGATAATTATGCACAAAGTATGATAATGGTGATGGTTTGTATGAAAAATTTCGAATTCTATTTTATCGCGCTTCCGCACCTTTTATGTGATCAGAGCCTAACTTTGTGATAATTATCGATCTTGATGATTCCATGTATGGATGGTATGCGATTGGATCGGATTTTCTAGGTAAATTTTTTTCTGATTTTTGCTATCAATGTAGCGGTCTCGCCTCCCTCGTTTCGAACATGGCGTGGCCGCACCCCAACCCAAAAAAATGTTTACTAGGGTTGCGGTAGGCGCAGTATGTCTCGATTCATTCAGGCGCGCGGTCGCGCCTAACACTAGAATTTGATTGCTTTAATTTTAATTTTATTTATTCAATTAAGATAAAAGGTTTATTTTGAATTGAAATATGATTAAAAATAAGCGTTTTACTTTAAACTGGAATTGGATTCCACGTTAACTTGAATAAAGGAGTTTATTCACATATGGAATAAGATTCCATATTTCCTAGAAAAAATGAGTTTACTCACATATGGAATAGGATTCCATTACACCTGACAAACGGGCAGGCAGGCCCGGGCCGGCCCTCTGACGGGCCTCGCCAAAACGGCCCGGGTTTTGACGGGCCGAAAAATATAAGCCCAAAGTTCATGGGTTCACGGCGGGTAGCCGGTAGAGTGTTTTATGCCTATTTTTTTGATATTTTTTGGGCCCAAAATTGAAAGGTGGCGTGAGGGTAAAGCTTCAACTGTAGAGGCCAAAAAGGCTTGGATTTCTATGGGCCAAAATATATGACCAAAGCCCGCTTTTTTTGCGGCGATAGTAAGCCGACCATGAGCTTTGGGCTTGTTGCAGTGTCTAGATTCCATGTTTCTTAAAATTAAAATGTTTAATTTTGATAAGTAATAGGATTCAATATATTTTATTTTTTCAGCAATTTTAAATTAAAATAAAGGATTTTATTTGTACTTTAAATTGGATTCCTTGTTAATTAATATAAAGGAGTTTATTTTTATTAAAAATTGGATAAAATAAAATAAATAAGTTTATTATGATTTAAATTTTGATTAAAATAAAAGAGTTTATTTTGTTTCAAAATTGGATTTCTAGTAAGCTTTAAATTGCCAATTAAATAATATCAATGCATATATGGAATGGATTTATTATTCATGAGATGAATGTTATTTATTGATGCATATGTTGATATGCATGATAATAAATGAGATTGATTATGGACTATTAACCAATGTGATTGAATTTTATTTTAGTTGGATGCATGAATGTATAAGCTTTATAAACGGTGTCTGCGTACCTCGTCTTTTCTAATTTTTCTTGATGCCCTTGACTGCTGATCAAGGTTTCTATTTATTGTAAATAGTTTTGTAATATGAATAGTTAGAATTAATTTTGAAGAATTGAAGATCAAGTAGCAAAGAGTACTTGAAGACCCGTTTGTAATGGAACTCAAGATTTAAATGTAATAGCTATATTTAAATTTAATTCTTGCACCCTAGGTTTGACCTCTTGGTTCACTTGGTGGTTATAGTGAACCAAATTAGAATAAAGTCTATAATCAATCCGGGTAGAATATAATATTCTATATGTGCATGCTTATACTATATATATTATATATATTATGAAAACATGCTTCTCATGTTAATTAATATGACGCATATTATATATATATATATATATATATATATATATATGTATGCACGCTAAACAAGATGTCACAAATATTAACAAACCCCTAAAGAATTTATGGTAAGTCCTAAGCGTTCAAAGATATTTGGAATATTGAACGTCGCTTTCTAGCATGATAAAAATAATAGAGTATCATTAAATTACTATAAGTTTGTTGGCACCAGAAGGCTTATCTTAATTTTTTGAGATGTTATTTTTATCACATTTGATGCTTATAAAGAAGTTGAACGATGCTGTTTTGTTGTGTCACCACAAAGACAATATTTTTATTTATGAATATATGGAAGTGCTAGGTTGGACTTAACTTGGATAATTTAGATTCATATGTGCCACCACTTGATCAAAATAATTTAAGAGACAAAATAAAAGGAGTTACATGATGATGTAATTGACAAGAGTTCACTACCTATTTATTTATATATAGTTTGTTGTGTCAGCACAATGCTATATACATTTGAAATGAGATCCTTATTCTCACTAGGAAATCTTTAATTAGATTTTAGCATATGTTCTAAAATCTTACTTAGCAAAAGGTGTTTGTTGCGAAACACACTGCCTTCTAAGATAAAGGTGTTTATCATTGAAGGGGCTAGTGGGAAGATAATAGATCTTGAAGGAGTTCAAGAACCACAAAGCACTATAAGTCAAAAAGAGAAACCTGTAGATAGACGCATTATACCACAACCGAATCATAAATCTGGAATATTATTGAAGATACTTGGGAGGTATGGATTCATTATAGATGATGATGATGAGGTACACATCATAAAGATGATGATCTAATTACATACAATGAGGTTTAGAGCAAATGGAAAGCTGGAGACCTATAAGACCAGACCTATTTGAATAAAGTTTCAAAGAAAGTCAGGGAGTTGACTGTGATAAAACCTTATTACTGGTAGTAATGCTTAAGTCCATTTGAATTATTACTTGTGATTACAACTTATTATTACTAAATTTGAAAATGGACGTGGATACGCCCTTCCTCAAATATAAATTATTAGAGGAGAATGTATTTATGATACAACTAGATGGATTTGTTTCAATGGATGAAGCAAATGTATATGAGCTACAACAATCCATTTATGGACTGAAGCAATCTTCTCAAAAATGTAACATTCGATTTGATGAGATAATCAAAAGAGTTTGATTTTATTAAAAACAAGAATGAACCTAGTGTGTACAAAAGGGTCAGTGGGAACGCCGTGACATTCCTAGTATTATATGTTGATATACTACAGATAAGGAATGACATACCAATGCTACAATCAGTAAAGATAAAGTTGTCTAAACATTCCTCCATGAATGATTTGGGAAGAGTATCTTAATTGGGGATACAAATCTATATAGATAGATTTAAAAGGATGCTCGGCTTAAACCAAGGAACGTAAATTCATTTGATGCTAAAGCCATTTAGCATGGCAAACTCCAAGAGATATCTTATGTTGATGAGCCATGTAGTGTATCTCTCTTAATAGTCCCCATAGACTCCTGAAAAGAGAGATCGCACGAGTACCTATCATGTCTGCAATGAAATATACGAGACCTGATGATGATCGATCATATTCTGGAGAAGATCATTGTAAGACAGTGAAAACATCTTAAAGTATTTAATTAACACTAAGGATGTGATCATATTCATGCTGGGTCTGGATTAAAACTTGAGGGCTTAAAAGACTCAAGTTTTTCAGACTGACCAAGACGACAACAAAATCCACTTTAGGGTAAATCGTTTCCTTGAACGGTGGTGCAGTGAATTGGAAAGATTCCAAGCAATAAAGAGTTATTGGTTTAGTGATAAAGACAAAGTATATAGCTGTAATTGAAGCTATAAGTTGATTGTCTGGTTGATAAGTTTATTACAGAACTAGGAATAGTTCCTAAGTCTCATCTTGGATTTAAACATGTGTTGTGGCACTTTCATTGTAAGAGAATCATTGAAAGAGGAGAAGTCATTATAGAGATAGTGGACACTCAAAAACAACATTATATATCCATTAACTGAAGCTTATCCAATAGTAGGATGATCGCCACTTAGAGAAGAAGGGTATGAGATACCATGACAATTGGCTTTAGTGCAAGTGGGAGATTGCAAGTAGTATGAACACAATCCAATCATGTTTGATGATAAATCATATACTTTGTAACAATCTTATTTATTTATTAATAAAACAATTGTTTAATTAAAGGCTTTTAATTTATCAACATGATGTTGTTTTATAATATGTGATAAACCCATAGTTTTGAGCAATGCTTTTAGAATTATGATAATGATCATGCTAATGAGATCTAAATTCTTAGATAGCTCACAAACTAAAATTGTTCCCAATCGTTGGATTACTAAAAAGGAGATTAGTGAATCCGGATAGATTGGTACATACGTTGCTTGCTCATTGGATGAGGATGATTAATCTCATGATCATTTATGTGGAGACTAAAGCAAGTGTGTATGTGCTTATTGGAGAATAATTTCACTGAACGTGACTCACTAAAAAATACCTAATGGAGTTTTACTTGTCTTCCAATAGGAATTCCTGTAGTGATAGTAGTACAAGTGATTCTCAGACTTGAGATCATCATAATATCTTGTGTATGATGAGTTATACTTTGACATGTCCCTTAAGACCCTTATGGTATATCATAGGCTATGCTTGGGGTGTAATAAGTTGTACATGGAGATAATGAATTATCAATAAAGAATCTAATGCTTCTAATAAAAGGAGAGAATGTCATATGTGATTCGATAAATGACAATCCAGTAGTCCTTGGCCAAGGCAAAATAAAATCAGAAAGGAGTTTCTAATTTACATTATTTGGAGTTGTGCATCTGAGAATTGAAATACATATAATTAAATAAAATAAGACTTGACAGTAATTTCATGTCTTATATTTAATTGGGACATTGTATGTTGGAAGGATTAAATTGTACGATAACTATTTACTCAAAGGTTCTTTTATGATTAATGTTAAAATCTAAATTATCTGGAAAGTCGTTGATTGCTAAGGAGGCTTATCCTTATTAAAGAATAAATGTTATTTATTTATCTGGAAAGTCATTGCTCGCTAAGGAGGCTTATCCTTATTATGGAAAGTCATTGATCGCTAAGGAGGAACGTACATTGACTCGATGCTAAAGAAGTTTAGCATGAAAGTTTCCAAAAGAGGTCTCATGCCGATGAGCCATGGAATACATCTCTCCAAGAAACAGGCCCCAAAGAAACCTGAGGAGAGAGACCGTATGAGTAAGATTCCTTATGCTTCAACAATAGGATCTATCATGTACGGTATGATATGTACTAGACCGGATGTCGCTCATGCACTTAGTGTAACAAGCAAATATCAGTTGAATTCAGGAGAAGAACACTGGAAGGCAGTGAAAAATATCCTAAAGTACTTAAGAAGAACTAAGGATGTATTTCTTGTCTACGGTGGGTCTGAATTAAAACTAGAGGGCTTCACAGACTCAAGTTTCCAAACATACCAAGATGATAGTAAATCCATTTCGGGGTATTTGTTTACCTTGAACGATGGAGTAGTGAGTTGGAAGAATTCCAAACAGCAAACAATTGCTGATTCAGTGACAGAGGCAGAGTACATAGCTGCAAGTGAAGCTGCAAAGGAAGCTGTTTGGATGAAGAAGTTCATAATCAAACTTGATGCGATTCCTAGCATTAGAGGACCAATACCTTTATTCTGTGACAACACCGGAGCTGTTGCGCAGGCTAAGGAACCCATGTCTCATCAGAAATCAAAACACGTGTTGCAGCAGTTTCATTTGATTAGAGAGATCATTGAAAGAGGAGATGTCACCCTGGAGCGTGTGGACTCTCAAGACAATATTGCAGATCCATTTACTAAAGCGTTAACACAACAACAGTTCGATCGTTACTTAGAGAAGATGGGTATGAGATACCACAATGATTGGCTTTAGTGCAAGTGGGAGATTGAAAGTAGTATGCATACAAGCCAATCATGTATGATGATAAAGCATATACTTTGTAATCAATCTTATTTATTTATTAATAAAAGACTTATTTATTAAAGACATTTATTATCTACATGGTGTTGTTTTAATAATATGTGATAAACCCATAGTTTTAAGCAATGCTTTGAGAATCATGATGAGATCATGCTAATGAGATCTAAATTCTTAGATAGCTTAAAACTAAAATATTCTCAATCAATGGATCACTAAAAAGGGGATTAGTGAATCTGGATAGATTGATACATATGTTGCTTGCTCATTGGATAAGAATGATTGATCTCATGATCATTTGTATGGAGACACTAAAGTAAGTATGTAAGTGCTTATTAGAGAATAAGTTCACTGAACCTGACTCGCTAAAAAATACCTAATGAAGTTTTACTTGCCTGTCAATAGGAATTCCTGTGGTGATATTAGTATAAATGATCCTTAGACTTGAGATCATCATAGTATCTTATGTATAATGAATTACATTTTGACTTATTCCTTAAGACCCTTAGGATATATCAAAGGGTATGCTTGAGTGTAATAAGTTATGTAATGCCCCCAAAATAGATCCAATCCACACAACCTATTTTGAGTCGCCACGAAAAACACTTAATGAAATTTTTAAATACAAACTTCATTATTACAATTGTCGTGCAAAATACGACAACACCTATGCTGTGAGTTTTAATACAAATAGATACTAACTGTGACTTTCATCCCTTTACCTGGATAGCACATCACATTGATACCTTACAATGGTACCTTACATAATGGTACAGTCAATAACTGTTCAAGAAAACCTTCGTATATAGGAGGCCATGCATCCAAGTTATAATAGATATCATATGACTCGAAAATTATCCTTGGTTGACCCAATAGACCCCAAAGAAAAATGAGAAGATTATTATCATGTTCTTTCCAATGGTGAGTCTTCTCTTGACATATAAAGATCTCCATTGTCTCTAATTGAGAATTATATTTCAACCAAACTCCAAGATTATATAGGTACTTAATGTAGATATAATCAGCAAGTGGATGTGCCAAACCTTGTCTTATGATAACACAAAGTCGTAGGTCATTAGCCATCTTGTATGATAGTGGCAAAACACCCTTCCAAAGTTGGGTTCACCTCACCCTATTCGGTTCACCAAAATCAACGGTTAAACGACGTATAAAATACAACACACTTATCTCAAATTCTCAATAAAATTAGTTCCATACTGTTTTAGGGGAAACCTCAACAGCTATAGACCACTGTTTTATTCCCCTGTTACCCCCCGCTCGACCCAGCTACACTCTTATTACCTGAAAGAAATTTTGAAGCAAAATGGTGAGCACAAATAGTCTAGTAAAGAATATCATGACTAAAGATAATTAAATTATCGATAGACTTCGTCAGTAATAAATCAGAGATTTAGAACATATGGTAGATGATAAAACTTTTCAACCATAGTTACAGCGGAACGATCAATCCATTAGAAGAGTCAAATAGACCATAAAGTCTATTATCTTCTCCATGTTAAAAGTCCACCAACAATGTTTTAACCCTGTAACATCAATCAACAGTTCCTGTCCACAATCATGTGAATAACTCATAATCATAATTGTAGTTCTAAATTCCTTTTCGCATTCAGGACGAAGATAATTTTCATCACATGTCTTTACCTGAAACATCAAAGATCATGGTTATACCAAATCATAGTTCATGTTCATAATCATACTAATAAATTTATCTTTGCACTACGGGCCAAAGATATTCATCAACAGCTCATCTTTGCACTTCTGAGCCAAAAGATATTCAATAACAGTCATCTTTTTGCACTCACGGGCCAAAGATATTCATCAACAATTCATCTTTGCACTCTGGGCGCCAAAGATATTAATATCTCAAAGAAATATATAATCATTTGAATTTATATAAACAATAATTATAACCATGTTGATCAATTCACCTTTGCACTTAAGCTAAAGATATTCAATTATAAATTCAATGGTCATGATCATACTAGTCAACAATTCAATTTTGCACTACTGGCCAAAGAGAACCCATAGTCACAATCATACCAATAATCTACCCACCTTTACACTAAAGTGAAAGAGAAATTTCCTCACCAGGATTATAAAAATATTATATATGATAATAAAAACAATATGATCAAAAATGTATTTAATTTCAAGAGTAAGATTCAGAAATCAACGATAATTTGGTCAGGAAAAGAAACCAATTTTGTAAATGAATAGTATCTAAATGAATAGTAACTCATGAATAGTAACTTCGTGATAAATACGTAGTCTTGGTATACGTAAAAATTACCTTATACATAAATAGTGCCATATACATGAATAGTGTCATATATATGAATAGTGTCGTATACGTAAATAGTAACCCTGACACGAAAAGGTAAAAATTTCATAATAAAATTCATACCAATATTTCTGTATAATGATATTGAAAGAATAACATCATTTACGAAGAAAATAACATCCCTTACTATCCCTTACCTCAAAAAATAATACTTCTGGCTGGAATATCAAATATAATGCTGAAGGAAACTTGCACCGTATAGCAAACTTAAAGTATCAAAATACTCACAAAAATACGCTCGATAATATAGAGAGAGAGAAAAAACTTCAGTTTCTGGTGTGATTTTCAATTCTAACCTAAGCATCCCATTTATAGGAAAATGCTTAGAACACCAAAATATAAAATTTAATAAAATAATATTATTTATTAAAAAGCATAAGCATACTTTGAAAATCAAAATTCAGCACATTTACAACACATGTGTGGCTCACCAATCATAACAAAAACGTTTTTCTTTTAAAAAAATATTTAAAACTCCAAAAATCAATTATTCCGGAACTTCAATAATTCATAATAAATAGCCATTTTATCAGACAAATTTGAATCTTATGTCCATTCTATAAGAAATTTAATTCTCTACAACTTTGTAGCTTTAAGTTTTTTCAAATTTTAAACAGAAATTAACCGAAATCCACATACGGACGATTTTGTAGGCTATAATCAAATTTCAGTCAAAAATGGGATCCACCAACATGTTTAACATGTTTTAGCATTTATTGTAACAAAAATACTCTTCCTCCTCATTTATTCATATATCACACATTCATTGTGAAAATATCACCATTATATTATCGCATTATACATTTATAATGTAATATAATAATATATTTGAATGAATTATTTTATAAAAAAAGATAAAATATCAATTTTCAACAATTGTCACTTTTCTGAAAATTCCACCATTTATATCCACATAAAATAAATATTTTCCTTATCATATAAATTAATAATTAATTATTCATAAATAATATTACAGAATCATAATAATGACAACCAGGTCGTTCCCAAGAAAGAGGGGGATTTCCGATAAAAATTTATCCTTACTGGCGCACAATTAGGTGATCAAACTCCTTTCCTAGATAGAACTTCCTTAGACATTGCCAATAATGCTGTCTAATAATATTATTCAAATAATATAAATTATTGATCTGATAATGGAAAATACTGAGCAATGACAATTATTGAATCAACAATAATATAAAATAACAACGTAGCACTTATTTAATCAATAAAATAAAATATTGAGCGATAATTCTTTGTAACAATTATTGAGTAGTGCCTTCTTACGTAAGAATCAATAATTCAAAAATACATGTAATAATCTGGTGTCTTATTAAGGCAACCACGTGTATTCATCGTATTTTAACCACGGTATTCCATAGTGTTAATTCTTGAAACAACTACGTCGTTATTTGTAAAAACTCAAACTTGTCATTTTCTTCATCCGACAGTTTCTCGTTATGGGGCCCACAAATGGCTGCGCCGTCGTACGAATATTCCTCGACAACAAGAATATTCAACGACCAAATGAATATTCCCCGAAAATAATGAATATTTTATAACCACACGTATTACTGTATTTTAACCACCGGGTATTCCAACAGTGTTAATGGTAACAACTATGCCATTATTTTTAGAAAACTCATTCTTGTCGTTTTCTTCATCAGACAGTTTTTCTGTTATGGGGCCCACAAATGGCTGCGTCGTCGTACGAATATTCTCTGACAAGAAGAATATTCCACGACCAAATGAATATTTCCCGACAACAATGAATATTTTATAACCACTTGCTTATTTTACAAAATTTGCACATTTCGCCCATAACTTTAAACTTTTATCAATTTAACTATTTACTAAATAGAAAAATTGAATACTTTTATTTCATAAAATTCAGGGTCTTACAATCTCCCCTCCTTATGAAATTTCGTCCCCGAAATTTACGTACCTGGTATTTCAAAGAGTTGAGAATACTAGATTGCATCTTCCTTGTCATCATGATTTCTCCATTGCTTATTCTAGAATATAGCTTCAAAACAAAGGTTAATTGACATATCATAATTTGTCAATTTATCAAGTAAGAAATTTCAGCTTAGGTAAGTCACACACTAGCGAAGTATATTACTCGTCTCTCCCCTCCTAGTTCAAGACTCAGATCTTGGCCAACGACCATATCCCTAAGCTCTAATACCAAATGTAACGCCCCCAAAATAGATCCAATCCACACAACCTATTCTTAGTCGCCACGAAAAACACTCAATGAAATTTCCAAATACAAACTTCATTATTACAATTATCGTGCAAAATACAACAACACCTATGCTGTGAGTTTTAATATAAATAGATACCAACTGTGACTCTCATCCCTTTACCTTGATAACACATCACATTGATAACTTACAATGGTACCTTACATAAAGATACAGTCAATAACTGTTTTAGAAATTAAAATCTTTGGAACATGCTCAAGGAAACCTTCGTACATGGGAGGCCATGCATCCAAGTTAGTTATAATAGATATCATATGACTCGAGAATTATCCTTGGTTGACCCAATAGACCCCAAAGAAAAATGAGAAGATTACTATCATGTTCTTTCCAATGGTGAGTCTTCTCTTGACATATAATTATCTCCATTGTATCTAATTGAGAATTATATCTCAACCAAACTCCGAGATTATATAGGTAGTTCTCGTAGATATAATCAGCAAGTGGATGTGCACAACCCTATCTTATGATAACACGAAGTCGTAGGTAATTAGATATCTTGTATGATAGTGGAAAAACACCCTTCCAAAGTTGGGTTCACCTCACCCTATTCGGTTCACCAAAATCAACGGTTAAACGACGTATAAAATACAACACACTTATCTCAAATTCTCAATAAAATTAGTTCCATACTGTTTTAGGGGAAACCTCAACAGCTATAGACCATCGTTCTATTCTCCTATTACCCCTACTCTATCCAGCTACACTCTTATTACCTGAAAGGAATTGTGAAGCAAAATGGTGAGCACAAATAACCCAGTAAAGAATATCATGACAAAAGATAATTAAATTAGCGATATCCTTTGTTAGCAATAAATCAGAGATTTAGAACATATGGTAGATGATAAAACTTTTTAACCATAGTTGCAGCGGAACGAGCAATCCATTAAAAGAGTCAAATAGACCATAAAGTCTATTATCTACTCCATGTTAAATGTGATGCCCCCAAAATAGGTATACATCACCCATTCTGAGTCGCCAAATACATGATACAGAAACAAATACAACTTCATTAATACAATTGTCGTGCAAAATACGAAAACACATATACTGTGAGTTCAAATACAAATATTGTCTAATAGACAGTATTCAAACTTAAAAAGGAATCCTCATTATAATTATTGATACACTATTTTACAAAAACAGTGAGGACTACTAAAACAACTTTTTAGAACCATCACTCTATACCTCGGCTAGTTCCTACTATATTCTCACCTCCTAAGAAAAAATGGAACAAAAAGGAAAAGGGTGAGCTCAACTAGCCCAGTAAAGAATATTATGACTAAGATAATGAATAACAAATTATCGTTAGCCTTCAACAAAGCAGATAAAATATAATGGAGAACTAGTTTTAGATCAATATTCACAGCGAAAACAGCAATCCATTAGAAGAGTCAAATAGAGAATGAATTCTACTATTTAATAAGATTTAAAAGTCCATCATCAATATTTTATCCCTGTAACATCAATCAATATACATCTTGAATTAAATATTCATCTTTACACTACAGGCCAAAGATATTCATTTGTATCACCAGTTGGTCATGTTTATCTCAACACCTGTTCATCTTTGCACTATGGGCCAAAGATATTCATCAGTTAATCATTCATCTTTGCACTACAGGCCAACGATATTCAGTAATATCATCATTTAGGACTGAGAATGATGAAAAATATTTTAAAGAAACGAATCTAGTGAGATAAAAGGACAAAGATTAGGGATTCGTACTTTAGATAATCTAAGTTAAAAAATACTTCATAATAGACTATAGTAGAGTAAAATTAAAAAATGAAGATCAAAACATGGATACAATCAAAGATAGTAACCATAATAGACATCTTAGACAAAGAAGAGAAAATTTTATTTTTTTGTGAATAGTGTCGTATTCGTGAATAGTGTTGTATACGTGAATAGTAACCCCAACAGAAAAAGATAGAAATTCCACAAGAAAAATCATACTTTGTGAATAGTACCGTATTCGTGAATAGTGTCGTATACGTGAATACTAACCTCGACATGAAAATGTAAATATTTAATAATAAAATTCATACAAATATCTCGGCATAATGATATTGAAAGAAAAACATCATTTACGAAGAACATAACATCCCTTACCTCAAAAGAACATTACTTCTGACTAGAATATCGGATAAAGTGCTGAAAGAAACTTGCACTGAATAACAACTCTCAAAGTATCAAAATACTCACAAAATACGCTCGATAATATATAGAGAGAGAAAACTTATTTCTGGTGTGATTTTCAATTCTAACCTAAGCACCTATTTATAGGAAAATGCAAGAACGCCAAAGTTGACAAAACTTCAAATGTGGCTTCTACGTAGTACTCATCTTTGACAATTCAAGCCCAGCACTTTTGAAAAATTAATTCAGCATATTTTACCAACAAAGGACAAGAGTGGGGTCCACCCATGATTTTAATAAAAGCATTTATTTCCGAAACTTCAATAATTCATAACAAATAGCCCTTTTATCAGAAAAATAAGAATTTTATGTCCATTCTATAGGAAATTAAATTCTCTACAACTTTGTAGATTAAAGTTTTCCCAAATTCCAAACGAAAAAAGACCGAAATCCACATACGGACGATTTTCAACACCTCTATTCCGACAAAATACTGATAAAACACCTCAACATTTATTCCTTCATTTATATCCACATAAAATAAATATCTCCCTATCCATCAGTTATATCCACATTAATATTTACTTATCATATAAATTAATAATTAATTATTCATAAATAATATTACAGAACCACAATTATGACAACCAGGTCATTCCCAGGAAAGAGGGGGCTTTTCGATAAGGATTTCTCCATAATGGCGCGCAATTAGGTGACGAATAATGCTATCTAATAATATTATTCAAATAATATGAATTATTGATCTGATAATAGGAAATATTGTGCAGTGATAATTATTGAAACAACAATAATAGAAAATATCAACGTAGCAATTATTGAATCAATAAAATAAAATATTGAACAATAATTACTGTAACAATTATTGGGTAGTGCCTTCTTACGTAAAAATTAATAATTCAAAAATACTGTGCAATACCGTGTGCTATTGTGTAACCACGCGTATTACTGTATTTTATCCACCGGATATTCCAACAATGTTAATGCTAACCATTACGCCGTTATTTATAAAAACTCAACTTGTCGTTTTCTTCATCCTACCGTTTTCCGTTATGGGGCCCATAAATGGCTGCGCCATCGTACGAATATTCCCCGACAGCTTGAAAATTCCACGACCAAACGAATATTCCCCGATAACAATGAATATTTTATAACCACTTGCTTATTTTGCAAAATTTGCACATTTCTCCCATAACCAAAGCATTATATCAAATTAACACCTTATTATTCATAATAATAAATAGAGGAAATTTGATTTTATTTATAAAAAGTTGGGGTCTTACAACCTCCCCTCCTTATAAAATTTCATCCTCGAAATTGACGTACGTACCTAGTGTTTCAAAAAGGTGAAGATACCTCTTTTTTATTTCTGATTCTAACTCCCAGGTCATTTCTTCAATAGCATGATTCCTCCACAAAACCTTAACTTGTGGTATAACCTTGGTGTGTAGGACATGCTCTTTCCTATCCAAGATCTTAACAGGTACCTCCTCGTACGTTAAATCTTTGGTTATCTTGTCTAGTTCTAACTCAATAATCTGGTTCAGGTATTTCACATATTTACGAAGCATAGATTTGTGATAAACATTATGAACACGAGACATGCTTGGAGGTAATGCGAGTCTATAGGCCACATTTCCTATTCGGTCAAGAATCTCATATGGACCAACAAATCTTGGATTGAGCTTTCCTCTCTTCCCAAATCTTGTAACTCCCTTCCATGGAGCAATACGTAACAATACATGATCCCCAATATTAAATAACACGTCCTTTCGATGAAGATCCGCATAACTCTTTTGTCAATCCTGTGCCATTTGTATACGTTGTCGAATCTTTTGGATCTTTTCTGTAGTTATGCGTACCAATTTTTGTCCCAACAATGTTTCTTCTCCCACCTCATCCCAACATACTGGAGAGTGACACTTTCGTCCATACAACGCCTCAAATGGAGCCATGCCTATACTTACTTGATAACTAATGTTGTAGGAGAATTTCACCAATGACAAGTACTTATCCCAACTTCCTTTGAAATCTAGGACATAGAGTCTTAATAGATCTTCAAGAGTTTGAATAGTTCTTTCTGATTGCCCGTCCGTTTGAGGATGGTATACCGAACGGAATCGTAAATCCGTGCCCATAGCTTTCTTCAAGCTAACCCACAATCGTGAAGTAAATCTTGGGTCACGATCCAAAACTATGGATACTGGCATGCCATGCAATCTCATAATCTCATTCACGTATATATAAGCAAGACGTTCAAGGGAATAAGTCTCCCGTATATGCAAGAAATGAGCAGACTTGGTTAATCTATTAACAATAACCAAAATCGTATCTATGCCTTGAGAAACCTTGGGAAGACCCATAATGAAATCCATGGTAATGTGTTCTCACTTCTATTTTGGAATCTCAAGTGGTTGCAATGGACCCTTTGGCACTTGATGCTCCGCTTTTACACGTTGACAAGTTAAACACCTTGAGATAAACTCCGTAATCTCTCTCTTCATATTGCTCCACCGAAATGTATGTAGAAGATCATGATACATTTTGGTACTCCCAAGATGGATTGCAAACGGAGTGTTGTGTGCCTCTATCATAATTTTATACTTCAAGTTAGAATCGTTAGGAACACAAAGTCTGGAGTTGACTCGGAGTATTCCTTCTTCATCGATTATTGCTTCTGGAATAACACCTTCTTGCACTTTCTTCTTCATACGCATCAGCTCCGGGTCTGTAGCTTGAGCAACTTTAACTTTATCGATTAAAGTCGGTTCTACTCGTATGTTTGATATCATCACGTGGGTACTTGGAGCCTTTACCTCTATCTCCATCCTTTGCAAGTCATACAAAATGGGCCTTTGTATTAACAACATTGCACTCATACCCGCATATGATCTTCTACTCAATTCGCCAGCTACCACGTTTACTTTTCCAGGATGATATTGGATGGTATGGTTGTAATCTTTTAACAACTTGAGCCAACGTTGTTGCCGCATGTTGAGTTCCTTTTGGGTGAAGAAATATTTGAGGCTTTTATGATCTGTATTAATCTCCACTTTCTCCCCATACAAGTAGTGTCTCCAGATCTTCAATGCAAAAATGACTGCTGCCAACTCTAAATCATGAGTAGGATAATTCCTCTCATATTCTTTGAGTTATCGCGAGGCATAGGCTATGACTTTCCCATGTTGCATCACTGTAGATAACCTAACCCTTTTCCTAAAGCATCACTGTAGATAACAAATCCATCCGAACCAGATGGTATTGTCAGAACAGGTGCTGAAATGAGTCTGCTCTTGAGCTCTTGGAAACTCTTCTCGCATTCCTTGCTCCATACGAATTTTTTATCTTTTCGATTCAACTGAGTTAATGGAGTAGCAATTTGAGAAAATCCTTCCATGAATCTCCGATAATAACCAGCTAAGCCCAGAAAGCTACGTACTTCAGTTACCAACTTCAGTTGCTCCCAACTTTATACTGCTTCAATCTTCACCGGGTCAATAGATACTCCATGTTTTGACACCACGTGCCCAAGAAATGCTACTTCCTCAAGCCAAAACTCGCATTTCTTTAGCTTGGCATATAGCTTGTTATCACGAAGCCTTTGAAGGACTAGCTTCAAAAGGCGCTCATGATCTTCATGGCTTTTGGAATAAATGAAGATGTCATCAATAAAGATAACAATGAACTGATCCAAATATTCCTTGAATAGTCGGTTCATCATATCCATGAAGGCAGCAGGAGAATTAGTCAATCCAAAATACA
The DNA here is from genome assembly GCA_020205615.1 of Panax quinquefolius. Taxonomy (NCBI): domain Eukaryota; kingdom Viridiplantae; phylum Streptophyta; class Magnoliopsida; order Apiales; family Araliaceae; genus Panax; species Panax quinquefolius. The sequence continues at coordinate 41,469,492 of CM035164.1, forward strand.
TGACTAAGAATTCATAATGCCCGTACCGAGTTCTGAAGGCAGTCTTCGGAATATCCTCAGTTTTAATCTTCAGCTAATGATATCCAGAACAAAGATCGATCTTTGAAAAGAATTGTGATCCTTGAAACTGGTCAAACAGGTCATCAATGCGAGTTAGTGGATACCTATTCTTGATAGTGACATGGTTCAATTCCCAATAGTCAATATAAAGTCGCATACTCCCGTCTTTCTTCTTTACGAATAAAATAGGAGCACCCCAAGGATATGTACTAGGACGAATGAAATCGATGTCCAATAACTCCTGTAGTTGGACCTTTAACTCCTAAAGTTCAATAGGAGCCATTCGATATGGGGTTTTAGAAATGGGTTTTGTACCAGGTTCAAGGTCAATAAAGAATTCAACTACACGTTCTGGGGGTAGACCGGGAAGTTCTTCAGGAAATTCCCTAACAACAGAAATATTATTCAAATCTAACGTGTTTTTTTTCAAGTCCGTGACATTGGCTAAGAAAGCTTGACATCCATTTTTCAATAAACGAATAGCTTTATGGCTTGATATGACAGTGATTGACTTTAATGGTTTGGTTGCTTGAATTTGCATAACAGGTTGGTTAGGAATACGAAAACTAACAACCTTACAAAAACAATCAATTTTGGCATGATGAATAATTAACCAATCAATCCCTAAAATCACATCAAATGCAAGTATTTTCAAAGAAATAAGATCGACAGGTAATGTGATGGTACCAACTTAGATCAAGCAAGATTTATAAACAGTAGATATAATGAAGGTTTCTTCTAACGGAGTCTCAACAGATAAGTCAAAGTCTAATTTCTCCGGAGTCAAGTTCAAACGTTGAGCACAAGCAGGAGAGATAAAAGAATGGGTAGAACCGGTATCTAATAAGTTATTAACTTCGCAAGAGTTTATGATTAGCTTTCTCATGATCACCTCGTTCGGGTTCCTCGCGTTTTGGGCAGTCACGACAAACGCCCTTCCAGGAACTGCTGACTTTGACTTGTTCGGAACAGCCTTCAGAGTCACCATTCCCATTGGACTTGGTTTCACTATAAGAAAATCTCTAGCTATATGACCTTCCCTTCCACAATTATAACACACCTTGGATTGTTGTGGGCTGTTTGGGCTGATATGTCCTTCTTTCCCGCATTTGTAACATATGACCAGTGATCGATCTCCTCCCCTAGAAACCGTTGATGTTGGTGCTGGCGTCTTCATGTTATCATTGTTGTACCTTCTCTTTTTGAAATCTCCCCTGACTCACTTCTTCTACTATCATGGCCATGATTACCACCAGAGTGGTTACCGCTTTTGTCCGAATGTTTTCCTCTCCGCTGGTTGTCATTGCTCCGATGACTGCTGCCACCGGTATGACCCTGGTTGTGGTCCCTCGGTTGAACATACTCATTATCTCGCTCTAATAATTGAGTCCTGTTTACAATATCTGAATATATAGAAAATTTGTGAGAAATAAGATATTGCCGAATTTTAGGTTTTAGACCTCTCAAAAACATCCGCGTCATTCGTTCCTCATTCTCTACCAAATGATGTGCAAACCTGGATAACTCTGCGAACATAGCCTCGTACTGAGACACAGTCATGTTATTTTGTTCCAGTCTGATAAACCATACCTCCTTCATATGACGAATACTTTCAGGAAAGTACTTATCATTGAAAAGTTTCTAAAATGTTTTAGAAGACATGTTGAGTGCGGCAGGCTGGGTACGCTTCATAGATTCCCACCAATAATCTGCCTCACTGCGGAACATAAAGGTGGTGAATGGAACCTTCTGTTCCTCCGTGTATCCCAAGATATCAAATATCTTGGTAATCTGCTTAACCCACGTTTCCGCCTTGATCGGATCTGGCTTTCCCACAAATTCTGGTGGTCCCAACTCTTTGAACTGCTTAGTTGTGACAAGCCGCGCATTGCTATCATTTCCACCCGTATTTTGTATACGAGTCTCCCTCGTCTGATTTTGCATGAACTGCAAAAAGCTTCTAAACATCCCATCATTCATCGTTTGTTCGGTAGTGTTGTTTATAGGAGGAATATTGCCTTCCTATTGCACGTTCCCCTGCGTGGTGATTAAAGGCGTCTCCACGGTCTCATTCACTCCATTATTAATATTTTCAGCTGCCATTCTAAAATACTGCCATAAAATAAGGGTTAATTGACAAATTAACATATCACATATTAACCATATGCTCCGACTGACCAACCAAATAAGCTTAGGTATGACACACTAGTGAAGGATTACTCGTCTCTCTCCTCCTAGTTCTATTCCCCGATCTCCGCCAGAGACCATATTCCTAAGCTCTGATACCAACTGTGATGCCGCCAAAACAGGTATACATCACCCATTCTGAGTCGCCAAATACATGGTACAGAAACAAATACAACTTCATTAATACAATTGTCATGCAAAATACGACAACACATATACTATGAGTTTAAATACAAATATTATCTAATAGACAATATTCAAACTCAAAAAGGAGTCCTCATTACAATTATTGATACACTATTTTACAAAAATAGTGAGGACTGCTAAAACAACTTTCTAGGACCATCACTCCATACCCCGGCTAGTTCCTGCTATATTCTCACCTCTTGAGAAAAAATGGAACAAAAAGAAAAAGGGTGAGCTCAACTAGGCCAGTAAAGAATATTATGAAAGTAATATGCACACAAGTCAATCATGTTTGATGATAAAGCATATACTTTGTAACAATCTTATTCATTTATTAATAAAAAGTATTAACTTATTAAAAGCTTTTAATTATCTACATGATGCTGCTTTATAATATGTGATAAACTCATAGTTTTAAGCAACTCTTTTAGAATAATGATGATGATCATTCTAATGAGATCTAAATTCTTAGTAAGCTTAAAACTAAAATAGTTCCCAATCGTTGGATTATTAAATTGGGGATTAGTGAATCCGGATAGATTGAGTACATCTGTTTGCTTGCTTTCATTGGATGAGGATGATTGATTTCATGATGATCATTTATGTGGAGACACTAAAGCAAGTATGTAGGTGCTTATTAGTGAATAAGTTAATCGAGCGTGGCTCACTAAGGAATACCTAATGGAGTTTTACTTGCACGACAATAGGAATTCTGTAGTGATAGTAATCTACAAGTGATCCTTGGACTTGAGATCATCATAGTATCTTATGTATGATGAGTTATACTTTGACTTATTCCTTAAGACCCTTAGGGTATATCAAAGGGTATGCTTGGGTATAATAAATCGTATATGAAGATAATGTATGATCAATAAAGAATCTACCACTTATTTAAAAAGAGAAATGTCCTATGTGATTCGATAAATAACAACCCAAGAGTCCTTGGCGAAGGCGAATGAAATTAGAAAGGAGTTTCTAATATGCATTATTTGGAGTTGTGCATTTAAGAGTCGAAATACATATAATTAAATAAAATAAGACTTGTGAAAGAATTCCATGTCTTATATTTAATTGGGACATTGTATGGTGGAAGGATTGAATTATCAGTAACTATTTACTCAAAGGTTTTTTTATGATTAATGTTGAAATCTATATTATCTGAAAAGTCGTTGATCGCTAGGGAGGTTTATCCTTATTGTAGAATAAATATTATTTATTTAAATAAATAAATTATTTAATTTATTTATTTAAATAAGATTAGAATTGTTCTAATTGATTTATTCATAACTTAGGTTTAATATGGAGAACCTAAAGGGTCACACCATAAAAGGAAGAATAATTATTTAAGAAGTTAATGACATAATCATAATAATAAGTTAAGTATATTTAATTTAATCTATGGTGATAGAATAAATTAAATAACTTAATATTATTATTTAATATTTTGGAAATATTAAATATAAATTAATAAGAGGAGTCTTATTATTATTATTATTATTTAATTCCTAAAGGAGTTTGGGAATTAATTAATAAAAGTACTCTTATATAATCCTAATAAGATTAGGAGGTTAAATTAATTAAAAGAGTTTAATTAATTATCCCTAATAAGATTAGGGAGCTTAATTAATTAAATAAATTTAATTAATTAAATAATACCCTATTTTCTAATTAGATTAGAAGGGTTAACTGATATCTTTATAAGAGGAGTCTTATATCAGATATCTAAACAGACGTGATTCCAATTGTTGGAGAGTACGTTATTTTTTTATAAAGATAGAAAACTAGGGTTTAGCCAACCACCATTCTTCTTGAATATTTCTTCTTCCTTGGTGGATCACCTCTAGAGGCCAAACACTTGGGTGGTTAACGTTGATCAAATGAAGGAACCAAACCCGATGGATTCAAGTTGAACGCGAAAAATATTGGAGGTGAACTTGTACCTGAGGAAGCTCGAATATTCAAGGGTATGATTCTTGTTCTTCATATTTTCGTTTAATTAATAATTGTGCATAAAAGGTGATTCGGGTATATGGTTTGTAAAATATTTAAAACTCTGATTTTCCACGTTTCCGTTTATTTTGTGCAATTTGATTGCGTTCAAGAATATTACAAACCTAACATATTATGACTAAGATAATGAACAACAAATTATCGTTAGCCTTCAACAAATCATATAAAATATATAATGGACAACCAGTTTTAGATCAATATTCACAGCGAAAACATCAATTCATTAGAAGAGTCAAGTAGAGAATGAATTCTACTATCTTCTAAGATTTAAAAGTACATCAACAATATTTTATCCCTGTAACATCAATCAATATACATCTTGAATCAAATATTCATCTTTGCACTTGGGGCCAAAGATATTCATTTGTATCACCAGTTGGTCATGTTTATCTCAACACCTGTTCATCTTTGCACTACGGGCCAAAGATATTCATAAGTTAATCATTCATCTTTGCACTACAGGCCAACGATATTCAGTAATATCATCATTTAGGACTGAGGATGATGAAAAATATTTTAAAGAAACGAATCTAGTGAGATAAAAGGACAAAGATTAGGGATTCGTACTTTAGATAATCCAAGTTAAAAAATACTTCATAATAGACCATAATGGAGTAAAATTAAAAAATGAAGATCAAAACATGGATACAATCAAATATAGTAACCATAATAGACATCTTGGACAAAAAATAGAAAAGTTTATTTTTTTTGTGAATAGTGTCGTATTCGTGAATAGTGTCGTATACGTGAATAGTGTCATTACGTGAATAGTAACCATGACACAAAAAGATAGAAATTCCACAAGAAAAATCATACTTCATGAATAGTACTCATGAATAGTACCGTATTCATGAATAGTGCCGTATACGTGAATAGTGTCGTATATGTGAATAGTAACCTTGACATGAAAAGGTAAAAATTTCATAATAATTCATACCAATATCTCGGCATAATGATATTGAAAGAAAAACATCATTTACGAAGAACATAACATCCTTTACCTCAAAAGAACATTACCTCTGACTGGAATATCGAATATAGTGCTGAAAGAAACTTGCACTGAATAACAACTCTCAAAGTATCAAAATACTCACAAAATACGCTTGATAATATATAGAGAGAGAAAACTTGTTTCTGATGTGATTTTCAATTTTAACCTAAGTACCTATTTATAGGAAAATACTAGAACACCAAAGTTGACAAAGTACCAAAGGTGACTTCTATGTAGCACTCATCTTTAAAGATTCAAACCCACCACTTTTGAAAAATTAATTCAGCACATTTTACCAACAAAGGACAAGAGTGGGGGCCATCCATGATTTTAATAAAAATATTTATTTCCAAAACTTCAATAATTCAAAACAAATAGCCCTTTTATCAGAAAAATATAAATTTTATGTCCATTCTATAGGAAATTAAATTCTCTACAACATTGTAGATTTAAGTTTTCCCAAATTCCAAACGAAAAATGACTGAAATCCACATACGGACGATTTTCAACACATCTATTCCGACAAAATACTGATAAAACACCTCAGTATTTAATCCTTCATTTATATCCACATAAAATAAATATCTCCCTATCCATTAGTTATATACACATAAATATTTCCTTATCATATAAATCAATAATTAATTATTCATAAATAATATTACATAATTACAATTATGACAACCAGGTCGTTTCCCAGGAAAGAGGGGGCTTTTCGATAAGGATTTCTCCTTATTGGTGCACAATTAGGTGACCAAACCCCTTTTCTAGACAGAACTTCCTTAGACATTGCCAATAATGCTATCTAATAATATTATTCAAATAATATGAATTATTGATCTGATAATGGGAAATACTGTGTAGTGACAATTATTGAAACAACAATAATATAAAATATCAACGTAGCAATTATTGAATCAATAAAATAAAATATTGACCAATAATTATTATAACAATTATTGTGTAGTGCCTTCTTACGTAAGAATCAATAATTCAAAATCTTGCGTCTACCGGTAATATTCTCATTGTGCAACCACGCGTATTATTGTATTTTAACCACTGGGTATTTCAACAGTGTTAACGGTAACTATTACACTATTATTTATAAAAACTCAACTTCTCGTTTTCTTCATCCGACCGTTTTTCGTTATGGGACCCACAAATGGTTGCGCCATCGTACAAATATTCTCCGACAACAAGAATATTCCACGACTAAACGAATATTCCCCGACAACAATGAATATTTTATAACCACTTGCTTATTTTGCAAAATTTGCACATTTCACCCATAACCAAAGCATTATATCAAATTAACACCTTATTATTCATAATAATAAATAGAGGAAATTCCATTTTATTTATAAAAAATTGGGGTCTTACATTAAAAGTCCATCAACAATTGTTTAACCCTGTAACATCAATCAACAGTTCCTGTCCACAATTATGTGAATAACTCATAATCATAATTGTAGTTCTAAATTCCTTTTTTGCATCCAGGACGAAGATAATTTTCATCACATGTTTTTACCTGAAATATCAAAGATCATGGTTATTCAAAATCACAATTTCTGTTCATAATCATATTAATAAATTCATCTTTGCACTACGAGCCAAAGATATTCATCAACAGTTCATCTTTGCACTATATGCCAAAGATATTCAACAACAAGTCATCTTTGGACTACGGGCCAAAGATATTCAACAACATGTCATCTTTGCACTACGGGCCAAAGATATTCATCAACAATTCATCTTAACAATTCATCTTTGCACTACATGCCAAAGATATTAATATCTCAAAGAAATATATAATCATTTCAGAATTTATATAAACAATAATTATAACCATGTTGATTAATTCACCTTTGTACTTAAGCTAAAGATAATCAATTATAAATTCAATGATCATGATCATACTAGTCAACAATTTAACTTTGCACTACTGGCCAAAGAGAACCCATAGTCACGATCATACCAATAATCTACCCACCTTTACACTCAAGTGAAAGAGAAATTTCTTCACCAGGATTATAAAAATGTTATATATGATAATAAAAACAATATGATCAAAACATGGATTTAATTTCAAGAGTAAGATTCATAAATCAACAATAATTTGGTCAGAAAAAGAAACCAATTTTGTCATGAATAGTACCCCGTGAATAGTAACTCGTGAATAATAACTCGTATTCGTACATAGTACCGTATACGTAAATATTACCGTATACATAAATAGTGCCATATACATGAATAGTGTCGTATATATGAATAGTGCCGTATACGTGAATAGCAACCCCGACACAAGAAGGTAAAAATTTCATAATAAAATTCATACCAATATTTTTGTATAATGATATTGAAAGAATAACATCATTTACGAAAAAAATAACATCCCTTACTATCCCTTACCTCAAAAGAATAGTACTTATGGCTGGAATATCGGATATAATGCTGAAAGAAACTTGCACCGTATAGCAACACTCAAAGTATTAAAATACTCGCAAAAATATGCTCGATAATATAGAGAGAGAAAACTTCAATTTCTGGTGTGATTTTTAATTCTAACCTAAGCATCCTATTTATAGGAAAAAAACTTAGAACACCGAAGCAGAAAAATTAATAAAATAATATTATTTATTAAAAATCATACGCATACTTTGAAAATCAAAATTCAGCACATTTACAACACATGTGGGGCTCACCAATCATAACAAAAATGTTTTTCTTTTAAAAAATATTTAAAACTCCAAAAATCAATTATTCCGGAACTTCTATAATTCATAATAAATAGCCCTTTTATCAGAAAAATTTGAATCTTATGTCCATTCCATAAGAAATTTAATTCTCTACAACTTTGTAGCTTTAAGTTTTTCCAAATCCGGAACTTCTATAATTCATAATAAATAGCCCTTTTATCAGAAAAATTTGAATCTTATGTCCATTCCATAAGAAATTTAATTCTCTACAACTTTGTAGCTTTAAGTTTTTCCAAATTCTAAACAGAAATTAACTGAAATCCACATACGAACGATTTTGCAGGATATAATCAAATTTCAGTCAAAAATGGGATCCACCAACATGTTTAACATGTTTTTAGCATTTATTGTAACAAAAATACTCTTCCTCCTCATTTATTCATATATCACACATTAATTGTGAAAACATCACCATTATTATATTATAGCATTATACATTTATAATGTAATATAATAATATATTTGAATGAATTAGTTTATCAGAAAAGATAAAATATCAATTTTTAACAATTGTCACTTTTTTAAAAATTCCACCATTTATATCCACATAAAATAAATATTTTTCTTATCATATAAATCAATAATTAATTATTCACAAATAATATTATAGAATCACAATAATGACAACCAGGTCGTTCCTAGGAAAGAGGGGGCTTTCCGATAAAAATTTATCCTTACTGGAGCGCAATTAGGTGACCAACACTTTTCTAGATAGAACTTCCTTAAACATTGTCAATAATGTTATCTAATAATATTATTCAAATAATATAAATTGTTGTTCTGGTAATGGAAAATACTGAGCAGTGACAATTATTGAATCAACAATAATATAAAATATTGAACAGTAATTACTGTAACAATTATTGAGTAGTGCCTTCTTACGTAAGAATCAATAATTCAAAAATACTTTATGTAATCTGGTAATAATCTTTGTGCGACCCACAGCGTATTCACGTATTTTAACCAATTTGTTATTCAACAATGTTAATTGATAAAGAATAACTACGCCATTATTTTTAGAAAACTCATTCTTGTCGTTTTCTTTGTCAAGCGATTGATTCCGTAATGGGGCCCTGAGTATGGCTACTGTGGCCAAATGCGAATATTCTCGGCGGAAAGAATATTCCATGACCAAACAAATATTCCCCGAAAACAATAAATATTTTATAACCACTTGCTTATTTTGCAAAATTTGCACATTTCACCAATAACTTTAAACTTTTATCGATTTAACTATTTACAAAATAGAAAAATTGAATACTTTTATTTCATAAAATTCGAGGTCTTACAAGTTATATATGGAGATAATGAATGATCAATATATAATCTACCACTTCTTGTAAAAGAAGAGAAATGTCATATGTGATTCGATAAATGACAACCTAGGAATCCTTGGCCAAGGTGAAATGAAATTAGAAAGTAGTTTCTAATTTGCATTCATTAGGAGTTGTGCATTTATGAATCGAAATACATATAATTAAATAAAATAAGACTTGACAGTAATTCTATGTCTTATATTTAATTGAGACATTGTATGGTGGAAGGATTGAATTGTACGGTAACTATTTACTCAAAGGTTATTTTATGATTAATGTTAAAATCTATATTATCTGAAAAGTCGTTGAACGCTAGGGAGGCTTATCCCTATTGTAGGATAAATATTATTTATTTAAATAAATTAATAGTTTAATTTATTTATTTAAATAAGATTAGAATTGTTTTAATTGATTTATTCACAACCGGTTTAATATGGAGAACCTAAAGGGCCACACTATAAAAGAAAGAATAATTATTTAAGAAGTTAATGGGATAATCATAATAATATGTTAAGTATATTTAATTTAATCTATAGTGATAGAATAAATTAAATAACTTAATATTATTATTTAATATTTTGAAATATTAAATATAAATTAAAAAGAGGTGTCTTATTAATATTATTAAAATTATTATTACTTTTAATTTCTAAAAGAGTTTAGGAATTAATTTAATATAAGTACTCTCATCTATTCTAATAAGATTAGAGGCAAATTAATTGGGTTAAATACTTTCTAAAGTCACATTTGTACTATGGAATTGGAAGCTTACAAATAGGTCATTGAACTTTTTTTTCTTACAATTCGACTCACTAAACTTTAGTTTACTAAGAAAATGTTTGCAATTCCGTTAAGTCTGTTGACTTTTAACGAAATTTGACACGCAAACAGCTGAGTTGGAAAAAAAACTTATGTGTCAATAATTATCCCACGTGGCCTTGATTATGTGGATCTAAAAGGGAAAATTTATACCAAATGAATTTTTATATAATTATTTACAAATAATAATATAAATTAGAAAAATTTGTTAAGAAAATAAATAAAATAATTATTTAAATATTTTTTTTAATTAATATCAAATAAAAATTTTAATTATTTAAAAATATAATAATATAAATTAGAAAAGTTAAAATAAATAAAAAATATATTTAATTATTTTATAATTAATATCAAATAAATTTTTATTTAATTCTTTACAAATATGATAATATAAATTAGAAAAATTTGCCAAATATAGGAAAATTCATTTATACAAAAATATTAAATATATTATTTCTATTTTGCCTGAAAATCATAATTGTTGCCCTAAATCCACAAGTATTGTAACATGATCCAACACGCACTAAATAATTCAACACTCAAACATAGAGATCGACTTTTGTGAACCTAAATCGGCAAATTTCCATCAATGACAGTCTCCAACAAAGGCAAATCTTAGTCTCCAATAATGGCAGTCATCTTAGTCTCCTCGCCGTCGATCGCCGAGGAATGCTTCACCAAAAATAACATCGTATTCGCCAACCGTCCTCGCTTTTCATCATCGAAAACGGCCCATTACAACTTCGCGCTTGGGCTCCCTACGGCGATCATCGGCGGAATCTCCGTTGGATCGCATCCTTGAACTCACTATCCACCCATCGGCTCCAAGAGCTTCAACCGTCTGAGTTAGCGAGGCTCGGTACCGTTGATCGTTGTCTCTTTCGAGCTTGAGCAGACGGTGGATATGAAATCTATGTTTTTGAGGTCTTTATTAAAGATCTACAGAAGATTTCTGAAATGAACCAGAAAATAGTATTGATAATGCACCAGAGCTTTTTGAAAATCAATAGACCATAAACATTGTGCACTAAGATGAGTCAAATGTTTTTACTAACTTTCATTTCGATGATTGTGATCATTTTAGTTTTAATTTCTTTTAAGTATCTTTTCAAGTATTTCATTTAATAGACTGGATTATAAGAGAGATCGATCTGGTTGTTTCTTAGTTTCCATAAACCTCCGAATCATGTTTATTTTATCTAACAATTAAAGGAGATATTTACAAAAATATTTAAATATATAAGAGAGATCTAGTTGTTTAGTTTATCGGACGGTTTAAGGAGATAATTACAAAAATATTTAAATATATATTTTATTTATTTTCTTATGTTTTTGACAAATTTTTCTAATTTATATTATTATTTGTAAATAATTAAATAAAAATTCATTTGGTATAAATTTTCCCTTTTAGATCCACAAAATCAAAGCCACGTGAGATAATTATTGACACATAAGCTTTTTTTTTCCAACTCAGCTGTTTGCATGTCAAATTCTGTTAAAAGTCAACAGACTTAACGGAAATGCAAACGTTTTGTTAGTAAACTAAAGTTTAGTGAGTTGACTGTAAGAAAAAAAAGTTCAGTGACCTATTTGTAAGTCGACCTATAGTACAGTGACCTAGAAAGTATTTAACCCCAAATTAATTATAAGAGTTTAATTAATTATCCCTAATTAGATTATTGAGTTTATTTAATTAAGGGAGTTTAATTAAATAAATAATACCTTATTATATTAAATAGGGTTACCTGATATCTTTATAAGAGGAGTCTTATATCAGATATAAAAAATATATACTTGATTCCAATAGTTGGAGAGTACACCCTCTTTTTCTATAGAGATAGGAAAAACTAGGGTTTGAGCCAATATACCCTTCTTCTTGAATATTCTTCTTTCTTGGTGGATCACCTCACCTAGTTTTTCCAGATTTTTGGTCTGCTGGGAGTGTTCTGGGAAAAATGATTCTACGGTTGATTGGTTTAACATTTTTGAGTGCTACCACTTGGGTTTAACAGATAACTTATGTATCTAACACCCCTCTTTAACGGATCTCAAAAATAATTTATAGGTTTCAAATGGTAGTGCCTCAAAGTGGCCGATATTTAAGGCTTTATTCCAAATTTTGCCTACTTTGCCAAAAATAGTCCATACAAAATTTACAACATATTTTTCGGAGATTCCACTTGGAGAAGTTATAAGACTCATAGATCGAACTCTTGGACTTGACAACACTCAAAAATTTGAAGTAGAATGAGAGATCTGATTGTATGAATTTTATTTTTTATTTCTAGAAAATCAATTTTTTTCATACTTGAATGTTTTCTAAGAAAATTTCCACGATCTCTTGATTAATTAAACATTAATCAACATAATACATCTTAATACATCATAATACCTCTTATTCTCATGGATCCACCATGATCCATCATTAATCTATTCAAACAACAAGAACATAAACTAGGAAATCAAACTAGGGTTTAAGATTTTAGACCTTTGGTGATCTTCTTCTTGATTTCCTCTTTCTTTCTTCTCTTCTCCTCCTACTTCCATGGCTGCCCATTCTCTCTCTTCTTCTCATTTTGGCTGAGTATGTGAGGGAGGGGGTGAGAGAAGAGTGCTTCCTTTACTTTTATTTCCTATAGTTAAGTAATAAATCATTTAGGAGAGAGGGAGTAGTTAGGATTAGGTAGGATTATGTGAGAGTTGGTGAAGGAGTGGTTGGGCAATCCATGTACTAAATTCTCAGCAGATTTTAGTCATGTGGGTCTCACTTTTTTTTCCTCGTTTTGCATTTTAATCCCGTCTTTGACTTTCAGAGCCAAAAAGTCAAAATTTTGAGTTTATAGTCGATTCCTTCAAAATTTGACGCTCCCAACGTCATGGGCACATCCATTTATTCAAATTCATCTTTGAATTTTATATTTGACTTTTCTCCATATAAGTCAACTGTTAACTTTGAACAAAAAGTCAACCCCGACATATTTAGTGTTTACAACCTATTCTTACTAATTTCGACGTTTCAAATTCAAATATCAAGTCCGTATCTCTAAATTCTACTCTTAACTCCGATTTTGACTTTTTCTCCCTAAAATTCAACTGTTGACTTTGACCAAAAAGTCAACCTTGACACTTTTTGTGTTTACAATATTTTCTTACTAAATGTGACACTCCGGATTCAACCGAGCTGTCCGCGCTTCAAAATTCTATCTCTAACTCAAATTTTGAGTTTTAACTTGCTTCTTTTTATTGTTAATCATATTAGCTAATCACTTATTGATTATTACTCATTTCATTTGTCATTCAAGGCCAACATCCAAGCTATGTTAATTCATAACATAGTTTTTATCTTGATTCTCATGTCCTTAACTCAATTGATCATATTAGCTTATCTTTTCATTTCTCTTTATATAATAAATAAATATATATACACATTTATAATATATATATATATATATATATATATATATATATATTTATTTAATCACATACATAAGTGATAACATATTTATCATCATTGATAAATAATTATTATTTTCATATATTAAGCTAGACATTTAATTCAATGTCTTATTAAAACCTCTTAATATAGTTTGCTACATTCAATAAGTCTTTTTCAAATGGCTTTCCATATATATTATTTTGACTTGCCATAATCTTAATCCCTTAGTAATATCTTACTCTTCAACATTTCTATCGTTCACATTTAATTTCTTTACATTGCTTAAAAAAATCAAACCATATAGGTTTTTCTAAATTTTTTAAATAAATCCTCTAATTCCAATGTAGGTTTTATTCTTTAACTTTTATTTATTAATTTCAGATTTTATAAGTCTTTATAAATTTTTGGGATGTCACACCTCTTCTAGTACGTTAGGTGACCAACCTATCGTATAACGACTATATGTATTAATCTGTTCCCCTTTTTCCCGGGTTGTTCACCTCAGACTTAGCACAAGATTCTGCACCAAAACAATTTGGTTTGGTATAAATTCACAAAGAAGGCTCAATTTTTATAAATATGATTTAATATTTGTCTAGACAATCAAATAGATTAGACTATACAAACAATTTGGACATCAATCGAAACAATTGTCTAACCAATTCATTTGGCATTGACTAATATTTAAATAATTCAAAATATTGTAATTCATTTTATAATGTCATGATACTGCACTGTTCTAACAGTACGTTGAGAATTCTGTCATTTTGTGACTTTGTCATACTACATCCTACCATAGTGGGCTGATGATCGTATGATCACATCCTATACTAAGTTAGATTGCACTAAAGACTCCATGTGTATATGCACCAAATGTATTAATGATATAGAAAATATATTTTGATATTTCAAATCAATTTTTCTAGCCGAAACAATTAGAATAGATATACAAATAATAGTTCTTTTAAAATTCATTGGTTCAATAATTTGATCCAAAATTTTTCTTTTCAAAATGTACATATCAGCACAAGGTCAATAAATTTTGAAATCTAGCATAGCTAGAAGATTTGGAATATCCATTTTCTTCATCCACTTCATCTTTCTTCATTGTTCCTGATAAGTTGTTTTTATACCTACTTATCTGATATCTGTTACTTGAATTAGTTGTTTAAACTTATGTTTCTTAGTTACTTTTCATGCATTTTGTGTTCATTTTGTAAATTTTATGCTTGGGAACTGTGTGAGCGACTATTGTTATGAAAAAGTAAGGAAAAACAATCTAGACATCATTTGGGCTTTCATGTTCATTTCATGTTCTTGGCTTGAAACTTGGATTATATTCTATAGCTTTTTCTTAGATTTTCGGAACATCTTGAATCATTCCAATCGGAGTTCGGATGCAAGAGTTATGACCTTTGTACCAAAGGACGTTGAACTTCAATGTTTTGGGTGGCCATTTGCATAGCAGTCACTTCCAACCCAATTTTGACATTCATCCGTTCCATATTTCTCAATTCTCAAAGAATGAAAGTTGTAGAACTCGTTGAGATCTTTGATTTAATAGGTGAGTGGCACCGTAACTCCTTTTGGATCAAAAGTTATGGCTATTAAACGGAGGATCTTGCAATGAAAAAATCTAGTAGCCGTGGCATCAAATTTCTAGTTTATTTTCAGTAGCCTACCAGCATGCCTTCCTTGGTCCAAGAAAATTCTATTTGCTATTTGAGCACGGCTGCGCCCAACTCTAGGCTATTTTCAGCGCGGCCGCGCCACTTTGGAAGTTGACCAGAGTTGACTTCTTCATTAAACAGTGTAATTGGAGTGAACTTGAGAAAGGGGTCAATTAGGGCTTATATATAGAGGACCTATTAGTATGTAAAGGGGGACTCCACCCTTGGGTATCATTTAGATTACATATGCTCTTTTCTTTTCTTTAATTTCCTTATTAAATTAGATTAGATTATAACCCTAGATTAGCTAAGATTTGGGGATTGAAGCAATTGAAGATCCTTGAAAGTTCAGAAGTGAAACAAGAGAAGAAACTCAGATTTGCTATTCTTAATCTATAATTCTCTTTATTTCTACTTGTATCTTTCAATGTATAATCAATTGTGAATCATGGATTCTTGTTCAATCATGAATTAAACTCTATTTTGAGATTACTATGTATCTTGTAGTGTAGTTTACTTTAATATACTTCCTTGTTAGTCTTATTAATTGTTATTGGATTGTCTATTATGATTTATGTTGAATTTCTTAATTGTCTAGCTATCAATTACCGTGATAATCCATATGAAATTGAGAGATGGATTATATGTTTAGATCTGATCATAGTAGCGTGTGTTTGTGACTTCTATATGGTGATGGAATTCATGTTTCGTGCCTAGGATAGAGAAATAGTTATGCACCGCATGTAGTCTATTGAGAACTTGAGCTTCAACCCTCTTTAATTGTAATTCACATAGAGATATAGTGGTTTAGATAATTAGGGTGTTCACATTCATTCTATCATCTGTGGATTTAGTGTGATATGGGTATGGTACATCGAGAGATGACTATATTTTACTTTCGTGTTCTTGACTAACAATCCGGTATAATTAATTTGGCTTAACAGGAAGTGTGTCGATTTAAATGATTCAATAGGTGAAATTATAATCTCAAGTCTTCATTATCTAGTCTCATTCTAGGGGTAGTTAGTATTAGTTAATTACATAGTTTAAATATAAAATATCAAATCAATTGTTTGAATAAGATTGAGTTGGTTACGGGTTAGTGCTTGGTAAGCTTTATTAGTAATTCCTCATGGGAATGATACTCTACTCACTCTTTATTACTTGTTGACCGTGTATACTTGCACACATTTGTTAATCGGGATTACGCCCAACAAGTTTTTGGCACCGTTGCCGAGGAATTAGTTTAATATTTTTTACCTAGATTAATTTCAATCAAATTAGTCTTAATTTAAATATTTTATTTTATTTTAATTATCTTCCTATATTTCTCTCTTTTCAGGTACCATGGATGACTTTGCTTATTAATGGCCATATATGAATATGATACAACCAAGGGACACATGAATTGATGGACCCAATGCATTTTTTGCATTGTCAGTACAAATTGAAACACTTTCGAAGAGGTTGGATGTTCTTGCAACCCAACGTATTTGAAAGATCGCAGTAGTTTGTAATTATTATGTTGGCAATCATCCGAGTTATCAATGCATCGTCAGATTTGGACCAACACAGTATGGGGGTGATTACCTCAACAACTACGCTCATCCCAATTATCATCAAGGCTGGGGGTATCACCCATAATCTTCATGGAGCTATAACTATCAAGACCAATACTGTAGCCCTAAATCTAACATACACGCCAGAATTCTCATACCCACCTCCAATACAACAAGAAGAAAATTCAAAGTTGAAGTAATTCATGTCAAAGATCATAGCAGACCAAGAAGAGATGATGATGAGTCAGGAGTTATCAAGCCAAAATCTTAATAAACTGATGGAACAACTCATTAATCCCTCAATGAATGGTCTTCAATACATGTATTCCAAAATTTAAACTGATAATTTAAGATTAAAGGAATTGTGGTTCAAGTTTATAGCGTTAGCTGATGAGAAAATGATTGGTCAAGAGATAGCAATTCAAAATCTTCAGAATCAGATAGATCAAATGTTTAAAGCTTTGAACAACTATCCTCAAAACCATTTGTGCTATAACATGGATTCTAAAACTGATGGTGAGCCCGAGCTAAATTTGAAATTGGATGAGCCACAAAATATCGAAAGAGAAAAGACAATTTGGGATAAGGCAATCGAGGAAAACAAAGATCTAACTGTGAGTTCCAATGAAGTTGAGCCGATCATGTTAGTGCCCTAAGTGCCTTCTCCACCAAGGTTCAAGAATCCAGTCAATTTTATAAAACCCTGCGCGTTGGGGAGTTACGTCATCGACAAAGCTCTATATGACATGAGAGCTAGCACAACTTTGAAGCCATGGTGGGCCGAGAAAGAGAAGATAGAAAAAGTCCCCGTTGTGCTTGACAAGCCCCAATGCCCCAATCTTATCACAGACACAATGGAGGAAAAAACACCTAGTTATTCAACATTCTCAATTGGGCACTTATCTAAACAGAGCAAACTAGGTGACTGTAATTCAATAACTATCATTGTGGGGAACCTACCAAAAGCTACATTGCTCTTGATGGATGGAGGAGGGTTCCTCAATTATCAAAGAGGAATTAGATAGCATTGACAAAAAGAAGTTCGGCTGATCGACTATAAACTAAGAGCTCGATGGGAGGCACCCCATCCAATCTTTCTCCCTCCTTGTTTAATTCTTATTTACATTTCTAATTACTTATTCTGCTATGTTTAATTCTTCATACCTTCCATATTTAGTAGATGTTTGATAGTTGTAAGTTTTAATAATAGTTTAATTGTTTCTCTTCTCAGGATCAATCCAATTGCTATAAGCATCCAGGATCAAACAGAAGTAAAAAAAAAAGCTTCTGAAGTTGCATGAGTAACTACAAAACCAAACACACCATGATAGCGGCGTAAGCGTCGGCTTTTTTTAGAATTTCTGACTCTAGCATTCGGACAGTTAGAAGTCCACACTCAGTTTCCACCTTTAGATTATCTCAAACTTATCCATCGCCTGATATACCATCAGATCTTGAGGAGGCGAACAGAGATGACATTGCTACTTAGGAGAGTATTATTTCACTTTTATTTACAATGAGGGCATTGTTTGTTTTAAGTTTGGGGGGATTATTCTTATTGTTTAGGATTGCATATTTAGTATAATCATGTTGATTACATATAGTTAGTATTATTGTTTTAGTTTAGTGTTTAGTGCATATGTTAGCATGTTGTTTTGCTTATTTTAAAAAAAATTTGTTTTAATTTGTTGCACTTAGTGTAGATAGGTTATATTGCATGAACCCAAGTTTTCAGTTGGTTTGAAATTCTTTTGGCCTATGAGGAGATTGGAATTACATGATTTTTAAACAGTTTTGATGACTTAGGCCTACTTGTATTGTCATAGCATGATGTAAATCTTTATTTGTTTGAATCTGATGTAACCGGATTACACTTTAGCATAACCATTATGATTTGCACAGTGTGAATGGTCACATAATTGTCTTCTAGTGGGAAATGTGTGTTTTAATGAAAGAGATTTAGTTAACAGTTAGTAATGACTAGGATTGCGCAAAAGCTTAAGTTTGGGAGAATTTAGTGGGTATGTATGCTTATAAAAAAATATGAATAAACATTGTGGCTAGTCTTGTTTTGTGGCCATTACTACTTGAGTAAGTACGCCTGAGGGGATGTCTCTACACCTAGCGCCTTAAAGCCTGAACAGTTTGTGATACGTTGGTTGAAAGCTAGCTAAGGTAGCACTGTTTGCCTAAGGGAATGAGACATTGCACAACCATGAGAAAAAAAATAAAATAAAATGGGAAAGTGCGAATATCGCCCTCGTGAGTGAATAAAAGTAGAATAAATCCCTTGTTGACTCTTAGCTAAGTAGTTGCGTAGTCTTTTTAAAACTTAATTTGTTTACTGCTTTTCTTGAGTTGAAATTGTATTTTCCCTCTAAGAACCATATTATGTGAAGTATTTGTTTTGTAGCAAGTTTAATGGTTGCTAAGCACACACACACACACACACACATACACATACACACTACATCAGTGATTACAAGTTTTGATTTGCAAAATAATATGCATTATGGCCTTGTTCTTGGTTGGATTCTCTATTTGAAAATTATGTAGTTTTTCTGAGGTAATTCTTGTGAATTTCAATCTGGTTGATATTTGGATTCGTTAGCATGTTAGAGTAGATGGCATTTTGTTTAGTTTATTGCATTGCATTATGTTGTGTTGCTTGGGGACAAGCACCAATTTAAGTTTGGGGGTATTTGATAAGTAGTTTTTATACCTACTTATCCAGTATCTATTACTTGAATTAGTTGCTTAAACTTATGTTTCTTAGTTACTTTTCATGCATTTTGTAGATTTTATGCTTGGGAACTGTGTGAGCGACTATTGGTATAAAACGCAAGGAAAAACAATCCAGACATTGTTAGAGCTTTCATGTTCATTTCATGTTCTTGGCTTGGAACTTAGATTATATTGTAGAGTTTCTTCTTAGCTTTCTGGAACATCTTGAATCATTCCAATAAGAGTTCAGATGCAAGAGTTATGACCTTTGTACCAATGGACATTGAACTTTAATGTTTTGGGTGGTCATTTGCGAAGAAGTCACTTCCAACCTAATTTAGACCTTCATCCGTACATTATTTCTCAATTCTCAAAGAATGAAAGTTGTATAACTCGTCGAGATCTTCGATTTGATAGGTGACAGACCTCGTAACTCCTCTTGGATCAAAAGTTATGGTTGTTTTATCAGAGGACACTGCAACAGAAAATCTAGGGCGCGGCCGCGTCGCTCCCTGGTCCAAGAAAATGCTATATGCTACTTGAGCGCGACCGCGCCCAACTCCAGGATATTTTCAGCGCAGCCGCACCACTTCAGAAGTTGACCAGAGTTGACTTTTTCATTAAACAGTGCAATTGGAGCGTAACTTGGGAAAGGGGTCAATTAGGGCTTATATATAGAAGACATATCAGTATGTAAATGGGGATTCCACCCTTGGGAATCATTTAGATTACATATGCTCTTTTATTTTCTTTAATTTCCTTATTAGATTAGATTGGATTAGATTAGAACCCTATCTTAGCTAAGATTTGGGGATTGAAGCAATTGAAGATCCTTGAAAGTTCAGAAGTGAAACAAGAGAAGAAACTCAAATTTGCTATTCTTAATCCCTAATTCTCTTTACTTCTATTTATATCTTTCAATGTATAATCAATTGTGAATCATGGATTCTAGTTCAATCATGAATTAAACTCTATTGTGAGATTACTATGGATCTTGTTGTGTAGTTTATTTTAATATACTTCCATGTTAGTCTTATTAATTGTTATTGGATTGTGTATTATGATTTGTGTTGAATTGCCTAATTGCCTAGCTATCAATTACCATGATAATCCATATGAAATTGAGATACAAATTATGGGTTTAGATCTGATCATAGTAGCGTGTGTTTGTGACTTCTATATGGCAATGGAATTCATTATTCGTGCCTAGGATAGAGATATACCTATGCACTACATGTAGTCAATTAAGAACTTGAGCTTCAATCCTCTTTAATTGTAATTCATATAAATATATAGTGGGTTAGTTAATTAGGGTGTTCACATTCATTTTATCATCTGTGGATTTAGTGTGATATGGGTATGGTACATCGATAGATGGCTTTATTTTACTTTCGTGTTCTCGACTAACAATCCGGTATAATTAATTTGGCTTAACAAGAAGTGTGTCGATTTAAATGATTCAATAGGTGAAATTATAATATCAAGTCTTCATTATCTAGTCTCATTCTAGGGGTAGTTAGTATTAGTTAATTACATAGTTTAAATATAAAATATCAAATCAATCGTTTGAATAAGATTGAGTTAGTTACGGGTTAGTGCTTGGTAAAATTATTAGTAATTCCTCGTGGGAACGATACTTTACTTACTCTTTATTACTTGTTGACTGTGTATACTTGCACGCATTTATTAATCGGGATTACGACCAACAGTTCCACCATGTAATAATTCTATCTTTCTCTAGCACTATCAATGCTTAATATACTAAAAATGATTAGTTCTCAGTCTACAACAATCCTTTACCCCAATATAGTTCATCAAACTTATCTCACCTTATGTCTTCAGGAACTTTCCATAATAATATATGAGTTTAGGAACTTGTCCAAGCAATATTAATCCAAGAATCCATCAAGGACTGTCCATACACTTAGGGGGTTCAAAAACATACCATATAATTATGAGTCACAAACTTACCATTAGTATGAGTTTCAAAAACTCGCACCTAATCTTCTAACTATCCAATATACATATGAGAAAAGACTCACCTTTTAAACATATACATATTGATAGCGCGACTTTAATATTTCAATGATTATCAAGGTAATAAACTAAGTAGTCGTTAAAACAAGCACAAACCTCTGCCCATACAAAGGTTTGTACAACTCAGCTATCACATGAGTCCTCAATTGAAATCAAATAAAATTCTATCTTTCTCTTTACTTAATACGACTTATCTTTAATTCATATTTCATCTTTTACAACTCTTCTGAGTTTTCGTGATACTATTTCATAGTACCATTTCTTTATAGCGTCAGGCTATATCTTTCTAATTGTTTAACATATCCTCTTCCATTCTACAATTCAATTTGATCACGTCGTGATCTTTTTTTTATAATCGTTTTACATTACGATCTTCCTTACTTTATGATCGCTTCATTCTACGATCTTCTTACTTTTCTATTTAATCACTTATACTATGATTTTATTTATGCTTTATATTTATAGATATCATCTATTTATCATTACTTTTCATCTTATTACAAGAGTCAGGTAACTCCTGATTCTTAGCTTTCATAACTCTCCAAGATTCTTCTTTGAATCCTTTTATGTATATCTTACTCTATTTGAGTTTATCTCATTACTATCTTCCATACTTTCTCTTAGATTATAGCCTAAGGTTCTCAACCTAAGGTTTATAACCTATTAGTTTTGATACCAACTGTAACACCCCAAGCTCGGTCTATCTTCAAACACGAGTTCAGTGCGTTACGAGTGCTACTCATTCCATACATACACTCATATATCCTTAAGATATAATTAAAAACTCGAAAATATAACAATATATTTCTTCAAATCCTAGATTCTATTACTGTAAAATCTTCATTACAATACAAATAATGATAATTACTTTATTATTTAATTACAAGTGTGACTTTCATCCGCCACAACAGATACAAATAAAGTCTATCTAAATATTCTTCAAGTCTCAGCTTGGTCTTCTCTTTAGTCTTCGTTGGATTCCTCGGATTCTTTAGCTTTGCTGAATTTTTTATTATTTTAAAAGCAAGTGTGAGCATTCAATTGTTCATTAAGTTCTAGTAGTTGAATAATAACAAAATCAAGAATCAAATATTATTTTCTTATAAAACTTCAATAACTGAATAAGAGTTATGAAGCAGCATGAATAATAGGAATAAATTTCTGATTCCTATCATTTAAAACATCCACAACATTTATCTTTACATAAAACATTAACAACAATATATATCTTTACCATTTCTACGATTTAACTCATTCTACACTGTTGGGAGAGTGCATATTTTGATTTAATGTTTAAAGTAAACACTCATGATTATATGTAAAGTCCTTAGAGAAATATATGTACAAGGACTTAGTGACATATCAAATTTGTTAGGTTGATCTACATCTTGAAATGAAATAGATAGGCTTCGAAGAGATTGTAGTGTATCAAGCTGATCAAGATTGCAGAAGCCAAGGCAAAAACGTAGAGCATCGAGGATCGTAGTGTGCCTTCCTTGAAGGACCTCTTTGGAAATTGTAGAGTGGTCCCAACGTTTGCCGAGCCAACTCAGAGATCGTAGTGTACTCTCGAAAACGTAGAGCTTGCAAACATAAGCAAGTGAAGATTGTAGTGTGCAAGTCTTTAAGAAAAATCATAGTGCTCTTGTTCGATAGCATCAGACCAAGCACCAAGGTGACAAGACATCACGATCTGGATCGTAGAATATCATCTGCCATATGTCAGAAGCATCGAGCCCTACCTTTTGTTAGGAGACAAATTCCAACAAATGTGGAATGGGTTTTAAATGTTGAAGTCCTCATCAGTCCCAACGGTACAAAAGATATCCTTAGTATACAACGAAAGAAATGTATTGAAGAACCTAAGGAAAGGACCATAGGACAGAGGAAAACACCTTTTCAGGTGTTAGGTGAGAAAGTAGGCTGCTGTGTCAGTGGGACAGGATGTAAATCAGAAGGTGTGCAGAAAAATCTCCATCAAAGCTCAGAAATGTCAAACGTATTTAATGCTTCAATGAAAGGCTTCAACATATAGATTTCAAGGAACACATATATGCAGAACATGTGCAGATGAGAAAAAAAAAACAAGCATTGAACAAAACGCACAAGAACACTCAACGCTCAAGTCTATGATCTGAGAAAAAGAGAAAGCTTGTTCAGCTACTCAGTTCTTTCGATTAAGTGCTTAACAGCAACTGAGTAGCAATAGTCAAGAACTCAACAACTACCATTCAACTGAAGTAAGAGTTCCAAGTCAGAAGGACTTGAAGAGTTCTAAGTGAACTGTGAAGAGCCAAGTCTGCTGGACTTGAAGAGTTCAAGAGTGAACTAAGAAGATCCTAGACTGCTAGTCTAGAAGGAATCTGTGTGATTCAGAAAGTGTAAAAGATATCCTTAGTGGATTTCCTACTCGAGGAGTAGAAGAGTGGACTAGGAGCTTTAAATGCTCTGAACCACTTAAAACGACTGTGTCTATTACATTCTTGGTATAACTGCCATATCTGCCATAACTGCTATAACTGCCTCACTCTTATTAACTCACTATCTTAAGGGAGATTAAAACAAATATTAATTTCACTGAGTTTTAATCATTATCAACTAACAAGTTAAATCGAAAAGAATTTTAAAATATCTATTCACCCCCCCTTCTAGATAACTATTGTGCCTCCGGGAACTAACAATTAGTATCAAAGCAGGTTCTATTATATAGCCTATAAAGCTCAAGTAGATCCAATGGCACACTTACCAAGCGAATCAGGGACTGGAGGAGGCAGCAAGCCACCAATGTGCAATAAAGATAAATTTGCAAACTGGAAAGTTCTGATGCAAGCATACATGGTCTCAATAGATGAAGATCTCTTTGAGACTGTTCAGAATGGGCCCTATGTTCCAAAAAAAGCTTGCACCAACAACAGACGATCAAACATAATACAAATCAAAGTCAAAGAGGAGTGGACAGACAACGAGAAGAGAGCTGTTCAACTCGATAAGAAGGCCAAGAACATTTTGTTTCAATCATTAGAAGATGATCTATTCAAAAATGTGGTCAACAGAAAAACAACAAAGGAGGTTTGGGAAGCACTGCTCATCATGCATGAAGGAACAGAGGAAGTCAGAAAAAACAAACAATCTCTCCTAACACATCAATATGAAATGTTCACACACATTCAAGGAGAGAACGACACTGCCACCTACGAGAGATTCAACGTTCTGTTCAACTCTCTACGAGCATATAGAAAGATCTATCCAAATAAAGATCTGATCATAAAATTCATGAGAGCCTTACCAAGCAGGTGGGATGCCAAAACCACTGTTATCAGAGAGTCAAAGAATATCCATGAGATGACTGTTCAACAGTTATATGGCAACCTTCTGACATACGAATTGGAGCTGACTCAACGAACAGAAACCCTATCAGAAGGAAGAAAAAAGGATAAGGGTGTTGCTCTCAAAGCAACTGAAAGTACATCCAAGGTCAACACTGAAATTGACTCTGACAATGATGAAGATGACGATGAAGATCTTGCAATGATGGTAAAAAGACTCAGAAGGTTCATGCGTTAAGGCAAAACCATCAAATCAAAGAAGATCAGCAACTACAGCAGTCAGGAGCAAATGAATGATCTATGCTACAACAGCAAGAAGCCTAGCCATTTCATTGCCAACTGCAACAAACCTCTCAAAGAAGAGCTAAAGAAGAAATCACATCCGAAGAAGGAATACAAAGGCAACAAAAGGCCTCAGAAGAGAGACAAAGGCCTTGTAGCTGGAGGATCGTGGAGTGATTCAGACAATGACTCAACTCTCGAATCTGGAGATGATGAAGATCCTCAAATGGCTAATCTGTGCCTAATGGCAAAACATGCAAAGGACAAACTGAACTCGAACATAGATGAAGTAAGTATCGATGAGGTATTTGACTTCAACTCTCTTGATGTAGACATTAATGATTTGAGAACTGTACTACATGGCATAATAACTGATCTGCATCAATACATGAAGTGGTTCAGAGTTCTGTCAAAGGATTATTCACTTCTTCAAGAGGAGAAAAAGAAAGTTCAAGAAGAACTGGAAACATCCCTTCTAAGTACTAACTTTCTCTCCAAGCTTGAAGATGAGAATGAGCTCTTGAAACAGGCCAATGAGCTCAATACACAAAGAGAGTCGAGTCTAACCTCCAAAATTGAGGAACTAGAAAAGACTATCTCTACATGGAATAAATCCTCATCATCCATGGACTCCCTGCTCTCTAGTCAAAGAAGTGCATTTGACAGAACATGCTTAGGCTTTAGGGAATCCACCTCAGAGCCATGTGTGGAAAAATTAAATGAAACTATCACTAGTAATGCTTCAAGTTTTAATAGAGGCATTACATTTGTGAAATTCTCACAAAAGGAAGAACCAGCCCAACCCTGTTCTACTGAATCAATCCATACTCCAAAGAGTAAAGGATCTCACACTGGCCTGGGTTTCAGAAAAGAGAAGAGTAACCCATCCTCTACTCACCAACCTCGAAGGATCGTAGAGTCGAGTAAGACCAACTCTACAAATCAACCGGGAAGGTATAGTAGAGGTAAGGTACACTCCTCATAATTCATGAAACCCAAGGACATATGGAAGAAGGAAAATTATAACAAGAGGATGACTAAAGAACCACAAAAGTCCAAATGGAGAATGAACTCTCTCACACACACATACATGCATCATACTAGGTGTTTTGTATGCAATAGAGTTGGTCACAAGGATGCAAAATGCTATTATAAATCCATGTATGTGAGACCCAAAATCAAGAAAATATGGGTTCTCAAAGGTACTAACAAAGTATGACCCATGCAAATATGGGTACCAAAATGAAGGTTTAATGTTGTCACAGGAAAAGTGCTCCATGATCATAACCTGGTATCTGGACAGTGGATGCTCAAGGCACATGACTGGAAATAAAGCCCTTCTGTCTAACTACATAGAGAAGGAGGGTCCCTCAGTCATCTTTGGAGACAATGGCTCTGGCAAGACAAGAGGATATGGCTCAGCTGGAAATGGTGCAGTATCCTTCAGTAAAGTGGTTTATGTGGAAACACTACAACACAATCTTCTGAGCATTAGCCAACTCTGCGACAAGGGCCATCAAGTAACATTCCCCAACAATCAATGTCAAGTCAGAGATTTGAAGAAATCTTCTGTAAAGCTAACCCGAACAAGAGAAGGAAATGTCTATACAGTGAATCTTGGACAACTAAGCTCAGATGAAACAATATGCTTTCTGGCTAAAACATCTGAAGAAATGAGCTGGCTATGGCATAGACGATTGTCTCATTTAAACTTCAAAAGAATGTCCAAGATGGCTTCAAAAGATCTTGTTGCGGGCCTACCCAAGTTCAGCTTCGTCAAAGAAAGGCCATGCAATGCCTGTCAGTTTGGAAAGCAAACCAGAAGCTCATTCTAGAGCAAAACTGCCAACTCAATAGACAACCCCCTACAATTGCTCCACATGGATCTATTTGGGCCAATTCCAACAACGAGTCTCGGAGTGAAAAGATACTCACTGGTCATAGTCGACGACTACACCAGGTTCACATGAGTTTTCTTTCTAACCTCAAAGGATGAAACAAGCTCCCAACTGATCAAGATGTTCAGGCTAGTGATGAACGAGAAAGGAGAGAAAATCAAGGCTATAAGGAGTGATCATGGTAGAGAATTCGACTTCTCAAAAATGGACCAGTTCTGCACGCATAATATAGCAGCGATCGCCTTCTCGACTCCATGAACTCCTCAACAAAATGGAGTAGGCGAGAGAGAAAAAATGAACTTTGATAGAGGTGGAAGAACTCTACTAGCGGCGACCCATCTGCTGAATACTTACGGGCGTAAGCCATCAACAATGCATGCTACACTCAGAACAGATCACTCATACACTCTACGATCAAGAAGACTCCCTATGAACTATGGAAAGGAAGAAAGCCAAGTGTCAGCTACTTTCATGTATTCGGCTGTGTATGCTACATTCTCAACAATGGAAAGTAGTACTTGACAAAGTTTTAACCCAAGTCAGATGAAGGAATCTTTCTTGGATATGCCACAGACAGTAAAGCCTACAGAGTGTTCAATGAGAAGACATTGAGTGTTGAAGTCTCGATTCACATCATCTTTGATGAAACAGACTTGGACAAAACTGTGCCTCAAGACACTACGACCGATAGTTCAGACACTATGAACGAGGTCATCGAGCTCAACACTACGATTGTAGTACCAGATAGTGAAATCGTTGAGCAAGGAAATGAGATCGTATAGAGGCATATGTCAGACAACGAATCTCCACACCAAGAAGAAGAAATAGATCTTGAAGGCCTAAGACAAGAAGGCATCAGAACAGATGTCCCAACAGGAAACAGATGAGCAATAGATCACACTCAAGATCTAATCATTGGAGATCCGAGTGCAAGAGTCAAAACATGAGCTGCCACCCAGAATGAATGTTTTTATCTAAGCTTCATGTCACAAATGGAACCAAAGAAGATAGAGGATGTTATGGAAGACTCCAGCTGGATAGAAGCCATGCAGGAAGAACTCAACTAATTTGAAAGAAGCAAAGTATGGAGATTGGTACCAAGACCAAAGAGTCATCCTTTTATTGGAACCAAGTGGGTCTTCAGAAATAAAATGGATGAAGATGGAGTAATAACCAGGAATAAGGCAAGACTAGTGGCCAAGGGCTACTCTGAGGAAGAAGGCATTGACTATGATGAGACATTTGCACCTGTTTCCAGGCTAGAAGCCATCAGAATTTTCCTTGCCTTTGCTGCTCACATGAAATTCAAGGTCTTTCAGATGGATGTCAAATGTGCATTCCTGAAGGGTGAACTTCAAGAAGAAGTCTACATAGAGCAACCTCCAGGTTTCATCAATCCATCTCTTTTTAATTATGTTTATAAATTAGATAAAGCCTTATATGGTCTTAAACAAGCACCTAGAGCATGGTATGAAACACTAACTAACTTTCTTATTGAAAATGGGTTCACTAGAGGTAGAGTTAATACCACATTATTCCTTAGAAAGCATAAAGACAAAGTCTTATTGGTTCAAATATATGTTGATTATATTATTTTTGGTTCTACTGATGAAAAGCTATGTAAGAGATTCTCCAAGATTATGCAGAGAAAGTTTGAAATGAGCATGATGGGTGAGCTGAACTTCTTCCTTGGACTGCAAGTAAAGTAGACTGATGAAGGAATATTCATAAACCAAGCCAAGTACATTAAAGACTTACTTAAGAAGTATGGCATGGAATCAGCCTCTCCCATGAATACCCCAATTGCTCCTACAACCAAGCTTGACAAAGATGAAAAAGGTAAAAGTATTGATATAACTCAATACAGAGGTATGATAGGCTCTCTTTTATATTTAACTTCCAGTAGACTAGATATAATGTTTGCAACATGTATTTGTGCTAGATTTCAGGCTAACCCTAAAGAATCACATTTAATTGCTGTAAAGAGGATTTTTAGGTATCTCAAGGGTACACCTCACTTGGGGCTTTGGTATCCCAAGGAGTCCTAATTTGAGCTAACAGGATACACAAATGCTGATTTTGCAGGCTACAAAATAGATAGAAAAAGTACCAGTGGCACCTGTCAATTGCTAGGAAACAGACTAATGTCCTGGTTTTGCAAGAAGCAAAACTCAGTATCTACTTCAACTGTAGAAGCTAAATACATTCTTCTTTGGCAAACAAGTTTATGCTCGAGATCCTATGGATGAAAAATCAGCTAGCAGATTATGGGTTTGAATTCAAATCCATACTTATTCACTATGATAACACAAGTGCCATAGCAATAACTCATAATCCTGTCATGCATTCTAGAACTAAGCATATAGAAATAAGGTATCACTTCATTAGCGATCATGTGCAAAATGGAACTATATCTTTACAATATATCCCTACTGAAAATCAACTTGCTGATGTCTTTACAAAGCCTCTAGATGAATCCAGGTTTAACAAGTTCATAAGTGAGCTAGGAATGCTTAATTTACAATCATGAAATATATGCTCTAGTGTGTGCTAACCATACAGATATAAAGGTTATGGTTGAAATCGTAGACATGGTCAAGGGAAGTCCACGATCGCAGAGCTGCAGTAACTTAAGACTCAACGATCGTAGCTCAGACCCAACGATCATAGTGCAGACTCAATGATGGCAGAAGCCCTATCAACAAAACAAGGGAGTATCCTGTGATGAGAAAGTTCAAAAAAAAGCAATCCCTCTGATAAGCGCCTCAGGAACAAACCTAACCCTTGATTCACTCTTAAGAGGTTGGCCCTTCCTGAGTTACCTTAAAAGAATGCTAAGTCAAAAAATCATCATAATGATCCAGACAGACTCGACGATCGTTGTTCAGACACGACGATTATTGAGCAGACTCGATGATCGTAGTTCAGAAACGACGACTACTGAGCAGACACGATGATTGTTGAGCAGATTCGACGATCATAGTTCAGACTCAACGATCGTAGTTCAGACACGATGACTACTGAGCAGGCATGACGAATGCAAAGCAGACTTAACAATCACAAAGGTCACCTCAACGATCGTAGTCCTCCCTAAGGACACTTTAGCTCAGAAGGAGCTAAGGACAAACCAGTACAATCCTCCTCAGTCAAATTCGTAGAGCCAAGCATAATTTGACACCTGCCCCACTAATCACAAAATAGAGAGAGGGAAGTTATAAGTATAGTTTAAAAGCGCCTTTTTGAAATCAGAAGTTCAAAAAGCTTATCTCTCTCTTCTCTCTCTACAAAGCTAAAACCCTAACCCTTAAGAAAGTTCAGACAACCATACTCCTTGCAAAGAAATCAATGGCAGCCTCCAACATCGTCTCTGGCTACAGACTATGCTTCGATGAGTTCAAAATTGCTGAACCCAAATTTCACAAGATTCTGACATTGATAAAGAAGGCAGGTCTCGAAGACGCTCTGGGTATGACCACCTGGATCTAACCGAAGCTGATAAAGGAGTTTTACAGGAATGGGACATTCGAATATAACGTTATCACCACGAGGGTCAAGGATGTGGAAATCAAACTCAGAACTGAGGATATCAACCTAGCCTTAGGCTTCAAAAATGAGGGGTTTCCGATCATAAATGGCATTGATTTTTATGAAGGCCTCAAGAAGATGCATCACAAGAAATTTCCAACTGTCAAGGTGTAACGCCCCCAAAATAGGTATACATCACCCATTTTGAGTTGTCAATACATGGTACAGAAACAACTACAACTTTATTATTACAACAGTAAAACTGTGAGTTTGAATACAATTATTATCTTCTAGACAATATCTATACTCAAATAAATCCTCATCACATTTATTGATACATTATTTTACAAAAATGGTGAGGACTACTAAACAATTCTTTCTAAAACCTTCATTCCATACCCCACTACATACTCGCTTATATTCTCGCCTCCCGAGAAGAAAAATGGAACAAAAAGGAAAAGGAGAGCTCAACTAGCCCAAAGAAAGAATATTTTGACTAAGATAATATACAACAAATTTCCGTTAGTCTTCAACAGGAAAAATCTAATAGAATACAATAGACAACAAATTTTAAATCAATATTCGCAGCGAAATAATAATTCATTAGAAGAGTTAAGTAAAGAATGCAAACTACTATCTTCATGTATGAATTTAAAAGTTCATCGCTCTATCTTTTATCCCCTCAGTAACATCAATCAATATACATCTGGAATCAAATATTCATCTTTGCACTACAGCCAAAGATATTCATCGAGTTAGTCATGTTCATCTAAACACTGCTCATCTTTGCACTACTACCAAAGATATTCTTCGAAATCATTCATCTTTTACTACTACAAAGCCAAAGATATTCAATAATATCATCATTTAAGACCGAGGATGATGAAAAATATTTTTAAAGAAACGAATCCAAAGGAAACAAAATGACAAGGATTAAGGATTAAGGATTCGTACTTTGTTTTATCCATGTTCAAAAATACCTCAAAAATAATCATAGTGGTGTAAAATTCAAGAATGATCAAAACATGGATACAATCAAAGCTAATATCCGAATAGATATTTTGGACAAAAGAAGAAATTTTATTTTTCTAATGAATAGTCTCAGTATCGTGAATAGTGTCGTATACGTGAATAGTAACTCCGACACCAAAAGATAGAAATTTCCCAAAAAGCATCTTCACGCTTCATGAATAGTACTCATGAATAGTAACTCGTGAATAGTAACTCATGAATAGTAACTCCTGAATAGTAACTCATGAATAGTAACCCCGACATGGAAAAGTTCCAAATTTGATAAAAATTTCCAACCAATATTTCGGCATAATGATATTGAAGAAATAATATCATTTTTGAATAAAATAACATCCCTTACCTCGAAAGATTAGTACTTCTAGCTGGAATACCGGGTATAGTGCTGAAGGGAACTTGCACCGTCTAACAATACTCAAAGTATACTCACAAGAATACGCTCAATATATCAAGAGAGAAATAGAGAGAAACTTCAGTTTACGTGTGTTTTCAATTCTAACCTAAGCACCTATTATTTATAGGAAAATGCTTAGAACACCAAAGTAGAAAATTGAATATAATATTAATATATTTTCACATTTTCTTTAGCCCACCTTAGACAACTGATCTCACCCCATTTGAATCACATGTGAGGCCAACTTAGTTGCAAAAACATTTTTCTCAAAATAATTAACTAAAACTCCCAAAAATTAATTATTTGAACTTTGGAACTTCAATAATTCATAATAAATAGCCCTTTTATCGAAAATTCAAATCTCGCGATTTGTTATAGGAAATTCAATTCTCTACAACTTTGCGTAAGAAAGTTTTTCCGAATTCCAAATGCGAAATTGATCAAATCCACAAACGGGCAATTTTACAGTGCTATAATTAAATTTCATCAATAAATGGGGTCCACCGACATGTTTAACATGTTTTAAATATTTATTGCAACAAAAATACTCTTCCTCCTCGTATACTCATATATCCCACATTCGTTGTAAAAATATCACCATTATTATATTATTATAATATAATAATATATTTAAATAAATTATTTTATCAGAAAAAGATAAAATTTCAATTTTCAACAATTGTCACATTAAAAATTTTCTCCATCTATATCCACATAAAATCAATATTTTCCTTATCATATGAATCAATAATTAATTATTCACAAATAATATTACGTAATCACAATATCGACAAACTGTGCGCTTCTCAGAAAGAGGGGCTTTCCAATAAGAATTTCTCCTTACTGGCGCGCAATTAGGTGACCAAACCTCTCCTTAGATAGAACTTTCTAGACATTGCCAATAATGTTATCTAATAATATTATTCAGATAATATGAATTATTGCTTCGATAATGAAAAATACTGTGTAATGACAATTATTGAAACAATGAGAATATAAAATATCAACGCAAAGAATTATTAACTCAATAAAATATCGAAGCGAAGAATTACTGTAACCATTATTGAGTAGTGCCTTCTTCACGTAAGAATCAATAATTGGTGCAATACCGGTAAGCTTCTTGTGTTTTAACCAATTTAGTATTTTAACAAGATTAATCTAGAATAACTACACCGATTATTTTTAAACAACTTATATTTGTCGTTTTCTTCATCCAATCGCTTTTCCGTTATGGGGCCCACACATGGTCACTACTGTCCGCATTTAATATTCTCGACA
Source organism: Panax quinquefolius (assembly GCA_020205615.1). Classification (NCBI taxonomy): domain Eukaryota; kingdom Viridiplantae; phylum Streptophyta; class Magnoliopsida; order Apiales; family Araliaceae; genus Panax; species Panax quinquefolius. The sequence continues at coordinate 41,502,975 of CM035164.1, forward strand.
AGATCTAATATTCCACGAATATTCCCACAACAACAATGAATATTTTATAACCACTTGCTTATTTTGAAATATTTATGTATTTTACCCCTAACTATCCACATTAATCAAATCAACCCTTACTATTTCAAAATAATAAATAGAGAAAATTAAATTTCATTAATAATAAGTTGGGGTCTTACACAAGGGATTCAAGAAAAAGGAGTTTCCTCAAAGGTACGAATTTCTGGCATATATTATTGGGAAGTGCATATGTTGCAAAAGCTCTGGCCACGACTCTGTAAATGAGATGCAACTCAAGCTCATGACTGCCATAAGTTATGGAATACAACTCAACTATGGAGCTCTACTGCTTTAATGGATTGGGAAATGGATCACCAGCTCGAAGAAGAAAAAGAGCTCTCAAAAGATGCTCTACAGGCGATTTGTAAGCATCATCCTACAGTCTGCTCTGGGTGATAAAATTGGGGAAAATGAAGTAGAGTCCATCAATCCTAACCGAAGGATAACACAACACCTGTTTGAGAACTGGAAAAGGAACCCAACTGAGAATGTACGGATGATATCAGAATCCAGTGGAAGAACTGGTGATATAAAGGAATCAGGGATTCTAGAAAACATATCAGTCGTCAAAGAGACTGAAGAAGAAGAGGAAGAGATCAACAAGGGAGAACTCACTTCCCTTGTCAAAAAAAGTAAGGGCAAGAAAAAGATGAAGACTAGAATGGCAGAAGAACCTCAAGGGTCTACCATTGATATGCCTGTAGAGTCCTCTGATATTGAAACTCTAAGGATCCTAAGAAGAAAAGAACAGCGGGCTGAGGCAGATGAAGACAGAACCACTATATCACAGCTGCTAAAGAACAATCTTAGTCACATGTCCAAGAGGCCATCTGTCTTTTCGATCGTAGAGTCTCTACCGATCGTAGAGACCAGACCGAACACCTCTAGCATGGAAGCTGCTGCACTAGATGTTCTAACTGATCAACAACACATAGCTAAAGCTCAAGGAAGTCCTGAGGCTGTGGCTCAACCGAGAAAACCAAGACGAAAATTGGTTAAGAAGTATATCCTTATCAATGAAGGAGTACTCAAAGGGGAAGACAAAAAATATGGCTGCTGAAAAGGAACTATCTAAAGAAAGCCAAAAAAACATAGCTCAAGCTGAGGGGGAGATACCTGAAGTTCTCACCATGGAAAATGCTTCAGCTGAGGGGGAGCTACCAGTCCTACAGATGGATGATCATGTTGAGGGGGAGCCTCATGATATCCCCATGACAGAAGAAGCTGCTCCTGCAAAAAATAAGGGAGAGCCTGAGCAAGAAAATCAAAAGGAAGTCATTGACATAGTGGAATCCTCAAAAGAAGATAAAGAAGAAGAGGAAGAAAAAGATGATGATGAACTTGAGATCATAGGTGTGGGCCGTGATGGGTATAGGAGTTATCTTTACAATCAGTTGTTCTCTTATCTCCCCACGATGCCCTATCATCAAGATCAAATTCTAAACTCCTGGAGTCACATGTTTTGGAGCTTCAAAGAATATCCAGCCATCTCTGTGCTAGCTCATGGATTTCCAGGTAACTTCAACTTTGCCAAAAAGCTGATCACAAATGGTCCCTCCTCAAGAATGGTGCATGGGGTATTAACTATCCCAATCCTTTTTAGAGTGAATCACTATCCATTGTCTTTTTCCAGCCAATTCTATGAATTTCCAAGCTGGTTAGAAGTAGTTCTAAATCCACCAAGTTAATCACCAGTTACAGAATCCCAAAATTCTGTAACTGATGAACCAAATGTGCCTACCTTCATATTGATCCCAACTCCCATCATCTCTACGATTGATGACCCTAGCCCCATCGTAGAGTCCCAAGCACAAATCGTAGAGCCATCCTCTTCAGACACCCAAACAAAGTCCCCTCCATCAGATATTCCCTCTTTATCCACCAAAGAATACTTCAACCTTGATCTTTCCCTCTAGTCCTTGCAAGATCAATACAAGAAAACATCCTCTCCTTTAAATAACCCAAAACTCAGTGAACTACTTTCAGATCTACCCACCAAAGCTGAGTTGACAGAAGTGTCGAAGAAAGTGATCAAGGACATCGATAATAGCCTTGAAGCTCACTCAGAACTCATTCATCTCAGACTGACAAAAATGATCAGTGCTGCAAATAATCTCCCAAGCACCCTAAACTCTGAGCTTACAAAGAAGCTGAGGGAGATCATCAAGGAAATGGTTAAGAGCATAAAGGACAAGAATGACATTCACTTTCTAGCAGTTAAAGGACACAGAGATGCAGTTCTTGCCTTACAAATAGCTCAAAATGCCCAGAATAAACTTATGTTGGAAAGCATAATCAATCTGTAAACTGCCGTAAAAGAATTCCAACAATTCTATGTCACCCAAGGACAGCAGACTGAAAATGTTCTAACCATCCTCCAAAATAGGGAAGCTCGATCTGACGCCCTGATCAAGGAAAATCAAGATGAAATTGCCCAAACCTAAAGCCAACTCAACGAGCTCGTCTAAGGAGTGACTCGCCTTTCCGAAGACATTCGAACCCTTAATGCTGACATAAAGGGGGAGAATGAAAGGAAATGAGATCAAGGCAAGGGCAAAGGTAGAGGAAAATTCCATAATCAATCCTCAAGGAGTCCTCCTGCAAGGACGACTCACCAACAGACTCCACGATCCAGCCATCAGACTCAACGATTTGATCAACAGGAAGTCTTAATGGCTCAGCCTATAAGGAGTTTAGGGCTAGCTACCAGCTCACACAATGTGACCACGACAGGTCTCAGAATGCCAATTGGAGATCCTGCATTCATGAATAGGCATGATCAAAATCCTAGGCTAAGCCCAAGTGAGCTGAAAGATCTAGCCAAGAGAGATGAAGCAAGCAGGAAAAGAAGGGCTGAGGAGTATGCCATTCCTCCTCGCAAAAGATCAAAGAAATAGAGATAAGTGATAATTTAAATTATTATTGATGTAAATCTAAATTGTAATATTCATCGAACATCAATAAATTCATGCTTATTCTCTAGAAATTTCAGCTGCTCACTGAAATACTAAGTCATATTTACTTTTTTGCAAATGCATCTAGAAACTGATAATCATGACAACAAAATCTCCTTGTTTATGTCAACATCAAATATGGGGAGATTGTTGGGAGAGTGCATATTTTGATTTGACGTTTAAAGTAAACACTCATGATTATATGTAAAGTCCTTAGAGAAATATATGTACAAGGACTTAGTGACATATCAAATTTGTTAGGTTGATCTACATCTTGAAGTGAAATAGATAGGCTTCGAAGAGATTGTAGTGTATAAAGCTAATCAAGATTACAAAAGCCAAGGCAAAAATGTAGAGCATTGAGGATCGTAGTGTGCCTTCCTTGAAGGACCTCTTCAGAAATCAAAGAGTGGTCCCAACGTTTACCGAGCTAACTCAGAGATCGTAGTGTGCTCTCAAAAACGTAGAGCTTACAAACACAAGCAAGTGAAGATCGTAGTGTGCAAGTCTTTAAGAGAAATCATAGTGCTCTTGTTTGATAGCATCAGACCAAGCACCAAGGTGACAAGACATCATGATATGGATCGCAGAGTATCATCTGCCATATGTCAGAAGCATCGAGCCCTACCTTTTGTTAGGAGACAAATTCCAACAAATGTGGAATTAGTTTTAAATGTTGAAGTCCTCATCAGTCCCAACGGTACAAAAGATATCCTTAGTATACAACCAAAGAAACGTATTGAAGAAGCTAAGGAAAGGACCATAGGACAGAGGAAAACACCTTTTCAGGTGTTAGGTGAGAAAGTAGGCTGCTGTGTCAGTGGGCCAGGATGTAAATCAGAAGGTGTGCAGAAAAATCTCCATCAAAGCTCAGAAATGTCAAACGAATTTAATTCTTTGACAAAAGGCTTCAACGGATAGATTTCAAGGAACACATATATGCAGAACATGTGCAAATGAGAAAAAAAAGAAAGCATTGAACAAAACGCACAAGAACACTCAATGCTCAACTCTATGATCTGAGAAAAAGAGAAAGCTTGCTCAGCTACTCTGTTCTTTAGAACAAGTGCTTAACAACAACTGAGTAGCAACAATTTAAGAACTCAACAACTACCATTCAACTGAAGTAAGAGTTCCAAGTTAGAAGGACTTGAAGAGTTCTAAGTGAACTGTGAAGAGCCAAGTCTGCTGGACTTGAAGAGTTTAAGAGTGAACTAAAAAGTTCCTATACTACTGGTCTAGAAGGAATCTGTGTGATTCAGAAAGTGTAAAAGATATCCTTAGTTGGATTTCCTACTCGAGGAGTAGAAGAGTGGACTAGGAGCTTTAAGTGTTCTGAACCACTTAAAACGACTGTGTCTATTACATTCTTACTATAACTGCCTTATCTGCCATAACTTCTATAACTGCCTCACTCTCATTAACTCACTATCTTAAGGAAGATTAAAACAATATTAATTCCGCTGAGTTTTAATCATTATCAACTAACAAGTTAAATCGAAAAGAATTTTAAAATATCTATTCAACCCCCCCCCCCCCATTCTAGATAACTATTGTGCCTCCGGGAACTAACATACACGACAATATATATGAGAAGAATCACTTTTTCGACATACATTTACAAAACACATTACATAGCACACATCGAGTTCTCAACTATTATCAGTATATTAGGCTGAGTGGCTCCCCACCAAAAACTAATGACATAGTTTCATGTCTCATCTATAATGTCTTTCACAATGAGTTAGATCAGTTACTAGTTTATCTTAAACTTCTGCCCATAATAAAGGAGTCATTTAACTCAGATAATACACATCAACAATTAAAAAGTACGATTGTGCATACACCTTAAACTTAAATTAATATTCTTATATTTGTCTTATTGAAATAATCAACACAGACCCAATTTTTATACAGTTCATGTCTAAGCAGAACTCTTACAAATCGAACAATTCAATAATTGAACAATTCATCTTAAAAGAACATAAGTACAAATAATTGGCACATATCACAATTCATGATACACATCTTGCGCAAATATAACACATTTGCACATAGATTATAACTTACTCAGATACAACATTTGAGCATTTTAGTAAGTTAAAGAAACTAGCATTCAATTCAGAATATGAATGCAGTTAGAAAACTTGCCTTAAGCACAACTCATGGTTTAGGCTATACTGCTCGTCGAAATCCCTATATATCACATAAGGATGATACATCAATTAGTTACGTAAGTTCGTTAAATATCGGCTTACGTTAACTTTATACATTTACCTTCATGTCCGTGTTATTAAACTCGAACACTGTCATTGTTCATCATGTTCGTTATCATTCATTATGAATTTCTTATCTTTTAAACGTTACATCAGTCAGAGATGTCATAACCCTTATTATCATCTTCTATAATAATTTATATTATCTTCTCTTTCTTTCTAGCACAACTTGTCCTAATCATTAAAATTATAACGTTCGTTAAGTTAATTATCATTCATTACGGCTATCTAATAATTGAATGTCGTACCTCATTATCATTTCTAAATGTTTAGGTCATACAATCTTTTGTATGCTGAGAACAATCATCTGACGCGAATACTATGCGGTCATAGCTTTTATGCGCTTTACATTGCTTCTAGTGCATATCTTACAATATCTGGTTTATTTGACTCATAACACTTTACAAGTTATTAAATTAATTTGGCTTCTCGACGTTATACGTCTTTCGACAACTTTGTTACTCTATCAAACCATACACTCGTGTGTATGTTAATAATGCTCATCTGATGCGTACATTAAACCTTTTCATTTGTTTAAGTGTGTTACACTTGCGTTCTTCGTAATGCCCCAGAAAATCGGATTTTTAGGAGAATTAAAAATTTATTTTATTATGTGGATTAAATAAATTTAATTGACTATTTATGGGAGCAAGCTAATTGGAGGTCGTTCTATGACCTAAACATATCAGAACGTCGTAGTATTTTGGCTACGTGGTAGAATTAAAGTGTTTGAATTTCTCAGACGAAAATAAAAGCTTTTTGAGAAATTTTCTGAAAAACACTATTCACGCATTTCTGCTCGGGAATTATTTTTGAACTTCCGAGAAATACGTAATGATATAATATCAAGGTGAGATGGAATATCCAATAATATTTCAGTTATGGAAAACGTAATATTTTGACTGTGGACTTAATTTGAGAACGTTAGGAAAATCAAGCGTTAAGAAGTTAGGGGATTGTATGATATGTAGGTATTGTGTGAGGTAGAGTATACGAGTATGATACGAAGTATTATACGAGTATGTATGAATGATAGTATATCGTATATAATGAATAAGTATACGAGTTAGAATACGAGAATTATACGTAAATTATACGTTATGAGGCTTTAAGCCAAAAAGAAATGGATTTGTAGGATTGTGTAGGAATAATAAAGTTTAATAGAATTAATGAACAAGCCCAAGTGTTTGTTTAATTGCAAGCCCAATGTATAAGTTAAGTTAGTTAAGCTAATTAAATGCAAAGCCCAAAACTTAAGCTAAGCTAATTAAAACTAAAGGCCCAAAGTAAGAACCAATGGGTTATGGGATGGTTTAAACCCATGGGGCAAACTATGGATGATCCAAAGTAGGGAGCAAGCAAACTTAAAGGCTAAGTATGCGTGGTGAGCAAACAAAGTGCTTAAGTAATGAGCAAGTAGACTTAATGACCAAGTATTGTGGTAATCAAGTAAGTTTAATGGCTAAGTTAAGTAGTAACAAAGTAAATAATGTGGAGGCCAAGTTAACTTAATGCTTAATCTAGGAATAGTAAGGAGGTGGAAGGATTAATGACCCTTATGCCCTAACTTTGGTTTGCCTATAAATAGCAAGCTTGGATTTATTTGTTAATTGTTCATTCATCCAACACTTTATAACTTATAAGTTGAGAGCTTATTTGATTGAGAGAAAAAGCTAGAAAGTTAGCCTTTGAAGTTCAAGAAGCAAGAAGGAGATTAAATATTAAACAAGTTTTATTCAAGAGTAAGTAATCTTAAACCATGATTTCTTTCTCTTCCATTATTAGAGAAGTGGGTAGTGATAGAACATGTATGCTAAGAAGGAGTTTGAATGATGAATCAAAGGGCTTAAGTTTTAATAAGCCGTATAAGTCATGAATAAGTAATTCAAACATAAATAAGTTATGAACATATAATGAACGTATATGAACTTGTATCATGTTTACACAAATGAAGTTAGTATGTTAACAAGAAGCAAGAATAATGGTTAGAAGTCATAAACTATCCTAAGTCATGAGAAATGGAAACATAAGTAGTTTATACATTTATAACTTATAAACTCATAAAGAACAAGTAATAACTTATCATGATTATAAGTTAATAAAGTAAGTATGTTAAGATGTTAGTATGACGAAATGAATCCATTTGAAATGAAGAACAAATCTTAAGTAACGAAGTTTTGCCAGAATTTGCACGATTGGACGATAATCGTCGAATTCGTGAAATTATTGGAATGGAAGTTGAATTTTAATATTGAGTGTAGAAACATTGGTTTTCAATAGAGGCAAGTCTTATTTGGCATTATAGAGTTGCGGACTCGAGAATGACCGAATTTTTACTTAGAACGAAGAAACGAGCATTGAACGTTCACGAACGTTTATGGTTTTCGTTAAAAATGGACTAATAGGTGAATTTTTAGTTAACAAAGTCAAATAGATAAAATTCTTGCATGAACACGTAGAGTATGTAAATTGTGAATTGTAGTCTCTTGAACGAGTCAATTCGGACTTATAACGAAGAAGTTATGAGCCCGGGAATCTAACATAAAAAGTTAACTGTCAAATTTTTTCTAGTCTTTGAAACCGCACATGCATGGCCTTGATTAAAAGGCAAAGTAAGTCATACCATGTCACCGATCATGGCCGGTTGAAGTCATGACCCATCTTTGGAGAGTCATTGCAGTCACGACCAGAACGAAGGGACTCGGCGCATGTCACGAGTCCTGGTCTCTTAGTTAAACATATATGACTATAGCAACAAGACAAAGAGGAATAGCTGGCACCGCATTGCCAGCCTTAAAACCTAGATGGTAAAGAATGTTTACATGTTGAGCATGGATAGTAAATGATTAACACTTAACTAATGATCTTAATATAACAATGTTAAGACATAATTAAGCCTTAAGTATGATCACTTAGAGTTCAAGAAAATCAATTGCATGTGAACGTAAGAATGGCGTAACGGAAAGTCGGAACCAATAATAACAAATCTACTACATGATTAGATTGAGAAGAAGGGTAATATACATTAGGAACCATGTATGTTCATTTATATTATAACACCCCCAAACTCGGGTACTTGAAACCCGAACTCGATGCTTTACGATACCATTTCTATGAGCGGAATAATACTAATACTAATAACAATAATATAAATATCAAACTTAATTACATATATCAAAGTCTAATCCCAATTACGTAACCTTTACTACAATACATTACATGATAGATAATAAATATCTTTGTCTTAATACTGTCTAACTATTACAAAAGATAACATAAGATTATTCTGATTGCTTTCCTTTTCCCTTGTTCTGGCCTGAACATTCCGGTTGATCATGCTTAGCTGAAAACATTAAAATTTAAAGCAAGAATGAGCATTTGATTGCCCAGTAAGTAATAGAAATAATAAATATAAGCTGAAATGATTAAATGTTTTCTTTGAATAACTCTTCTACAACGAATCAACAGTTGTGAAGTAAGTTGAACCAATAATAACAACATACCAAACCTATCTCAAATTTTTGAAACTACGTACTGACTATAACTAGAGATTAGTCGACAGACTATGAACATTGTTTTTCATTTTCACAAGGGTTTAGCAGAACTTCATCCGCAAACCGTCATAACTTACGGACACGAGGGTGATCTGCCCAATGTGCCCTGTATTGATCAATACTACATGCAAGAACGATATTATCGTTCACTCTATCCACATTAGGTGTACAAAAGTTTTCCCATATTCGGGATGTTCATACTAAGTCGGGAATCCGAACCAAAATAATCTGGTTGGATACAATAACGTTCTATCTTGTTCAACAATATTTTTATGTCTAGCTGAATCAAATATCTTAGACGGCTTTTAAGTAAACATATACATACTCAAAATCAATAAGTATCTATCAACATATGATTAAATACAATGGTTATCCAAGTGGGGACACTTGTCTAACCCTATATACGAATTAATGAACAGAATAAATATCTGAATTATACAATAATATAATGATTGGATAATGTAAGAACTTGTATGAATACAAAGATTGGATACATAATCAATACTAATAGAGTTAATAATCTGGCACAATAATATGATTCTAAAACTTTCTTACTCATGTCTGTTGCATAAAGGAAATGCAAAGTTAGGATACTTGCACAATGTAAATAATAGATCAAATACTTGCTCAATAATAATTGGAGTAAGTTTAGGAAACTTGCATAACATGATATACCTGTTCGCACAAAATAAAAGTAGTGCATAAGGTTTAGATACTTGCCTGAGCTGCTGCTTACAATAACACAACTTAGTTCTATCTTTTTTATCAAAACCTATCATTAATAAGATCATTCGTTCGATTAGAATAATATATCATATCACATAGTACTGCTAATTGCAGTCAGCACATAACTTAATCACATTGTCACTTATGTTTAACAGTCATTACATCATAAATAAACACGTATCTAGTCAAATTATCTAAGTCCAAATCAATTTCTAAAATATTTCGGTGTACCGACGGCTTTATAGGGTAAATATCGAGTCTAAGACTCTATCCTGCAGTTCAATAGTTGTTTAGATATTTTAAAAATTAGTCATATTATTTATTATAGCCTTATAATAATTTTTAAATAATTATTATACTTTATCATGAATTTTCAAACTCTAAAATCATTATTAAATGATTTAAATATTAACTAATTCTATTATCATTAATATTTAATTAATATTAAACTATTAATGAAACAATTGCCAAAATATTAAAGTTATTTATAATAACCCAAAATATTTTTAAAGTATTAATATTACCCTTAAATGATTTTTAAAACATTTAAAATTATTTTTAAATAATTGCCATTAATATTAGAATATTAATTTATTATTTATCAAAATATTAAAAGTCATTAGTTATAACTTAAAATATTTTAATTCATTTATTTCCTTTTTAAATGATTTTTAATTCAATAAAACCATTTTAAAACTATTTATTTAGTATAATTATTAAATAAACTTAATATCATTAATATTAAATTATTAATAAAATTTACCTTTAAATATCAAAAGTTGTATTTTATAACTTAAAATATTTTTAAACTATTTATTTTCATTTAAAATGATTTTTATAATATTAAAATCATTTTTAATTAATTTATTTAATATAATTACTAAATAAATCTAATATCATTAATATTTAATAATTAATGAAACTTATCTTAAAATATTAAAAGTTATGTTTTATAACTTAAAATATTATTAAATACCTTATTATTATTTAAAATGATTTTAATACAATAAAGTCATTTTTAATTAATTTATTTAATTAATTTATTAATTAAATTAAATACCAAAAATATCCAAATAAATAATAATATTTATGAAAAATATGTCAAATTATTAAAAGTTAATTTTTATAACTTAAAATAATTTTTAAAACTGATTTTATAATTTTTAGGAATTTATTTCTATTTTTAATGTATTTTTCAGAAATTATAAAACAAAAATAATTAAATCCGTCGCTAAAGGCTTTAGTGACAATTTCAGACGCGATAGGTGTTCTTGAGGCTCAAGAACAACGGCGATCGATCTTTCAAGGGTACCTCCTTTGACCATCAATCATTCCTTGTGTAATGTGTTTCTGGTCGAGTTAATGGTTAACTATTATAGAACGGATGTAATACTACACAGTATAATAACAAACATGGTCAAAACATGCATCATATGCAAGATCTAAGCTCAAGAACAAATCAGTCGAGTTGTTCTTGACGTTGTTCTTAAAGTCACCAGAAAACAAAGTCGCGGCTTAATTCAACGATTTGGATTGCCTTAAATCTGTCAACTGCTCATGTTAAGTGTTTTCGCTCCTCTATTCGTTCTAGACAAACTATCAGAGAACATGTTTCAATTCATGGTCAAGTCTAAACATAAATAATCAAAACGCGTTGGGGCTCGGGGAAATTGTGAATGAAATGCATTTCTTCATTTCGGGTTTTCCGAAATGAAGAACAGATCGAGAGTGTATGTTTGGGCTTCCACAACTTGTTGTACTTGCATGTTTTTTGTGATATAAGGTTTCCAGATTGTAGCCAACATGTAGGGGGAGAGATCTATTACATACAAACACCATAACAACAAACAAATCTAGCGAGATCTAAGTAGCTTCGAAAAGTCAAAGATCGGTTTTCATCTGCTTCGTTACAGGTTACCCAAAAAGTAAAACGTGATCGCTTTACCTACTTTGACCGATACTTTTTTTCACACTCGGTTTGATGATTAGAATATTATAAGGTATAAATATGAAGTCCATATAACATACTATAACTTAGATGCAACAAACATAACAGATCGTTAAACCACTGACAGATCCAAGCCCATGAAGTTCTTGTCAGAGCCTTCTGGGAACGATCTGGGTTTTCCAGATTTGTAAAGTCATACTCGGTCAACTAGGTTTGACTAGCTATAACTTTTAACATGTTCATGATCTGGGCTAGATTCTAGTTTCAGATCAAAGATCTCCTAGCACACTATATGTTCAAACATTAAAAACACTAAAATCATTAACAGCCAGAGATCTACCAGACCTGACATTCGATTGTCAGTCACAAAAATAAAGTTTTCCAAATTTTTAAAAACATCAAATCCGAGCCTCTAGATGTTATGGATCTAACATCGAGCAACCCAGATCGTCATTATATACTACATATTACATGTTTAACACAAAAAAACTAACATCTAACATAGGGTTCAAGATCAGATTTCTTTTTAGGGTTCATACCTTTTTATGAACAAATTCTAATTTCTATGTTTCTGATCTATTTGTGGATTTTGTGGGGCTTGATTAGGGGACTGATATGCTATACTATTTCGTGGTTTTGACTTGAGAGAGAATGGCTAGGAGTGGGCTGCACAAATATGAGTAAGAATGCACTTTCTCTCTCTTGCATTCTATATAAAACATGTATGCAATGACTTGTAATGGCTGATCATGTGCTGGTGGTGTAGCTCATAGCTAGGTATAGGGTAGGGTGGCTGGCCAGATTTGATGAAGATTTTGTCTAACCAATAATTCAAGAATGGGATAAAAAGGGCAAAATTGTAATTTTGCAAATAAGTCAAAGGGTATTCTTGTCCAAGGTGCTTGAATCTAGGGTTTAATCACTAGATTTTTAACCTTAAAGTTTCCCAAATAATTACTAGGGTTTGGACAATTAAAAATAAAAGGGTAGTAAAATTTTAAATAAAACATACTAATTAAAATTACGGTTTTTAATAAAATTTAGGGTTAAATAATTAGGGTTCCTTAATTATCATTAGGGTTCCTAAATTAACATTTCAATTTACTAAAATAATAATCAGGGTTTATAATTTTAGCAATTAGGGTTTCAAATTTTAAATAGGGATTTCAAATATTAATTAGGGTTTTATCTAATTAACATTAATTCTATAATATGCACATAATTCATATAACACAATTTCTGACCGATCTAAATTTCCAGTTTTGAGTTCCCAATTATGGTTTATGATAGTAATACTAGGGTTTGTTGTCATACACCATAATTGACTAACCAATATCAGTCTACACATATACTGTATATATTTATAACACCAAAAATTAATATTATACTTAATATAATATTATTATTCTCATTCATAGCTCAAAATTCAAAATTAGGGTTTGGATTTCATATCCGATTTATCTTTCACATATAGCATGCATTATGAATTAAGTTAAAATAATTAACTTAAAACTCGAATTAAAATTCATATAATAAAATAGTAATTATAATATTTCCAATAATTATCTCATATATTATTTAAATAATATAAAATCATATTTTCATATAAAATAAATAATAAAGACATTTCTACTATAAAATTAATTATTATAAGTATATACTTTATAATGATCAATAATTCTAAAATAAAATTATTTGAAATTATTCATGAAATAAATAATTTTATTTATCACATATATACATACACATTACATGACACATATTCTCATCTTTAAAATAATAATAATTAAAAAAAATTAATATGCAAAATTTCTTATTTATTTATATAGAAAATATTCAGGTTATTACATTCACCCTCCCTTATAAGGATTCTGTCCCCGGAATCACCATTTGAAAACTCATACTTACAAGGGTACATAGCATACATAGTCATTTCAAATAAATCTCAATCAGATTTGATCGAACCGATCTTTAACTATTCAACATAAAGCTTGTCTATCTGATTAAACGAAAGTTCGATTGCTAAGAGAGCTCAAATTCCTTCTTCAAAATATTTTATAAAATAATTATTATATATTAGAAAATCATATATATCGAAATATACAAGTTATACGAATAATACCTGGAGTTGCATTCTTAGCTGCTACCGTATACTGGACCGTTATATTGAAAACTCTTGCGGTTGATTCTGTTGGTTTGTTTGTTGAAGTAGGTTCCATTGTCACCAGAGTCCCGCTGCCTTTTCCTTTACTCGCACTCCTTGTATCCCCTCCCTTTTTCAGACAGTCTTTCACCTTATGCTCCGTTGATCCACACTTGAAACACCCTCTGCTCATCCTTGGATTGGGACAGTTGGGAGAGATATGTCCCTCCTGCCCACACCTGTAACATACAAACTTACCCTTAAGACATTCCCCTGAGTGATTCTTTCCACAATTCCCACACTGCGCAACCTGTTTCTTTCCACCTCCTAGCCTACTTCTGGTATTCCTGAAATTATCTCCTTTTCTTTTCCCAGTCTTACTGCCACTATTTTCTTCTCCGACTCTAGCTTGATTTGCTTCCCACCAAAAATTCGTCTCCCCTTTCATCGTATAAGTGACAAAAGTCATCTTTTGCCCATCCACATACTCTAGTCATTCACAAACATCTCTACTGTGGTCAGTTGATCCTCTAAATCTGATCGCTCGATTGCTTTGAAGTCTTTGACGTTTGCTGATCGATTACTTGGTTGATTTCCCGCAGCTGGTATTCCGTTCTGCATAGCTTGAACGTCCACATTCGCCAAATTTTGTGTTGGGTTTAATTGTCTTTCAGCTTTGTTGACAGGTTCTTCTGCCTTTTGATTTCGTTTTCGTCTTGGCGGCATTATCTGATTAAATAAGATCATGTTCATCTAACTAATTCATCGTACTTTTCATAGCATAACACATACTGCTTTAAACATCTGTTATCCCCATTGTGACATAACAATCAGGAATCGTTGCCATAACTTATACAAAAGTTGAGAATACTACTTTACACAGACATACTTATCGTATACACATCATAGAATCATACATATTCAAATAACACTAACACTACTCATTTCATACGCCTTCACTAAGGATCAATTACTTAGCATTCTATATATTTCTATTATCCTCAATAATCCATTCTCACATAACTATACCTAGTTCGTCAAACCTTCCACACATTATGAGTTTAGGAACTCACCACAACATATGAGTTCAAGAACTCGAGCTTGATCTTTTATCCTCAGAACTATACTCTACCTATCACCACACTATCATTTCTTCGAAGTCCCAGATTACACTTTCTCAGATAATCACCTCATTGAGGTAGATTTCAATTTGAGCCTCTATTTCAGCTATTGGCTTTGATATTGGCTCGGTTATGGAGGTTGACTCCTTCTTTACGACCTGAGGGTATCCTAATCCTTATCTCATATAACATCTACACACTAACTATCTTGATTAACATATAGTATATACACATAATAAACAATAGTTTTATAAAAGTTATCTCTTATTTTGTTTAACGATGAATTTATTCAATTCATCTCCTTTTAAACTCTATATGAGTTATTTGTATTTTCAACGTTTCTCCATGTCCCAAGGTTATAGCCTAAGGTCTATTCCACCTAAGGTTTCTAACCCTAAAGCTTTGATACCAACTTGTAACGCCCCCAAACTCGGTACTTGAAACCCGAACTCGGTGCTTTACGATACCATTTCTATGAGCGCAATAATACTAATAATAATAACAATAATATAAATATCAAACTTAATTACATATATCAAAGTCTAATCCCAATTACGTAACCTTTACTACAATACATTACATGATAGATAATAAATATCTTTGTCTTAATACTGTCTAACTATTACAAAAGATAACATAAGATTATTCTGATTGCTTTACTTTTCCCTTGTTCAGGCCTAACATTCCGGTTGATCATGCTTAGCTGAAAATATTTAAATTTAAAGCAAGAATGAGCATTTGATTGCCCAGCAAGTAATAGAAACAATAAATATAAGCTGAAATGATTAAATGTTTTCTTTGAATAACTCTTCTACAACGAATCAACAGTTGTGAAGTAAGCTGAACCAATAATAACAAGATACCAAATCTATCTCAAATTTTTGAAACTACGTACTAACTATAACTGGAGATTAGTCGACAGACTATGAACATTGTTTTTCATTTTTGTTAGGGTTTAGCAAAACTTCATCCGCAAACCGTCATAACTTACGGACACGAGGGTGATCTACCTAATGTGCCCTGTATTGATCAATACTACATGCAAGAACGATATTATCGTTCACTCTGTCCACCTTAGGTGCACAAAAGTTTTCCCATATTCGGGATGTTCATACTTAGTCGGGAATCCAAACCAAAACAATCTGGTTGGATACAATAACATTCTATCTTATTCAACAATATTTTTATGTCTAGCTGAATCAAATAACTTAGACGGCTTTTAAGTCAACATATACATACTCGAAATCAATAAGTATGTATCAACATATGATTAAATAAAATGGTTATCCAAGTGGGGACACTTGTCTAACCCTATATACGAATTAACGAATAGAATAAATATCTGAATTATACAATACAATGATTGGATAATGTAAGAACTTATATGAATACAAAGATTGGATACATAATCAATACTAATATAGTTAATAATCTTGCACAATAATATGATTCTGAAACTTTCTTACTCATGTCTGTTGCATAATGGAAATGCAAAGTTAGGATACTTGCACAATATAAATAATAGATCAGATACTTGCTCAATAATAATTGGAGTAAGTTTAGGATCCTTGCATAACATGATATACTTGTTCGCACGAAATAAAAGTAGTGCATAAGGTTTAGATACTACTTGCACGAGTGCTTTGCTTACAATAATAACGCAACTTAGTTCTATCTTTTATATCAAAACCTATCATTAATAAGATCATTCGTTCGATTAGAATAATATATCATATCACATAGTAATCGCTAATTGCGATCGAAGACATAACATATGTAAGACCCCAACTTATTATTAATGAAATTTAATTTTCTCTATTTATTATTTTGAAATAGTAAGGGTTGATTTGATTAATGTGGATAGTTAGGGGTAAAATACGCAAATATTTCAAAATAAGCAAGTGGTTATAAAATATTCATTGTTGTTTGGGGATATTCGTTTGGTGGTGGAATATTAAATGCGATTGGGAATATTCGCATGCAATGAAACCACCATGTGTGGACCCATGTAACGGAAAAGCGATTGGATGAAGAAAACGATAAATATAAGTTGTTTAAAAATAACAAATAGTAGTTGTTCTTCATTATCTTTGTTAAAATACTCGGTGGTTAAAACACAAGAAGTAACTTTACAGTATTGCACCAATTATTGATTCTTACGTAAGAAGGCACTACTTAATAATGGTTACGATAATTCTTCGTTCGAGATTTTATTGATTCAATAATTCTTTGTATTGATATTTTATATTACTTGTTGTTTGATAAATTGTCACTACACAAGATATTTTCCATTATCGAGAGCAATAATTCATATTATCTCAATAATATTATTAGATAACATTATTGGCAATGTCTAGAAAGTTCGTCTAAGGAGAGGTTTGGTCACCTAATTGCGCGCCAAGATGGAGAAATTCTTATTGAAAGCCCCTCTTTCCTGGAACCGTCTGTTGTCAATATTGTGATTCGTAATATTATTTGTGAATAATTAATTATTGATTCATATGATGAGAAAATATTGATTTTATGTGGATATAGATGGAGAAAATTTTAATGTGACAATTGTTGAAAATTGAAATTTTATATTTTTCTCGATAAAATAATTCATTTAAATATATTATTATATTTTAATAATATAATAATGGTGATATTTTTACAACGAATGTGGGATATATGAGTATACGAGGAGGAAGAGTATTTTTTTGTTGCAATAAATGTTTAAAACATGTTAAACATCTCTTGCTGGACCCCATTTATTGATTGAAAATTGATTATAGCTTTGTAAAATCGCCTCGCTTGTGGATTTCGGTCAATTTACATTTGGAATTTGGAAAAACTTCTTACGCAAAGTTGTAGAAATTGAATTTCCTATAAAAAGTAGCGAGATTCAAATTTTTTGATAAAAGGGCTATTTATTGTGAATTATTGAAGTTCCGAAGCTCCGAAATAATTGATTTTTGGAAGTTTTAATTATTATTTTAAAGAAAAACATTTTTTTGCATTTAAGTGGGCTAACATGTGATATTAATTGCTGAAATCAGATCTTCAAAGGTGGGCTAAGGAAATTTATAATATATATTAATATTTTATTAAATTTTTTGCTTTGGTGTTCTAAACATTTTCCTATAAATAGGGTGCTTAGGTTAGAATTGAAAATCACACCAGAAACTGAAGTTTTCTCTCTCTATATTATCGAGCGTATTCTTGTGAGTATTTTGAGTATACTTTGAGTATTGTTAGATTTATCTGAGTTCCTTCAAAGACTATACCCTTATTCCAAATAGAAGTACTAATCTTTCGAGGTAAGGGATATTATTTTTTTTCATAATGATATTATTTCTTCAATATCATTATGTTGAAATATTGATCTGAAGTTTTTTTATCAAATTTGAAACTTTTGGTGTCGAGAGTTACTATTCACGATATCGACACTTATTCACGATATCTGATCTATTCACGAATCACGGCCCTATTCATCGAAAAATGAAAAAATTTCTTTTCGTCCAAAATATCTATTTTGGATACTAGCTTTGATTGTATCCATGTTTTGATCATTCTTAAATTTTACACCACTGTGATTATTTTTGAGGTATTTTTGGACGTGGATAAAATAAAGTACGAATCCTTAATCCTTGTCATTTTGTTTCAACGGATTCGTTTCTTTAAAAATATTTTTCATCATCTTGGTCTTAAATGATGATATTATAGAATATCTTTTGGCACAGAGTGCAAAGATGAATGATTTCAAGAATATCTTTGGCCGTAGTGCAAAGATGAGCAGTGTTTAGATGAACATGACCAACTGATGAATATCTTTGGCCTGTAGTGCAAAGATGAATATTTGATTTCAGATATATATTGATTGATGTTACAGGGATAAAAGATAGACAATGAACTTTTAAATTCATACATAGAAGATAGTAGTTTGCATTCTCTACTTAACTCTTCTAATGAATTATTATTTCATTATGAATATTAATTTAAAATTTGTTGTCTATTGTATTCTATTAGATTTTTCCTGTTGAAGACTAACGATAATTGGTTGTATATTATCTTAGTCATAATATTCTTTACTAGGCTAGTTGAGCTCACCCTTTTCCTTTTGTTCCATTTTTCTTTTCGGGATGCGAGAATATAAATGAGTGCAGTTAGAGGTATAGAATGAAGGTTCTAGAGAGTTGTTTAGTAGTCCTCACCATTTTGTAAAATAATGTATCAATAAATGTGATGAAGATTTATTTGAGTATAGATATTGTCTGAAGATAATATTTGTATTCAAACTCACAGATTTCTTGTTGTAATAATAAAGTTGTAGTTGTTTCTGTACCATGTATTGACAACTCAGAATGGGTGATGTATACCTATTTTGGGGGCGTCACAACCTAATCACATTGTCATATATGTTTAACAGTCATTACATCATAAACAAACACGTATCTAGTCAAATTATCTAAGTCCAAATTAATTTTTTAAATATTTCGGTGTACCGATGGTTTTATCGGGTAAATATCGAGTCTAAGACTCTATCCTGCAGTTCAATAGTCGTTTAGATATTTTAAAAATCAGTCATATTATTTTATCATGAATTTTCAAACTCTGAAATCATTATTAAATGATTTAAATATTAACTAATTCTATTATTATTAATATTTAATTAATATTAAACTATTAATGAAACCATTGCTAAAATATTAAAGTTATTTATAATAACTCAAAATATTTTAAAGTATTAATATTACCCTTAAATGATTTTTAAAACATTTAAAATCATTTTTAGATAATTACCATTAATATTAGAATATTAATTTATTATTTATCAAAATATTAAAAGTCATTAGTTATAACTTAAAATATTTTTAATTCATTTATTTCCTTTTAAATAATTTTAATTCAATAAAACCATTTTAAAACTATTTATTTAGTATAATTATTAAATAAACTTAATATCATTAATATTAAATTATTAATGAAATTTACCTTTAAATTTCAAAAGTTGTATTTTTATAACTTCAAATATTTTTAAGCTATTTATTTTCATTTAAAATGATTTTTATAATATTAAAATCATTTTTAATTAATTTATTTAATATAATTACTAAATAAATCTAATATCATTAATATTTAATAATTAATGAAACTTATCTTAAAATATTAAAAGTTATGTTTTATAACTTAAAATATTATTAAATACCTTATTATTATTTAAAATGATTTTTAATACAATAAAATAATTTTTAATTAATTTATTTAATGCATTTATTAATTAAATTAAATACCAAAAATATCCAAATAAATAATAATATTTATGAAAAATATGTCAAAATATTAAAAGTTAATTTTTATAACTTAAAATAATTTTTAAAACTGATTTTATAATTTTTTGGAATTTATTTCTATTTTTAATGTATTTTTCAAAAATTATAAAACAAAAATAATTAAATCCGTCGCTAAAGGGATTAGTGACAGTTTCTGTCGCGATAGGTGTTCTTGACGCTCAAGAACACTAACAGTCAGTGCTCAAGGGTACCTTGTTTGACCATTAATCATTCCTTGTGTAATGTGTTTCTGGTCGAGTTAATGGTTAGCTATTATAGAACGGATGTAATACTACACAGTATAATAACAAACATGGTCAAAACATGCATCATATGCATGATCTAAGCTCAAGAACAAAATCGTCGAGTCAAGTTTGACATTTCTGGTACCCTGTGAAAACAAAGTCACGGGCCAATCAACGATTTGGATGGCCTTAAATCTGTCAATCTGTTCATATTAAGTGTTTTCTGCTCATCGGGTTGTCTAGACAAACTATCAGAGAACATGTTGCAATTCATGGTCAAGTCTAAACATAAATAATCAAAACGCGTTGGGGCTCAGAAAATCGTGTCAGAGTCTGTTCTTCATTTCTGGGTTTTCCAAAAATGAAGAACAGGTCGAGAGTGTATGTTTGGGCTTCCACAACTTGTTGTACTTGCATGTTTTTTGTGATATAAGGTTTTCAGATTGTAGCCAACATGTAGGGGAAGAGATCTATTACATACAAACACCATAATAACAAACAAATCTAGCAGATCTAGGCCGGTCAAAGGAAGTCAGAGATTAGTGTTGATCTGTTTCTGGGTTACCCAGAAACAAAAAACGTGATCGTTTTACCTACTTTGACCAGACAATATTTTCACTCAATTTGATGATTAGAATATTATAAGGTATAAATATGACGTCCATATAACATACTATAACTTAGATGAAACAAACATAACAGATCGTTAAACCACAGACAGATCCAAGCCCATGAAGTTCTTGTCGAGCCTTCCGGAACGATCCGGTTTTCCATTTGTAAAAATCATGCTCGGTCAACTAGGTTTGACCAGCTATAACTTTTAACATGTTCATGATCTGGGCTAGATTCCAGTTTCAGATTAAAGATCTCCTAGAACAGTATATGTTCAAACATTAAAAACACTAAAATCATTAACAGCCAGAGATCTACCAGACATGACATTCGATTGTCAGTCACAAAAATAAAGTTTTCCAGATTTTTAAAAACATCAAATCCGAGCCTCTAGATGTTATGGATCTAACATCGAGCAATCCAGATCATCCTTATATACTACATATTACATGTTTAACACATAAAAACTAACATCTAACATAGGGTTTAAGATCAGATTTATTTTTAGGGTTCTTACCTTTTTATGAACAAATTCTTATTTCTGTGCTTCTGATCTGTTTGTGGATTTCGTGGGGCTTGATTAGGGGACTGATATGCTATACTATTTCGTGGTTTTGACTTGAGAGAGAATGGCTAGGAGTGGGTTGCACAAATATGAGTAAAAATGCACTTTCTCTCTCTTGAATTCTATATAAAACATGTATGCAATGACTTGTAATGGCTGATCATGTGCTGGTGGTGTAGCTCATAGCTAGGTATAGGGTAGGGTGGCTGGCCATATTTGATGAAGATTTTGTCTAACCAATAATTCAAGAATGGGACAAAAAGGGTAAAATTGTAATTTTGCAAATAAGTCAAAGGGTATTCTTGTCCAAGGTGCTTGAATCTAGGGTTTAATCACTAGATTTTTAACCTTAAAGTTTCCCAAATAATTACTAGGGTTTGGATAATTAAAAATAAAAGGGTAGTAAAATTTTAAATAAAACATACTAATTAAAATTAGGGTTTTTAATAAAATTTAGGGTTAAATAATTAGGATTCTTTAATTATCATTAGGGTTCCTAAATTAACATTTCAATTTATTAAAATAATAATAAGGGTTTATAATTTTAGCAAATAGGGTTCCTAATTAGCAATTAGGGTTTCAAATTTTAAATAGGGCTTTCAAATATTAATTAGCGTTTTATCTAATTAACATTAATTCTATAATATGCACATAATTCATATAACACAATTTCTGACCTCTCTAAATTTCCAGTTTTGAGTTCCCAATTATGGTTTATGACAGTAATACTAGGGTTTGTTGTCATACACAATAATTGACTAACCACTATCAGTCTACACATATACTGTATATATTTATAACACCGAAAATTAATATTATACTTAATATAATATTATTATTCTCATTCATAGCTCAAAATCCAAAATTAGGGTTTGGATTTCATATCTGATTTATCTTTCACATATAGCATGCATTATTAATTAAGTTAAAATAATTAACTTAAAACTCGAATTAAAATTCATATAATAAAATAGTAATTATAATAATTCCAATAAGCATCTCATATATTATTTAAATAATATAAAATCATATTTTCATAGAAAATAAATAATAAAGACATTTCTACTATAAAATTAATTATTATAAGTATATACTTTATAATGATCAATAATTCTAAAATAAAATTGTTTGAAATTATTCATGAAATAAATAATTTTATTTATCACATATATACATACACATTACTTGACACATATTCTCATCTTTAAAATAATAATAAAAAAAAATTAATATGCAAAATTTCTTATTTATTTATATAGAAAATATTCAGGTTATTACATATGACATAATGTGGTATGTTATGTGATTATGTGTTGTAGAGACCATAAAAGCTCAAAGGAAACGTAATTTTACTGTAGCGGACGCTGAAGGCAAGTTTTTCTTAAACACTTATCTAACCTTCGTGTTAGTCAAGTTTTCAAATGATTCAAGTTATGAGATGTATGAATGGTTTTACGAAAGAGTTGATTCATTTCTTTACAAGTTTTCCATATAGAATTGATAAGGCTATCCCACGCCAATTGTTTGGTACGGATTCAAGGTAAGCCTGAATATGAATAAACAAATGTATTTTCATCGAGTATTCGATGGGCACGTGAGGTTGCCACAACTTAAACGTACACACATTTAATGAATGTAGTGTTGATCAA
This sequence comes from Panax quinquefolius, assembly GCA_020205615.1. NCBI lineage: Eukaryota > Viridiplantae > Streptophyta > Magnoliopsida > Apiales > Araliaceae > Panax > Panax quinquefolius. The sequence continues at coordinate 41,526,140 of CM035164.1, forward strand.
CATAGAGTACTATAGGCTGATCACCTAGAAGTGCTCGTAAGCTATGCCGAATTTACGAACTTCGTGCCGGGTTGTCCTTTTTAAAGAAATTGTGAAACGCTCATGGTCTTGGACCAGAATCGATGTTTTACTGAATATTGTTATTGTAAAATGTTTTGAAGGAAAAGAAATGCTATTTTGAATTATTGATAGTACTTCATAACTATTATCCAGTTATTGAAGATATACGATTCCTATGTTTCAAGCATGCTTTTTAAATGAAATTATTGTACTTGCTGAGCGTGTTATGCTCACTCTTGGTTGAACCATATGAATGCAGCTTAGACCGAATGGACCGAAGGATTCGACAAGGATAAAGTGAAGGCTAAAGCGAATTTATAATGATAATATTTGATATTATGACAAGAACAAATGTAACGTTTATAAAGAACCTGGGGAATGGTAGTATTGTTTTGGAATATATATATGACATATTCGTTCTTTTGAGGCATTTTAATTGAATATTTGTGTGAACTGTAGCACCGTGTAGCACCATATGTCGGGTTGGAAGAGACCGAAATTTGGGGGCGTCACATTTTTCAACTTTTAAACTTCCTTTCCAACCTTTACTTAAGGTTTTAATCACTTCTTAAAGTGTTATATTAAGTTAAATTTACGTTCATAATCGTTTCGTACATTTTTTGTGACGCCCCCAAATTCAGGTACTTGAAACCCGAACTCAGTGCTTCACGATACAATTTCTATGAGCGGAATAATACTAATAATAGTAACAATAATATAGATACCAAACTTAATTTACACATATCAGTGTCTAAATCCCAGGTACGCGACCTTTAAACATTCATTACATCATAGATAAATAAATATCATTGTCTTAATAAAGCTTAACTATTACACAGAATATCATAACACTTATTCGGTCAGCTTGGCTTTCCCTTTGTTCTTGCCTGAACCTTCTGGTTGATCACACTTAGCTAAAAATATTTAAATTTAAAGCAAGAATGAGTATTTGATTGCCCATCAAGTAATAGCAACAATAAACATTAGCTAAAAGGATTAAATGTTTTCTTTGCACGACATTTCTACAACGAATCGACAGTTGTGAAGTAAGCTAAACCAATAATAACAACATATCAAATCTATATCAAAATTTTGAAACTATGTATTGACTATAAATGGAGGTCAGTCGACAGACTATGAACATTGTTTTCTATTTTCAAAAAAGTATACAGAAATTCATCTGCAAACCGTCATAACTTACAGGCACGGGGGGTGATCAGCCTGTTATGCCATGTATTGATCAATACTACATGCAAGAACGATATTATTGTTCATCTTATCCGCCTTTGGCGCACAAAAGTTTTCCCATGTACGGGATGATCATACTTAGTCGGGAATCCAAACCAAAACAATTCGGTTGGATAACAATAAAGTTCTATCTTGTTCAACAATATTTTTAAGTTTGTGTCTAGCCGAATCAAATAGCCTAGACGGCTTTTAAGTCAACATATACATACTGGAAATCAATAAGTATGTATCAACATGTGATTAAATACAATGATTATCCAAGTAAGGACACTTGTCTAACCATATTTAGAAATTAACGAACAAAATAAATATCTAGATTATACAATAATACTATGTTGATAAACAAAGATCGAATAATTTAAGAACTTGTATGAATATAAATGATTGGATACAAAATTGATAACAATAGAGTTAATAATCTAGCACAATGATAATATAATTTTGAAACATTCTTACTCATGTCCATTGCATAAAAGAAATGCAAAGTTAAGATACTTGTCTGAGTTGCTGCTTACAATAACGCAACTTAGTTTTATCGTTTATATCAAGACCTATCATTAATAAGATCATTTGTTCGATTAGAATAATGTATCATATCGCATAGTACTGCTATTTGCAGTCAGTACATAACCTAATCACATTGTCACATATGTTTAACAGTCATTGGATCACAAACAAACACGTATTTAGTCAAATTATCTAAGTCCAGATCAATTTTTGAAATATTTCGGTGTACCGATGACTTTATCGGGTAATTATCGAGTCTAGAACTCTAGTCTGCAGTTCAATATTCGATTTAAATAACTTAAATAACAGTCATTTTATTTTTCATAGTTATAATAATTTTTAAATAATTATTATAATTTATTATGATTTTTCAAACACTGAAATCATTTTTAAATGATTTAAATATTTAATAATTCTATTATAATTAATATTAAATTATTAATGAAACCATTGCCAAAATATTAAAGTTATTTATAATAACTCAAAATATTTTTAAAACATTTTAAGTACCATTTAAATGATTTTTAAAACATTTAAAATCATTTTAAATAATTGCTATTAATATTTAAATATTAATGTATTATTCACCAAAATATTAAAAGTCATTTATTATAACATAAAATATTTTTAAATCATTTATATCCTTTTTAAACGATTCATAAATTAATAAAATCATTTTAAACTATTTATTTAATATTATTATTATATAAATCTAATATCATTTAATAATAAATTATTAATGAAATTTACCTTTAAATATTAAAAGTTATATTTTATAACTTAAAATATTTTTAAACTATTTATTTTCATTTGAAATAATTTTATAATATTAAAATCATTTTAATTAATTTATTTAATATAATTGTTAAATAAATATAATATCATTAATATTAAATAATTAATGAAATGTGTCATAAAATATTAAAAGTTATATTTTATAACTTGAAATATTTTTAAATACTTTATTATCATTTAAAATAATTTTTAATATAATAAAATAATTTTAATCAATTTATTTAATGCATTTATTAAATAAATTAAATATCAATAATATCCAAATAAATATTAATATTTATGAAAAATATTAATAATTAATTTCTATTTTTAAATATTTTTTGGAAAATAAATAAAATAAAATTATTAAATCTGTCGCTATAGCGTTTAGCGACAGAAACCGTCACCTATTGTGTTCTTGAGAAACCCAGAACTTCATAAGCCAGTTTCGAGGTAGCATGACCAAGTGCAATGATCTGATTATGATGTTTTAGGGCATGATTTTGGTCAGATCTTGTAGTACTAGTGTAACACTACAAGATTCAACAACCAACATGATCAAACAACATCACACTAAGGAGATCTAAGCATGCAAAGTGGCTGTCAGAGCTGTTCTTCATTTCAACCCAGAAATGAAGAACAGTTCGACAGCCCTACTTTGGGCCTCCACAACTTGTTATTTGTGTAATATTTTTGTGATCTAAGAGCTGTAGTATATAGCTAGCATGTAAGTGAAGAGATCTATCACATAAAATACATATAACATCTTCACAATCAACAAATATCGTCCGGTCAAACCATGTCAGACGACACGTTCTTATGTTTTCTAGGTTACACAGAAAACAGAAAACGTGGTCGACCTGGCTAGTTTGACCGGCCACTAAATCAAACCTGCTTATCATTTAGGTGATCTTAAGGCATTACTTTACAATCCAAATACCAGACTACAAGCTAGATACCACAAACAGAACAAAACAACAAACATACGAAAGATCTAAGGGAATGAACATCTTGTCAGAGCTTTCTGGGCAGTTTCTGGGTTACCCAGAAATGCTCAGTCAAGCTCGATCAACTAGGTTTGACCAACAATATCTCACATTCTATGCATGATCTGGTCCTTCTACAAGTTCTAGAACACAGATCTCATAGCATACTACAACTACAATGTGACGCCCCCAAAATAGGTGTACATCACCCATTCTGAGTTGTCAATACATGGTACAGAAACAACTACAACTTTATTATTACAACAGTAAAACTGAGAGTTTGAATACAAATATTATTTTCTAGACAATATCTATACTCAAATAAACCCTCGTCATATTTATTGATACATTATTTTACAAAAATGGTGAGGACTACTAAACAACTCTCTCTAGAACCTTCATTCCATACCTCGACTCGTACTTGCTATATTCTCGCCTCACGAGAAGAAAAATGGAACAAAAGGAAAAGGGTGAGCTCAACTAGCCCAAGAAAGAATATTATGACTAAGATAATATACAACAAATTATCGTTAGTCTTCAACAGGAAAATCTAATAGAATACAATAGACAACAAGTTTTAAATCAATATTCGCAATGAAATAATAATTCATTAGAAGAGTTAAGTAGAGAATGCAAACTACTATCTTCTATGTATGAATTTAAAAGTTCATCGCTCATCTTTTATCCCCTCAGTAGCATCAATCAATATATATCTCGAATCAAATATTCATCTTTGTACTACAGGCCAAAGATATTCATCAGTTGGTCATGTTCATCTAAACACCTGTTCATCTTTCCACTACAGGCCAAAGATATTCATTAGAAATCATTCATCTTTGCACTACTGTGCCAAAAGATATTCAATAATATCATCATTTAAGACGAGGATGATGAAAATATTTTTAAAGAAACGAATCCAAAGAAACAAAATGACAAGGATTAAGGATTAAGGATTCGTACTTTGTTTTATCCATGTCCAAAAATACCGAAAAAACAATCATAGTGGTGTAAAATTCAAGAAAGATCAAAACATGGATACAATCAAAGCTAGTATCCGAATAGATATTTTGACTTAAAAGGAAAATTTTCATTTTTCGATGAATTATCCGTATTAAATGAATAATGTCGTGATATCGTGAATAGTGCCGTATATCGTGAATAGTAACTCAGACACCAAAAGTTCCAAAAAACTTCGGATCGATATTTGAAAGATAATGATATTGGAGAAATAATATCATTATGAAAAAAAATATCCCTTAGCTCACAAAGACAAGATTTTAGTTGAAACACCTTGATATAGGCTATGACTTGAACTTGCACCGTATAACAATACTCAAAATATACTCAAAATAATCGACAAGAATAAACTCGATAATATAGAGAGAAAAACTTCGATTTACGGTGTGATTTTCAATTCTAACCTAAGCACCCTATTTATAGGAAAATGCTTAGAACACCAAAGTAGAAAATTTAATATAATATTAATATATATAAAATTTTCTTCAGCACACTCTTATAAATTGAAATCAGCTCATTTCAACAACCAACCAAGCCCACCAAACATATCAAAAACGTTTTCTAATTTAAATTATTTTAAACTTCCAAAATCAATTATTTGAAGCTTGAACTTCAATAATTCATAATAAATAGCCCTTTTATCAGAAAATTCGAATCTACTTGAACTTTTTATAGGAAATTCAATTCTCTACAACTTTGCGGAAGAAAGTTTTTCCAAATTCCAAACAAAATTGACCGAAATCCACAAATGGGCGATTTTACAAAGTATAATCAAATTTCTATTAATAATTGTGTCCACCAACACACAAAATATGTGTTAAACATTTAATGCCACAAAAATACTCTTCCTCCTCATATACTCATATATCCCACATTCATTATAAAAATATATCATCATTAATATATTATTAAAATAATATATTTAAATGAATTATTTTATCGAGAAAAGATAAAATATTAATTTTCAACAATTGTCACATTAAAAAAAAAATTCTCCATCTATATCCACATAAAATCAATATTTTCCTCATTATATAAATCAATATTTAATTATTCACAAATAATATTACAGAATCACAAGATCTTGCAACCAAAGCGGTTCCTGTGAAAGAGGGGCTTTCGAATAAGAATTTCTCATCAAGGCCAAGCAATTAGGTGACCAAACCTCTCCTTAGGCGTAACATTCTAGACATTGCCAATAATGTTATCTAATAATATTATTCAGATAATATGAATTATTGCTTCGATAATGAAAAATACCGTGTAATGACAATTATTGAAACAACAAAGAATATAAAATATCAACGCAAAGAATTACTAAATCAATAAAATATCTTTGAGCAAGAATTCTCGTAACCATTATTGAGTAGTGCCTTCTTACGTAGGAATCAATAATTGGTGCAATACCGGTATGCCACCTTGTGTTTTAACCAAATTGAGTATTTTAACAAGATAATCTGGTAACAACTACTGCCAAGTTATTTTTAAACAACTTATATTTGTCGCTTTCTTCATCCAATCGCTTTTCATATGGGGCCCACAAAAGATCAAGAGTCAATGCGAATATTCCCCGACAGCAAGAATATTCCACGACCAAACGAATATTCCCCGACAACAATGAATATTTTATAACCACTTGCTTATTTTGAAATATTTACGTATTTTACCCATAACTATCCACATTAATCAAATCAACCCTTACTATTTTAAAATAATAAATAGAGAAAATTAAATTTCATTAATAATAAGTTGGGGTCTTACAACCTCCCCTCATGAAATTTCGTCCTCGAAATTGACGTACGTACCTGGTGTTTCGAAAAGGTGAGGATACCTCACTTTCATTTCCTTTTCAAATTCCCAGGTCATTTCCTCTATAGCATGATTCCTCCACAAAACTTTAACTTGTGGTATGACCTTTGCGCGTAGGACATGCTCCTTCCTATCCAAGATATTGACAGCTACCTCCTCATACGTTAAGTCTTCGGCTATCTCGTCTGTTCTAACTCTATAACGTGGTTGGTCTTTCACATATTTACGAAATGCGAGATATGTGAAACACATTATGAACACGAGACATACTCGGAGGTAACGCGAGTCTATAGGCTACATTTCCTACTCGGTCAAGAATTTGAAATGGACCAATAAATCGTGGATTGAGCTTTCCTCTCTTCCCAAATCTTGTAACTCCCTTCCATGGAGCAACTCGCAATAATACATGATCCCCTATACTAAATTCCACGTCCTTTCGATGAAGATCCGCATAACTCTTTTGTCGATCTTGTGCCGCTTTTGTATCGTTGTCGAATCATTTGGATCTTTTCGGTGAGTCATCGTACGTAACTAACTTCGGGTCCCAACAATGTTGCTTCACCCACCTCATCCCAACATATTGGAGAGCGACACTTTCGTCCATATAATGCTTCAAATGGAGCCACACCTATACTTGCCTAATAACTGTTGTTGTAGGAGAATTCCACCAATGGTAAATACTTATCCCATCTGCCCTTGAAGTCTAGGACACAGAGTCTTAATAGATCTTCAAGAGTTTGAATAGTCCTCTCTGATTGTCCGTCTGGTTTGAGGATGGTATGCGCGCGCAATCATAAATCCGTGCCCATAGCTTTTTGCAAGCTAACCCAAAATCTTGAAGTGAATCTTGGGTCACGATCCAAAACTATGGATACTGGCATGCCATGCAATCTCATAATCTCATCTACGTACATACGAGCAAGACGTTCAAGGAATAAGTCTCCGTGTCGGTGAGAAATGAGCGGACTTAGTTAATCTATCAACAATAACCCAAATAGCATTGATGCCTTGAGAAACCGTAGGAAGACCCGTAACAAAATCCATGGTAATGTGTTCCCACTTCCATTTCGAATCTCAAGTGGTTGCAACGGACCCTTAGGTACTAGATGCTCGCCTTTACACGCTGACAAGTTAAACACATTGAGATAAACTTTGCAATCTCTCTCTTCATATTGTTCCACCAAAATGTATGTCAAGATCACGATACATTTTGTACTTCGAGATGGATTGCAAATGGTGTATTGTGTGCCTCCGTTATAATCTTGTACTTCAAATCGAGTTGTTAGGAACACAAAAAGTGCGAGTGGACTCAAGTATTCCTTCTTCATCAATTCTCGCTTAATAAATAGCACCTTCTTGTACTTTCTTCTTCATACGCATCGGCTCGGGTTGGTGGCTTGAAAGCAACCTTAACTTTTTCTATTAAAGTTGGCTCTATCGTATACTTGACATCATCGCACTCATTCCTACATATGATCTTCTACTCAACGCGTCAATGCCTACCACGTTCGCTTTTCGAGGATGGTATTGAATAGTGTGGTCATAATCTTTCAACAACTCAAGCCAACGTCTTTGCCGCATGTTGAGTTCCTTTTAAGTGAAGAAATATTTGAGGCTTTTATGGTCCGAATATATCTCCACTTTCTCCTCATATAGATAGTGCCTCCGGATCTTTAAGCGCAAAAACGATCACCGCTAACTCTAGATCATGAGTAGGATAATTCCTCTCATATTTTTAAGTTATCGCGAGGCATAGGCTATGACTTTCCCACGTTGCATGAGAACAGATCCTAACCCTTTGCCAAAGCATCGTTGTAGATAACAAATCCATCCAAACCGGATGGTATTGTTAGAAAGTGCGAAATAAGTCTCCTCTTAAGCTCTTGGAAACTCTTCTCGCATTCTTCGCTCCAAACGAATTTTGTATCCTTCCGAGTTAGCTGGGTTAATGGAGTAGCAATTCGAGAAAACCCTTCCACGAATCTCCGATAATAACCAGCTAAGCCCAAAAAGCTACGTACTTTAGTCACCGACTTTGGTTGCTCCCAACTTTGTATTGCTTCAATCTTCGCCGGATCAACAGATACTCCATGTTTCGACACCACGTGCCCAAGGAATGCTACTTCCTCAAGTTAGAACTCGCATTTCTTCAAGTTGGCATAAAGCTTGTTTTCACGAAGCCTTTGGAGTACCAGCTTCAAATGGTGCTCATGATCTTCACGACTTTTGGAATATATGAGGATGTCATCAATAAAGACAACAACGAACTGATTCAAATATTCCTTGAATACTCGGTTCATCATATCCATGAAAGCCACAGGAGCATTAGTCAATCTGAAAGACATGACTAAGAATTCATAATGCCCGTCACGAAGTTACGAAGGCGTTATTTGGAATATCCTCGCCTCTAATCTTCACCGATGATATCCGAGCGAAGATCGATCTTTGAAAAAATTGTGCTCCTTGCAATCGGTCAAACAGTCATCAATACGAGGTAGAGGATACCTATTCTTGATGGTGACATGGTTCAATTCTCGATAGTCAATACAAAAGTCGCATACTCCCGTCTTTCTTCTTTACTGAATAAAAACAGGAGCACCCCAAGGAGATGTACTAGGGGCCAGATGAAACCGATGTCCAACAATTCTTGTAGTTGGACCTTTAGCTCCACGAAGTTCAATAGGAGCCATTTGATATGGGGTTTTAGAAATGGGCTTTGTACGGGTTCAAGATCAATAAAGAATTCAACTTAATGTTACGGGGTAGACCGGGAAGTTCTTGAGAAATACGTCGGAAAGTCAATAAAAAGCAGGAATATTATTCAAATTTGGCGTGTCTTTATTCAAATCCATAACATGGGCTAAGAAAGCTTGACATCCGTTTTTCAATAAGCGAATAGCTTTATGATTAGATATGACGATGATTGATTTTAATGGTTTAGTTGCTTGAATTAAATACAACAGGGTTGGTTAGGAATATGAAAACTAACAACCTTACGAAAACAATCAATTTTGGCATGATGAGTAGTTAACCAATCAATCCCTAAAATCACATCAAAAGCAAGTATCTTTAATGAGATAAGGTCAACGGTAAGGTGATGGTGCCAACTTGAATCAAACAAGATTTATAAGCAATGGATGTGATGAAAGTTTCTCCTAACGGAGTTTCCACAGATAGGTCAAAGTCTAATTTCTCCGGAGTCAAGTTTAAACATTGAGCACAAGCGGAGAGATAAATGAATGGGTATGCACCATCAAGTAAGGTATAAACTTCATGAGAATTTATAAATAGCTTACCCGTGATCACCTCGTTTGGGTTCCTCGCATTTTGACCAGTCACAACAAAACGCTCTTCTAGGAACCGTTGACTTTGACTTTTACGGGACGATCTTTTGAGTCACCGTCCCCGAACTAGGTTTCGCTCTGCATAATCTCTCGGCGATATGTCCTTCCTTTCCACAATTATAGCATACCTTGAATGCTTGGGCGGTTTGGTGATATGTCCCTCTTTTACGCATTTATAGCATATAATGACCGGTGGTCGTTCTCCTCCCTTAGAACCGATTCTTTGCTTGCGCCTTTGTCGTCTTCACATGGTCGTTGTTAAATCTCCTCTTTTAAAATCTCCTCCCGACTCGCTTCTTCTATTTTCATGGCCATGATTACCACCGAGTGGTTACCATTTTTGTCATCTTTTTTCTTTCTCCGTTTGGTTATCGTTGTTTTGTTGTTGCGCTATCTCCTAGTATGATCCTGATTGTGGTCCCTCGGTTGACCGTACTTTCGTTATCTCGCTCTAATAATTGAGCCCTATTTACAACATCTCGAATAGAGAAAAAATTTATGAGAAATGAGATCTTGGCGTATCTTGGGTTTCAAACCTCTAAGAAACATCCGCGTCATCGTTCCTTATTCTCCACTAAATGAGGTGCAAAACACGGATAACTCTGCAAACTTTGCCTCGTCTTTGGGACACCGTCATGTAATTCTGCTCCAGACTAATAAACCCCACTTCCTTCATATGATGAACACTTTCAGGAAAGTATTTGTCATTAAATAGTTTCTGAAATGTCTCCCAAGACATCTTGAGTCTTGCTAGATGGGTATGCTTCATAGACTCCCACCAAGAGTCTGCCTCTCGCCACTTGAACATAAAGGTGGCGAATGGAACCTTCTGTTCCTCCGTGCATCCCAAGACATCTAATATCTTGGTAATTTGCTTGACCCATGTTTCCGCCATGATCGGATCTGGCTTTCCCTTAAATTCTGGTGGTCCCAACTCTTTGAACTGCTTGGTTGTGATAACTTGTGAATTGCTATCATTTCCTCCCTCGTATTTTGAACACGAGTCTCCTCGTGTCGATTTTGCATGAATCGCAAAAGCTTCTAAACATCCCTCGTTCATCATCTTCTCGATTGGTGTTGTTCACGGGAGGAACATTGCCACTGTTGCACGTTCTCCTCGCGTTGGTGAGTACAGGCGTCTCCACGGTCTCATTTCCACTTTATTAATATTCTCGATTCGACATTCTCAAATCATCGCCATAAAACAAGGGTTAATTAAGGAAATCAATATATCACATAATATCCCTATATACTTGACCAACTAACAAATAAGCTTTGGTAGGACACACTAGCGAAGGATTTACTCGCCTCTCCCTCCTAGTTCTATTCCCCGATCTCCACTAGAGATCATATCCTAAAGCTCGATACCAACCGCGGCGCCCCCAAAATAGGTATACATCACCCATTCTGAGTTGTCAATACATGATGCGAAACAACTACAACTTTATTATTACAACAAGAAAAGCGTGAGTTTGAATACAAATATTATCTTCTAGACAATATCTATACTCAAATAAATCCTCATCACATTTATTGATACATTATTTTACAAAAATGGAGAGGACTACTAAACAACTCTCTAGAACCTTCATTCCATACCCAGACTAAGTACTCGCTATATTCTCGCCTCCCGAGAAGAAAAATGGAACAAAAAGGAAAAGGGTGAGCTCAACTAGCCCAAGAAAGAATATTATGACTAAGATAATATACAACAAATTATCGTTAGTCTTCAATGAGGAAAAATCTAATAGAATACAATGAGACAACAAGTTTTAAATCAATATTCGCAATGAAATAATAATTCATTAGAAGAGTTAAGTAGAGAATGCAAACTACTATCTTCATGTATAAATTTAAAAGTTCATCGTCTATCTTTTATCCTGTAACATCAATCAATATATATCCGAATCAAATATTCATCTTTGCACTACTGGCCAAAGATATTCATCGATTAATCATGTTCATCTAAACACTGCTCATCTTTGCACTACTGGGCCAAAGATATTCATTAGAAATCATTCATCTTTGCACTACTGTGCCAAAGATATTCAATAATATCATCATTTAAGACTGAGGATGATGAAAAATATTTTTAAAGAAACGATCCAGTGAAACAAAATAACAAGGATTAAGGATTAAGGATTCGTACTTTGTTTTATCCATGTCCAAAAATACCTGAAAAATAATCATAGTGGTGTAAATTTTAAGAAAGATCAAAACATGGATACAATCAAAGCTAGTATCCAGAATAGATATTTTGAATGAAAAGGAAAATTTTCATTTTTCGATGAATTGTGCCGTATTCGTGAATAATGTCGTATACGTGAATATTGCCGTATACGTGAATAGTAACTCTGACACCAAAAGTTCCAAAAAAACTTCAGATCAATATTTCAGCATAATGATATTGAAGAAATAATATCATTACGAAAAAAAAAATATCCCTTACCTCACAAAGATAGTACATCTAGTTGAAACACCGGATATAGGCTATGATTTGAACTTGCACCGTATAACAATACTCAAAATACTCACAAGAATACGCTCGATAATATAGAGAGAGAAAACTTCAGTTTCTGGTATGATTTTTAATTCTAACCTAAGCACCCTATTTATAGGAAAATGCTTAGAACACCAAAGTAGAAAATTTAATATAATATTAATATATATAAAAATTTTCTTACGCACACTCTTATAAACTAAAATCAGCTCATTTCAACAACCAACCAAGCCCACCAAACATGTCAAAAACGTTTTTCTAATTTAAATTATTTTAAACTTCCAAAAATCAATTATTTCGGAGCTTCGGAACTTCAATAATTCATAATAAATAGCCCTTTTATCAGAAAATTTGAATCTCGCAAATTTTTATAGGAAATTCAATTCTCTACAACTTTGCAGAAGAAAGTTTTTCCAAATTCCAAACAGAAATTGACCGAAATCCACAAACGGGCGATTTTACAAGCTATAATCAAATTTCGGTCAATAATTGTGTCCACCAACACACAAAATATGTGTTAAACATTTAATGCCACAAAATACTCTTCCTCCTCATATACTCATATATCCCACATTCATTATAAAAATATCATTTGTTAATATATTATTAAAATTATATATTTAAATGAATTATTTTATCGAGAAAAGATAAAATATTAATTTTCAATAATTGTCACATTAAAAAAAATTCTCCATCTATATCCACATAAATTAAATATTTTCCTCATTATATAAATCAATAATTAATTATTCACAAATAATATTACAGAATCACAAGATCTTGCAACCCAGCAGCGGTTCCGGAAAGAGGGGCTTTCAATAAGAATTTCTCCTTCTTGGTAGCTTGATTAGGTGACCAAACCTCTCCTTAGACAGAACATTCTAGACATTGCCAATAATGTTATCTAATAATATTATTCAGATAATATGAATTATTGCTTCCGATAATGAAAATACTTGTAATAATGACAATTATTGAAACAACAATGATATATAAAATATCAACGCAAAGAATTACTAAATCAATAAAATCTTTGAGCGGTAATTCAGTAACCATTATTGAGTAGTGCCTTCTTACGTAAGAATCAATAATTGGTGCAATCTTTGTGCTACTCGTGTTTTTAACCACCGAGTATTTTAACAATATTAATTGTAATAACTACTGCCAGTTATTTTTAAACAACTTATATTTGTCGTTTTCTTCATCCAATCGCTTTCCGTTATGGGGCCCACAAAAGACTGCGCCGTCGTACGAATATTCCCCGACAACAAGAATATTCCACGACCAAACGAATATTCCCCGACAATAATGAATATTTTATAACCACTTGCTTATTTTGAAATATTTACGTATTTTACCCATAACTATCCACATTAATCAAATCAACCCTTACTATTTCAAAATAATAAATAGAGAAAATTAAATTTCATTAATAATAAGTTGGGGTCTTACATACAAACTTTCAAAACACAAAAATCAAGCACTAAGATATGAGGCCTGACATTCATTCTCAGATAACAAAAAATATTTTTTCCAGATTTTTGAAATCTTCAAATCCGAGCCTATAGATGTTATGGATCTAACATCTATCAACCCAGATCATCAATATACACTATATACAACATGTTTTAACACTAAAACATAACTTTTAACAGAGGATCAATGGTCAGATTTTTGATTAGGGTTTATACCTTTATATGAACAAATCTTGATTCTAGGCTACTGATATGTTAATGGAATTTGCGGGGCTTGGTTTTGGAACTGAAATGTTATAGTTATTCGTGGGTTTTGAGAGAGAGAGAGAGAGTTGGTTGAGTGTTTGGTGATTAAAAGGCTTAAAAATGAAATTTCTCTCTTTTTAATCTATATATATAGCAATGTGTTATGTAATGGCTGATATAATGGCTGAGTTGCTGATCATTTGGTCAATTGGAAAATCAAGGTTAGTTCACCAACTCCAATTATTGCTAGATATACAAGTTATCTCAAATAATGCAAGAAGGGAATTTTGGTCAATTGTCTTGAAATTTTAATGGCATTTATGTAATCTTGTCCCAACCCCTTAGGGTTTAACCCTAAGGTTAAATAATTTAGGTTTCTAGGATTTCAATTTAGGGTTTAAAATAAAAATTTTAGTTTCTAAAAATGAAGATTAGGGTTTCCTAATTAGATTAGGTTATCTAATTACATTATACATGAATATTAGGGTTTAAAGTCCACTAATTAGCATTAAGCTTTATCATTCAGCGATTAGGGTTCCTCATTTAGTAATTAGGGTTACTAATTTAGAAATTAGGGTTTCTAATTCACAATTAGGGTTTTCTATAATTAGGGTTTTCCTAATTAGCATTAATATTTATAATGATTGTCATTAATCACATAACACAATTACTAGACAAATTTTAAAGTCTCATTTGACTTCAAAACTAGGGTTTATCAGTAATATTAGGGGTTTGTTGTGATATATTAAAACTGTTCCACACATTAACCTTACACACATAGCATTTGTGACGCCCCCAAAATAGGTATACATCACCTATTCTGAGTCGCCAAATACATGGTACAAAATACAAATACAACCTTAAATAAACAACATGAGCTTTGAGTTTTAATACAAATATTGTCTTCTAGACAGTATCCAAACTCAAAATAAGTCTTCATTACATTTATTATCACATTATTTCATAGAATAGTGAGGACTACTAATGCTATCATCTGGACCGTCAATCCGTTCCCCGACTAGTCCCTACTACGTTCTCCTTTCCTGAAGAGAACAATGAAAGCAAAATGGTGAGCTCAACTAGCCCAGTAAGAAATATTATGACTAAGATAATGCAAAATAAATTATCATTAGCCTTCAACAGTGTTAAACTGATAAAATATAACAAACATCAAGTTTAACTGCAGCGGAACAAGAAATCCATTAGAAGAGTCAAGTAGAGAATAAAATCTACTATCTTCTATGATTTAAAAGGTTTTTCATTACTTTTATCGCTGAGACTCAGCTTAATAAATAATCCACATCATCAAATCATCCCTGCACTACATGCCAAAGATATTCTTTAGTATCACGACCACGAATCATCCATGCACTACGGGCCAAAGATAATCGTGTTTTCATCAACGGTACTGATCATGCCATAAAACAATTCATCTTTGCACCCTTGGCCGAAGAGAATCTATAGCCATAATCATACCAAAAAGCGTCCATCAATGCAATCATGGGCCAATGAGGACTTTTTCCACATCATTTGTAACATTACGGTCATGATTATACCGAATAATCCCTGGTCATAATCATACCAAGTCCATCTATGCACTACAGGCCACATATGACTTTCAACATAATATAAGCATGAGGATGATGACAATTCAATAAAACAAGTTCAAGAATAAATTTTAAAGATTTATAAGTTAATTTATCTTGAACTCAATAATGTCCAAATTATCAACATGATACTGTTTTGTGGAGTAAAATTCAAGAATGCTCAGAAGAATATTTCCATAAAAAGATACTGGATGAAGCGCAAATATCAAAGATATTCCACTAATTTCATGGAGTATAGAAGCCAAAACTTTAACCAACTGAGTATAATAGAATATATGAAACTGCAAATGGATTTTCTCCCCCCATGCGGTAATCCATGTAGACATATCATTTCCACAAGTTAATAAGGAATGAATACAAAGGATCATTCACCATGCATGCGGTAATCCACATAGACAGGTTATTCCAACAGAGTAATAAATAATAGAACCAGGTCATGCGTAATCCACACAGACAGGATATTCTAACAGAATAATAAAGAATAGAACCAGATCATGTGTAACCCGCATAGACAGGATATTCCAATAGAATAATAAAGATTGGAACCAGGTCATGCGTAATCCGCACAGACAGGATATTCCAACAGAATAATAAAGAATGGAATAACAACAGAATTCACCAGGCATGCGATAGACCGCACAGACATGTTATTCCAAAAGAATAATAAAGAATGGAATAACAGAAGAATTTCACCATGTATGCAGTACTTCGCATAGACAAGTTATTCCAACATAATAATAATAAAGAATGGAATAACAACCCTTACGAGTATTGAAAGAAAATAACTCTCTTCATGAATACGGAAGAATAATACCCCTTACCTTAAAAAGAAGAGTACTCCGACGGGTAGGGCGGGGATATACTTGAAGAAAACTTGCACTATTTTCTACGCTCAAAACTTTCTTAAACTCTAAAGAAATACGCTCAAGATTATAGAAGAAGAATTCTCTGAACTTCTGGTGTGTTTTTCAATTCCAACTAAGCATCCTATTTATAGGAGAATGGAAAGGATACTATGCTGCACTATGCAATAAAATATAATATATTCTATTTATAATCAAATAAAACAAAACTTTATAAAAAGTATTCTATTTTATATAAAAAGTTTTTACAATGCAAACACTATGCAGGCACTATGCAAACACTATGCATAATAAAATATAATATATTCTATTTATAATCAAATAAAACAAAACTTTATAAAAAGTATTATGTTTTATATAAAAAGTTTTTACTATGCAAACACTATGCATAATAAAATATAATATATTCTATTTATAATCAAATAAAACAAAACTTTATAAAAAGTATTCTGTTTTATATAAAAAGTTTTCTGTTTTATTACATTTATAATAACAATAAAACAACATTTATCACCATTATTATAATTCACAATATTAATCGACCATGTCGTTCCCAGGAAAGAGGGGCTTTCCAATAAGGATTTCTCCCTATTGGCGCGCAATTAGGTGACCAAACCTCTCATTGACAGAACTTCTAGACATCGTTAATATTGCAAATAATAATATTAATAACTTTGTCATCTCAATTATTGATTTAATAATATATAAAATATTGACAATAATTGAATCAAATAACGTGAGATACTATGCAGCAATTACTGTAGCAATAATTGAACAAAACTGAGTGACTTCTCACGTAAGCATCAATAATCAATACCGTGTGCTACTATGCAACCACACGTATTACTGTTCTTTTAACACCGGGTGTTTCAACAGTTAACAGTATAACTTTCGCCGTTATTTTCATAAAATATTTTTGTTGTTTTCTCAATCCGACAATAATTCCATTGTGGGGTTCACCAATGATTATGTCGTTGTACGAATATTCCCTGTTAAAACGAATATTCCCCGACCAATCGAATATTATATAACAACTTACGTACTTTGTAAAATTTATAAATATTACCCACAACTATAACATTACATCAAAACCACAACATAATACCCACAACTATAACATTACACCTTTGAGTGTTGAATACGATCCCTCTTATCCAAGATTTTAACACGTATCTCTTCATACGTTAAATCTTCTGCTATCTCGTCTAGTTCTAATTTAATAACGTGGTTCGGGTCATCCACATATTTACGTAACATCGATACGAAAAAAATATATTTATGAACACGCGACATACTTGGCGGTAAAACGAGTCTATAGGCCATAGTTCCTACTCGATCGAGGATTTCAAATGGGCCATTTAAATTGAGGGTTGAGATTTCCTCTCTTCATCGACTCTTGCTTCTAGAATAACGCCTTCTTGAACCTTCTTCTTCGTATTCATCAGCTCCAGGTGTGTAGTTTGAGCGACTTTAACTTTATCGATTAAAGTCGATTCTAATCGTATTTTCGTTATCTTCACATGGGTCCCTAGATTCTTTAACTCTATCTTCATCATTTGTAAGTTATACAAAATGGGTTTTTGTGTTAATAACATCGCACTCGTAAACTCATATGATCTTCTATTCAACGCGTCAGCTACCACGTTCGCTCTTCCACAATGATATTGAATGGTACGATCGTAATCTTCAATAGCTCGAGCCAACATCTTTGGCACATTATATGATTGTTTTAGGTAAAGAAATATTTGAGGGTTTTAGAAATGGGTTTTGTACTGGGGTCAATACAAAATTCGATTTCACGTTCTAGGGGTAGGCTAAGAAGTCTTCAAGAATACGTCAGGAAATTTATTAACGATAGAAATATCATTCAAAACTGTGA
The DNA here is from genome assembly GCA_020205615.1 of Panax quinquefolius. Lineage (NCBI taxonomy): Eukaryota > Viridiplantae > Streptophyta > Magnoliopsida > Apiales > Araliaceae > Panax > Panax quinquefolius. The sequence continues at coordinate 41,544,455 of CM035164.1, forward strand.
CTCTCATCCAAGACTTGGATATCATGTCACATTGATACCTATCAACTTGCCATCGTCATTCACAGCATCGCCTATAGAAAGTCTGGCTTTAGTGCATTCAACAGAAGGAAGTTAACAACGAAAGGATTGGGGCTCTTTACTTATGGCTAGATATAACAGTGATTAACTTTAGTGGTTTGGTTGCTTGAATTCGCATGATAGGTTGATTAAAAATATGAAAGCTAACAACCTTACGAAAAGCATGATGAGTAGTTAACCAATCGATTCCTAAAATCACATCAAAGGCAAGTATTTTCAAAGAGATAAGATCGACATGTAACATGAAAGTGTTGATTTGAATCAAATAAGATTTATAAATAGTGGAGGTAATGAAGGTTTCTCCCAACGGAGTTTCAACAGATAAGTGAAAGTCTAATTTCTCAAGAGCCAAGTTAAAACGTTGAACACAACTAGGTGAAATACAAGAGTGGCTAGAGCCGGTATCGAATAAGGTATAGACTTCGCAAGAGTTTTTGATTAACTTACCTGTGATAACTTTGTTTGGGTTCCTCGATAAATGCTCTCACTTAAACTACCAAATTTGATTTGTCTGGGACATCATTTGGCGTCACCATCCCTGTTGGACTTAACTTTTCTATAGAGTACATTCCACCCTTAATTGCTTCATCACATTCCTGATCTATAATTCGAATCATTACTCTCCGATCCATATTGAATTGAGGTTGATCGCTCTTCACATGGTAATTCCGAACTCGATGTTGGATTCTCCCAATTGTTGTCCAAAAAGCAAAATCCATTTCATCTATTTTGGCCTTATTGGATCGGAAGTCTTTTTTTACAATATCAACGCGTCGTGCGGCTTTTACCCATGCATCATCTATTCTCATTCGTTTAGTTGCTTCTTCTTTCATCAGAACTTTGATCATAGCATTCTCATATTCCAACTCTAATATCTTATACTCTGCCAAAGAGTGCTTCTGTTCAAGCATCGCACATCGGGTAACACAATTTTGAATTATTACATCTCTTTGCTCCACGACCGCCTGCTGTTCTTCAGCCTGCTCTTCTAACTCATGAATACGATTTTGTAATTCTAAATTTCGATCATAAAATTCTTCTAATAAATTTTCCTCAGGTTCCTCTTCTTCTTCGCTCTCAGCTACTACCTCTGCAACTAGCTCGGGTACAACTATTAGTTCTTCACTCACCACGTAGATATCTCTAATTTCTTCTTCTTCTGACATCACATTAACCTGGTTAGTGATTAAAGGCATCTCAACGGTCTCATTCACTCCATTGTTAACATTTTCAGCTGCCATTTTCGAACACTACCACAAAACAAAGGTTAATTAACATGTCACATATTATCCATATACTCTGACCGACCAATTCAATACCAAATAAACTTAGGTAGGTCATACTAGCGAAGGAATTCTCCGTATCTCCCCTCCTAGTTCTAGTCTCACATCTTAGCCAGGGATCATATCCCTAAGCTTTGATACCAACTGTGACGCCCCCAAAATAGGTATACATCACCTATTCTGAGTCGCCAAATACATGGTATAGAATACAAATACAACCTTAAATATACAACATGAGCTGTGAGTTTTAATACAAATATATTGTCTTCTAGACAATATTCAAACTCAAAATAAGTCCTGAATACATTTATTATCACACTATTTCATAGAATAGTGAGGACTACTAATTCTATCATCTGATAGTCACTCCGCTTCCCATGGCTAGTCCTCGCTAAGTTCTAATTTCACAAGAGAGAACAATGAAAGCGAAAAGGGTGAGCTCAACTAGCCCAGTAAGAAATATTATGACTAAGATAATGCAGAAGAGTATTCAGATGGGTAGGGCGGGGATATACTTGAAGAAAACTTGCACTATTTTCTACGCTCAAAACTTTCTTAAACTCTAAAGAAATACGCTCAAGATTATAGAAGAATTCTTCTCGAACTTAAATTGTGTTTTCAATTCCAACTAAGCATCCTATTTATAGGAGAATGGAAAGGATACTATCTTTTACTATGCAATAAAATATAATATATTCTATTTATAATCAAATAAAACAAAACTTTATAAAAAGTATTCTATTTTATATAAAAAGTTTTTACAATGCAAACACTATCGCAGTACACTATGCAAACACTATGCATAATAAAATATAATATATTCTATTTATAATCAAATAAAACAAAACTTTATAAAAAGTATTATGTTTTATATAAAAAGTTTTACTATATGAAACACTATGCATAATAAAATATAATATATTCTATTTATAATCAAATAAAACAAAATTTTATAAAAAGTATTCGCATTTTATATAAAAGTTTTTATTTTATTACATTTATAATAATAATAAAACAACATTTATCACCATTATTATAATTCACAATATTAATCGATCGAATTCGTTCACAGGAAAGAGAGGGCTTTCCAATAAGGATTTTTCCCTATTGGCGCGCAATTAGGTGACCAAATCTCTCCTTGACAGAACTTCTAGACATCGTTAATATTGCAAAGAATAATATTAATAACTTTGTCTTCTCAATTATTGATTTAATAATATATAAAATATTGACAATAATTAAATCAAATAACGTGAGATACTATGCAACAATTCTCAGTGAGCAATAATTGAACAAAACGAGTGACTTCTCACGTAAGCATCAATAATCAATAATGTGTGCTACTATGCAATCACGCGTATTATTGTACTTTTAACACCGGGTGTTTCAACAGTTAACGGTAAAACTTCCGCCGTTATTTTCATAAAATATTCTTGTCGTTTTCTCGATCCGATGATAATTCCGTTAATAGGGTTCACCAATGATTGTGTCGTTATACGAATATTTCTGTTAAAAACGAATATTCCCCACCAATCGAATATTATATAACAACTTGCATGTATTTTATAAAATTTATAAATATTACCCACAACTATAACATTATATCAAAACCACAACATAATATTCCAAAAATATTTGAGAAATTTAAATCTTTATTCATAAAATTTGGGGTCTCACAACATTCATATTTACAGCACTGAAATAAAATTAATATTATATTATTATTCTCATTCCTTAATCAAAATCAAGAATTAGGGTTTGATTCTATATCCGATTTATCTTGCACAAATCATATTATTAATTAAGTTAAAATTATTAACTTAACAATCTTGAAAAAACTTACATAATAAAATATTTATTATAATAATTCTATAATCATTTCATATATTATTTAAATAAAATAATAATTATTTTTTTTTTCTTGAAATTAATTAATAAAAATATTTCTACTATAAAATTAATTACTATAAGAATATAATTTATAATGATTAATAATTAAAAAAAATTATTTGAAATTATTCATGTAATAAATAAATTTTATTTATCACATATATACATACACATTACCTGGCACATATTCCCACCTTTAAAATAATAAAAAATTTATATGCAAAATTTCTTATTTATTTATATAAATAATATCGGGTTATTACATTTTCCCCAAGCTTTAAGCAATTAAAAGCTCGTCTCGGGGTTCTCCCTTGCACCAGCGCTGCGACGCCCGGATGCAACACAAAAGTTGGCGTTGCGACGCCCACTAACAAAATCCAAGATCTGAAATTTGTGGTATGGCTGGATTTCTAAACTTTGTTCGACTGCGGCGCTTTGTAACAATTCAAAATTTTAAATTGTAATTCCAAATATTTATTGAATTATATAAATATTTTAATTGATGTGTTTATTGTAGAATAAATAATTATTTAATTTGATTTGATTTGATTACTTATTTGTTAAATAAATAATTTATGGGTTAAGGAAATTAATTATTATGAGATAATATTTTAATTTAATTTAATAATTAAAGTGATATGTTAATTTATTAAATAAAATTATAATGAAATTATAATTTTGTGGTAATTGATTAAGTGAAGAATTTATTTAATATGTTGTGATTAGTTATTTAACTAAGATTTGATATGGAAATTCAAATAAATAATGTGGGACTATAAACTATAGTACAAATGATTTATTGAAATAAATTAAAGTAGTTTAAAATGGAATTACCCAAACCAGGCTTAAAGACATTAAGTCTTTATTTTTAAAAGTGTTTTGCCAAACATAGCCTTATGGCTTTTGAATTTTAAATTTGAATTAAAATAAAATATATAATATATCTTATAACTGACATGTAGTTATTATAATAATTATACGACAGTTTCATACGTTTTGGAGCGTCTGCTTTATTGTTACGTAAAAGGTCTGGAATTAACCTAAACTTAAGAAGAAAAGAGAAGAGAGAATACAGAAAAAAGAAAATAGAGAGAGTTGTAGTGAGAATAGATAGAATTTGAGAGAAAAGTCTAGTGATTCCAAAACAATTTCTGTGTTTTAGCAAGGATTGTTCAAGCAAGAGAAGGTATACTTCCATAACCTTAATATTATATATATATATATATATATATGAATGTTCTATATTCACAAGTTTTACGTTTTGTAAATTCAAGTTGGATGAATTGTTGTTGTATAAAGTGTTAACTGTATTTATATGTAGTTGTGATGTTAGAACTAGCATCTAGACAATATTTTGTGTACTAATCACATTCAAAAGAAAGAAAAATTGTTTACAGTGCATGTTTATATATATGGCTTGTGAAAGTACCAAATTTGGTAGTTAATTTGTAAACTAATCTATAAATTGAGCCTTGAATGTATTAATTTAGTAAGTAACGAAGAGAACGTAGTTTGAATGAGTTAATTTGGTGTACAATGGTGATCACAATGTTAATTTTGTTAAGGATGTCAAAAATGGAGTTTTTGTATAAAACATGGAATTCAAAGGTTTTAAATTTGATGTTTATGTTATTTATATGGTTAAAAATATGTTAGAGACCTTAAGTTATGTTTCTATGAAGTCTATGTAAATTATATTGTTTAATTGGTTGTTAGAAAGTAAGATTTAGGCCAAATTAGCTTTGTTTGTGTTCTTCGCGCCTGGAACTGTCATTCGGCGTCGCAACGCCAACTCTCGCACCGCAACGCCTATCACATGCCTCGTGTCTCACCTTGCAGCTACTAACGCCACGTTAGAAGCGCCGTTCGATCTAAACCCAGAGTCGCAGTCACGTGCTAGTTAGCGATGTTGGCGAAAAGTTTGTTTTAATTATACAAAATCTATAATTTCGATAAAGAGTATGTTATGACTATTAAAATGTGATTTTTATATTGTGGTGTTATAGTACCAAGAGTGATAATATTATTAACAATAAATGAATTATGTTATTGCATTAAAAGTGTGACTTGACTATATGATTAAAATCAAGCCATACATGAAATATATACTTAATTGTATATAGAGTACATGTAGTAACTGATTATGTCATAATGACATGTGTATAGGATATTGAGAATCGAGTTATTACGGTTTAGCTTACACGCAAGACAAGTTTTCTTTACCCTATCTTGTTTACAATTGAGCAAGTTTCCGAACTCTAACCTCTATTTAAGTTTGTTCTATCTACCTTTATATTGAGCAAGCAATTCTTAATCCTATTTATACGACTTAATTATATTCATGCAAGCTCTTTAACCTAACTCTTACTTTGAGAAGGTTTCCTACTTTTAACATGTTTCCTAGTATGCGAGTTCTAAATTCAGATATTCTTATGATGAGCAAGTTTTATCGTTCAACTTGCTATTGATTATGTATGTTCAATAATTCAATTCCTTTACTAAACAAAATTCTAACCTTAGCTTAATATTGTTCAAGCAAGGTATGTTATGTTATTCAATGCTTATGCCTTTAGTTCATTTCTAAGCATGATCTTAATATATATTGTTGATTCATTTATGACTTATTCCATAGCATATTGTTATTACATTTTTATTCAACTAATCCTTAGTTGATGTTCATTAAACTCTAAATTACTTTGAAACTTATCCAAACCAAACTTACTTTGGTACGGACTTGTATTATAAATTCTGAGATGAACAACCCTATTAGAGGGGATAATTTACGCAAAGCGTTTAGATGTTTGTGCAAAATACATTGTACGAAGGGCTGATCCCTCTAAGTACGAATAGTCCCTATAATTTTATGACTGTTTAGGTTTAAGTTGAAAGAATACTTATAACTTAGGACATAGTTCGTGGTCTTGTGACCCTCAGATATATATTTCTGTTCCTGATTATCATTGATAAAGAATATTATTCAGTTCAATTGAACCTATTCATTTGGCAGTTGTTAAGATATTATTATTCAGTGTCACTTCAAGTGAGCCTACAGTCTTATGACTGTTTAGGTTTAAGTTGATAGAATACTTATAACTTTAGACATAGTTCGTGGTCTTGTGACCCTCAGATATATATATATTTTTGTTCCTGATTATCATTGATAAAGAATATTATTCAGTTCTATTGAACCTATTCATTTGGAAGTTGTTAAGATATTATTATTCATTGTCACTTCAAATGAGCATTTGTTTGCTCACTCTTGCTTATATAACCATTACAGCTAAAGTTAAGAAGGTCGATGAACCTACCACCAGTAAAGGAAAAAGAAAGATGAACAAGTGTTGAAGACTTGTAAATCTGTTGATTTCTATATTGTCAGACTTTGTTTTAATTGTTGAGATGTAAATAATTAATTTTCCACACTTGATGTTAGTTTTTTAAAGGTTAGATAACCTGGGAGATTTTATTTGAATTAATGATGTAACCCTTTAATGGGAAGATTTATTGTTTAAAATTTTATATATTTGGGTAGTTCGAAATGAATGTTTAGACAGTGAACACCAAATCTTGTTAGAATGAAGTATCCAGATTTGGGGGTGTCACAAGTTGGTATGAAAGCTTTAGGTTATGAACCTTAGGTGGGGGAAAAGCCTTAGGAAGTAACCTTTGAAAAGATAGTGGTGATAAAATCTTATCGAGTTTTAAGAAAAAAATAATAAAACACTTATGTGCTTATGTGGTTGAAACCTATGTGCTCGTGAGTGTCGAGTAGTGTTTATTAGTTATTAAAACTTAAAATTTTGTTGTCAGGATGACAAATGTAGGAGAATCCAGTCAAGTTATGGAGGAAGGACCCCAAATTCCTAGAGAGGAGGAGCCTCGAGATATTCAGGTGGTTTGGGAACAACTACTACCACGGGAATCATCTCCGTTGGTTACAGTGGTTGAGCAGGAGGGTTTACCTGATGAGGATGATGAGGTAGAGATGGGTGAGGAGGACCCCGTGGAGCTGCCACAGTCGATTGCAGCCCGTATGTACGATGAAGTATACAACCGCAATATGGAACTTCAGGATAGAGTCGAGGAGTTGGAAGAGATAGTAGCTGAACAGCAGACCTCTATGGCACAGAAGGGCGACGAGATCTGGGATCTAGATGGACATCTAAGTAATGTTGAATGGAAGCTAATTCACACTAAAGGAGAGAACAAGCAAATGACAGAGGAGATCGCAGAGCTGAAGAACAAATTAAAAGAAGAATTCGGCAAGAGCGCGAGAGTCGAAGATGCGTATGAGAAAGCTTCTCAGCGTGCAGGAGTAGCAGAGGGGAAAACACAAGCAAAGAAGATCAAGATGGAGGAGATGAATGGCGTATTCAACACTGTGATTAATCAAGCTCAAGATCGAGTTATGTATTATCCGATTTAGTTTGAGACGCTGCCACCGTACATGTTAGATCGCAGAACAATGTTCCGTATTATGGAAGAGGAGCGTCGTAAGGCTACACAACATTTTAGTAGGTCATCGTAGGGAATGTACTTGATATTTGATTAATGATATGATAAATAAGATGTAAATCCCAAGTATTATGTAACCAATGGGATATGATGATGATGTTTTTCTGGAACTTTAGTAGTTCAGGAAAGTAATGTAAATAGCAGTGATGCTATTGTTCTTATGTTTTCTAAAGATGATAAATGAATAAAATGTTAATTTTTATTCAAGATGTTATGTGTTATGTGATGATCTTTTATGATGTGCAAGTTAAGTAGAAAATACTTAAAAGAAATTGAGTAATAATCTAATAAGTGTATTTTAATCTGAAAATGCCTCTAAGAAGACGTCAACCACGACAACAAACCCCTGAGGGATCTACCAACAATCACAACGTTGAAGCTAACCCAGTTCAGCAGTTGGTGACAGTTCTGGCAGGAGCACTGCAGAATCAACCGCAGAATCAAGTTGCTACTTTTAAGGATTTCAAGGCAGTTGGACCACCAGAATTCCGTGGAACCATGAATTCGGTTGACGCACAGACCTGGATCATGGAAGTAGAGAAGGTATTTGATGTTGCTAGGGTCGGTGAGATCTAGAAGACTGCTTTTGCAACATTCATGTTGAAAGCAGATGCCAGTTATTGGTGGAAAGCTAATAAAACTAGAGGAGGTCAGGGAGTGATGACTTGGGAAAGGTTCAAGGAAATATTCTTTGAGACATATTTCCTAGAAAGTTCAAAGAATCAGATGGAAGTACAATTTTTAGAACTAAAGCAGGGCACAATGGTAGTGTCAGAGTATGCAGCAAGGTTCAATGAGTTGGCAAGGTTTGTGCCATATCAAGTGAACACGGATGAGCGCAAGGCGAGGAGGTTTGAACATGGACTGAAGCCATGGTTTTACAGCAGAGTCTCCTTGTTCCAGTTGAAGTCATTTGCAGCGGTGCTTGTGTGACACCCCCAAATCCGGGTACTTCATTCCCTCAAGATTTGGTGTTCACTTAATAAAAACATTCATATCTAACTATCCAATCATAATAAAATTGAATAATAAACATTCCCATTAAAGGATTACATTAATAAAAATCTCCAAGGTTATCTAACCTTTAAATACAAACATTCATATGCGGAAAATTAAATAACTTCATTACATTAATAAAAATAAAGTCTGACAGCAAAATATCAACATGATTATAAGTCTTCAATACTTGTTCATCTTTCCTTTCCCTTTACTGGTGCTAGGTACATCGACCTTTTCAACTTTAGCTATAATAGTTATATAAGCAAGAGTGAGCAAACAAGGCACACTTGAAATAACAATGAATAAAACTTTACAACAAATGCCAAATAATAGGCTCAATAGAACGGAACAATATGCTCTATTAATGATAATCAAAATTCTGAAATACATATCTGAGGGTTATAAGACCACAAACTATGTCCATAGTTATAAGTAATCTTTCAACTTAAACTTTAACAGTTATAAAACTATAGAGACTCCTCGTACTTAGGGGGATCATCCCTTCATACAATGTATTGTGCACAAACATTTCAATGCTATGCGTAAATTATCCCCTAATAATAGGGTTGTTCATCTCAGCATTTAGAGTACAAGTCCGCCCCAAAGTAAGTTTGGTTTGGATACGTTTCAAGGTAATTTAGAATTCAACGGTCATCAACTAAGGATTAGTTGAATAAAAAGTTAGTAACGTTATGCTATGGAATAATCATAACTGAATCGACATTGTAAATTAAGATCATGCTTTAGGAATAATCTAATAGCATAAGTATTGAATAATATAACATATCTTACAGCTGAAAATGTCCATCACGAGAACTGAATCTAGATCCAATAGACAGAATCTGTGATCACATGATTCTTAGGCTCACATGATGCCAAAATTTGTATGAAAGCAGTAAACAGGTATATATATATAAAAGCTGTAGATATATATACAGACAAGATCATCCACCATGAAGCACCTCCATGGGGGATCAGAAAATGTAAATAAAGTTGTAAAAGCCATCAACCACCACGGAGGAAACTCCAGGCGGAACGAAACGTAAAGAAAGCTGTAAAAGCGATCAACCACTATGAAGTAAACTCTAGGCAGGACGAAATATATATATATATATATATAAGCGATAAACGCACCAGATATAAAATCCAGGCTCATCGAACAAAGTTCGACAACAGTTCATATATATATATATTAAAGTAGTAAACGCTCCAGACGTAAGTCTAGGCTCATCAAACAGAGTTCGACACACAGTTTATATATATATATATTTATAAATATATATGTATATACAAACTAAAATAAAACCACAGACCGAAGTCTGGGTAAACACACGCAACATAACTCTCAACGTGAAGAAGGGTGTGTGCAAAGATGAAGAGAAATGCTTTAAAGTGTGTGAGAAGGCTTACAGTGGGCTGCCAAAGAAGACTTCTATATCTTTAAAGTGGATGAACACTCGGCTCCTGCCGGTACAAGAGTAGCTATATGTGAGCTCACAAGTGTTTAAAATGAGAAATCACTCATTATAGGGTGAGTACGAAGCAAATTTAACATGGCTTCCTCGCCTTTTTTTCTTACAAATGGCCACCCCATGCCCTCTATTTATAGAGGGGGGAGCCACAGTGTACTAAGAAATGGTCAAGTTGTCCCGGCCAGAGGTCAGTCGCGTCGTCTCAAAGTACGTGCACACATACACTATAATGTCTGCTCGAACTTTCAGAATTGCAATCCGGGCATCCGATTGAGGTATGTAAGACCTATTTTGGACTGCCGTTGTCGAGAGTTACGCAATGACATGGGATTAGAGGTTGTACAAAGTCAGGAAGATGGGACGATGCCCTTCGGTCTTTAAGCTTCAAATTTTATCTGTTACCCTGCGTAATAGTCACTCGAGATTGGACATCCTTGGTTCTTGTGGGACATTGTTGTGTAGAAATGTATGTATGAAATGTTGAGACGGCGCTATGTGGCGTCAAGGTGGCAAGATGATGACTTTACCCCTCACCGGGGTTATCTCTGATTTGGGCTGATAAAGTAGACGTTACTCTGGGTTATCGCTGAGATTGGACTGCTGCAAGTGTTGAAGGTCCTCAGTGTTATCTTTGAGGTGTGCCTGTCTTCCCAGTGTTATCTTCAGGTCTAGTACTGAGTGCCTCGGCGTGAGTGCCAAGGTTGAAGCTGATTGCATACTTTTGAAACAAGCATTTCTGGGGTTATCTCCGGAACTGCAACTGCCTTCCTTGGGGTTATCACCAAGGTGGGTAAATGCTACTCCCAGTGTTGGGACTGAGACTGGATACCTCAGGGTTATCTCTGAGATTAATCGGTCTTCTCCGGTGGAAATTCCGGTATTAGATCTGCATGCCTCAGGGTTATCTCCGAGGTTGGGCTCATTATCCCATGGTGTGTGTTCCGGTCGACCCGAACTTTCGGTAGTATCCAAACTTGACGTGAACTTTATTCCAGGGTTATCTCTGAAAGATGAACCTACCCTCCTGAAATGTCAATGACAGGTGTGCAGCAAATTTTGAGTGTCTACAGATGCCCCTCTTTATCATATTCATGCAATGAAATGCATGGGTAAGATAAAGAATCCTAGACACTTGAAATGCAACAAGATAAATATGATGCCATGTGTAGCAACATGATGCAAATGTATGATGCCTGTGTGCGGGGTTGTTGCCCAATATGCTGGGGATGATTGTCGGCTCCCTGTTGCTTCTACTGGGGATTGGCAACTATGACTCGATTGGATGCATGATCCAAATCTTCTAGGATGTTGACGTTGAAGTTATCACCAAAGTCCTTAATCCTTGATATAGACTTGATTCCGAAGAGGTGCCTCTTATGTGTAAGAGATCTATGGGGATAAAGCTTTGTGTATTTGAGGATGTGTATAACATATTCCATCGTCGATCCTCCTTGATGATGTTGACCTTTCCTAGTTTGTATCACCAGGATATGTCAAGGTTTTGTTGGATTTACTGCCAATAACATATGCTGTCAGGGTTACCCGACCTTTATTGATGTGTACTTCAACGACGTGTGAATCAACGAATGAAAACCCTATGGGGCAGACTGTCAAGGCTGCTTGACCTTCGCTGATGTGTGAATCAACGGATGAAAACCCTGTTGGATAGACTGTCAAGGCTGCTTGACCTTCGCTGACGTATGAATCAACGGCTGATATACATTGTAACCCCCGCCAAGGTTTTGAACCTCAGAATGCATTGTGACCCCCGCCGGGGTGTGCTTGATCCTCGCTGATGTGTGTATCAATGGCTGAAATCATTGGATGGCTTCCGACGCTTCATTGGATTTACTTGCCAACGGTTACACTGATGTCAAGGCTGCTTGACCTTTGTTGATATGTGTGTCAACAGACGACATTGCATGATACCCACGCTGGGGATCTCTTCTTGAGACTGTGTGATTCCCCCGCCGGGGAACTGATTGAAAATTAGGGTGACAACCCTGAATTGGCGGTACTGGACATGCGCAAGGTATTGCCGAGTGTGACTTGTAACATTTGAGATCATTGGCATCTGGCCAGGGTGGATGTACTGCTATTGTGCATACTGTCATATGTCTATATGCCACGGTATATGGATAAGTTAGACATAGAAGTGATCATGGCAGTGAGAGCTCTCAGGGAGGGTCGTACCATCATACCGATGATAATAGCAGAGACTCTGAGGTCAGCTACATACTTCTGCACTTATCCGATAGGAGTGTTTACGGGCAGCTCGGTCATCCTATACGTGTGGCTTATGTCACACTTGAGACCGATTGGCACTTTTAGATGGCATGGGTATTATTTCACCCATGATATAGCCATGTCATACTCCTTTCAGCCTGCAGAGTGTTTGGACGCTATGTCTTGGTCGGTATTTTTGACGGAGATCAGTGATCCGTTTAGTATACTGTCGTGCTCAGGGCTCATCTCACCTTATAGCTTTATTACTCACGATCTGGGCATGGATTATCTCCCTCTGGATGGTTTGAGGAGCATGACTACCTACCACCTGATGTCTGTGATGTCACAGTTTGACCAGTTCCAGGATTTTCATCCTTTTGAGGGGGCGTTGGGCCAGCATTTAGCTTCTCGCTATCTTTCAGCAGAGGATCGATCCCGTGTGTATGTTTGTTGGGATTAGCATGAGATAGCTTCTTTCTCTGTTAGCCATCCGGGATGTTCGCCAAAGTATTTTGTGTGGATGGAGATAGAGATTTCATTGGCTGCGGCAGTATCTACATTACCGAGTAGTGATTCAGATGATGTAGAGCCCATGGAGGACATTGATTCCCACATCGAGGAGGATCTAGTTGCCGGGTTGCCAGCATCTCCCTTAGGTTCTCCCAGTACTAGTACTGTTGTGATTCAACATTTAACACAATACTTTGAGCAGAGTCTTCATCTGATGACCTTCGAGAGAGACCAGGCTACAGCCTTGATGTTGACTGCCCTTGATGGGAGAGATGCCACTCTGTTAGAGAGAGACGAGGCATTAGGTCGTAGAGATGCTATGATAACCCGAGAATTTATACGATTTATAAAATCTAAATTGATTAATTAAAGGTTGAATAATAAGACCTAGACTGGAAATAAGGTATGGATTTAAAATTTTTCTGTGAAAGACTTTTATGGTTTTATGTATTGGTATATGTTAGTAATTGCATATGAATAATATGTGTTTATTTTTATTTGTTTATTATAAAACAAATAAGAGAAGCTAAGGTAACCTAATTATATTTTAGGAATGAAAAAATTGAATAACTTAAGGGTTATGACATGGGAGAATATTAGTATATAAAATATATACTAATTCTAAAAGATTTATTTTATACATCTCGGTTAATTAATTTTATAACCTAATTATAGTAAGTCTAATTGGGTTAAGAAATTAAGGGCATGTAAGTAAGGAATTAAGTTATAATTAAGGAAATGAGAATGACAATATTAAAAGTATTGGACCTAATCTATTTTTCATGGCCCAAGAAATTAATGTAGAAGCCCAAAAGAATTAAAAGAATAGGAGCCCAAATTTGGAGCTCAATGGGCCCGTTTGCCAGGTCTACTTGTTGGATTGCAATCTAGTTGCTGGATTTGAAATCCAGTTTGCTAGATTGCAGTTTGGTTGCAAGATTGGCCATTTAGGTTGCTGGATTTGGAATCTAGTCTGCTAGATTGGCGATTTGGTTGCTAAATTTAGAATCTAGGTTACTGGATTAGTATTTGACTTATTAGAATTTAAAGAAGAACTTATAATATATAAGATTAAAGTGTTAAATCATAATGTATATGATATCGTGATTAAAGAATTATCAAAGAATGATAATAATACTAATGTTGTAAGATGTTATCCAATATTTAAATATGTGATTAAGTGTTAGATAATTGATTGATAAAGTAGTTGTATTATGATACAAAGTATGATATATTGATTGAAAGACCAATCTTATTAATGATAGGTCTTACAAAAGAAGTGAACTTAAATTGCGTAGCAGTAGTCAATGAATCAGGCAAGTTTCCTTAACTCAACCTTGACTTAGCTGCTTTCAATTATTATGGTGGTTAATTATTGTTGATTAGACCACGTCTAAGAATTTATTGTTGATTATTCGCAGTTAGTGCATGTTTATTAATTCAAATTGAATTAGTGATTCTGAGAATGTATTTGGAGAATAAATGTTATGGGATATTCACATCCGTAGAAGTTACTAGTGATTGCAAATAGAACAGATAATCCCTGTCTATTGTTGAATCGTGTTGAAAAATGTCTTAGCTAATTGTTTTGGCTAGACGAACATTTATTAGAACTTGATAGGTTCGAGAAGATAAGAGAATTCAATTATTATTGATAGATCGATGCTAATTGTTTCGGCTAGATCGAAAAATAAAACTTGATAGGTTTGAGAAGAGAAGAGAAGAGAAGTGATTAGATATTGAAATCATTGTATTTCGTTGTTAAATCAAATTCTGATTCAAAAATTGAGAAGAACAACCTTTTATATAAAGGGAGCATTTTTGGTCGTACATTCGGCCTTTGCGCGCGTTTGAATATTATGCATAATATAGGGTATACTAAAGCTGATCACTTTATATACTTGTAGAGGGGTATGATTTAATCTTTATGGTTATTTGATACACATGGGTATATCAAAGTCAAATCTTTAATAGTTACTCGAGAAGAGAAGTTTTAGATCCTTTGTGATCACTCAACATAAATTTTGGAAAATATTTCCATCTTGTTATTTGGGTATATCAAAGTAAATCTTTGATAGTTATTCAAGAATAGAATTTCAAGATCATTTAAGATCATTCAATATAAACTCTAGAGAGTATTTCTAAATTGTTATCCAATAGAATATCGTAGAAACGTTGAAAACATTGTATTCTTTCGTTAATGTGTTGCATAGGATGCGAGAAGATTGGTTAGAGAAGAATAAATTGTTCTGCTATTTCAAAGTTCCCCAAACTTTGGTGTGATTCAATCAAAATAGATAGTCTGTTGTTCTGATTCTTATACATTCATAGTATATCTTAACTTGCGGGGAAAATTTATTGCTCACCCTTGCTAAATAAAACATTTCAGCTAGGAACGAAGTTGTTGGAGGTGCTGAGAAGAACAAAGGCAAAGGCATATTGCTGGAATAGTGTGATGAACATTATTATTATGTTGTATTTATAAACCCTTTTGGTATATCTAAGGGTATATTTGTAATGTTAAGGTTAGAGAACCTGGGGTAATGTATTAACAATATAAGTTAATGAGATGTATGTTTATATTCATAAATGAATGGGTAGTTAGATTTTATTTATATGTTGGATCGTGAGCACCAAAGTCGAGGGTCAGGTAACCCGGATTTGGGGGCGTCACAGATGCCGCTGTTGTTGAGCGGGATGAGGCTAGATCAGCCAGAGATGCTGTGATAGTTGAGAGGGATAGTGCTATATCTGCCCGGGATGTAGCCGTCATAGATAGTTCTGCAGTGAGGTCCCTTACCACTGACATGATTGCAGAGATGAGCACTTACATTGATGAGCATATGGTCACCATGCAGATGGCTGTAGATCTGTTAGGTGGTGTGGATACCCTCGTACAGGAGACCACATCTTTGCCTCCTTCTTCTGAGAGGGATGCCATGTTGGGCTTGTTAGCTCGCATATAACCTGACTTGTAGATGAGCTTGTATTTTCCTGCATAGACTAGTATAGCCATTTTGTCATGTACAGTTTACATTGTGTATATCAAACAACATTATATATAGTAGGGAAATATATTTTTGATCACTTCCCTTTTAGATATGCTTTGATACTTGCTTGATATTTTGCCTGCTTCTTCAGGGCTTGTGATCATGATGTAATCTGAATTCCTCCTGGATGGATGGACATTGAGTTGTCTCTGGACAGTTCAGAATGGATCATTGATCTGTGTGTATCCCTACCATCTTTGGTGTCTTGGGACTGGTTTCTGTATGGAAATATGGAGAGGAGTGTGGCTTTCCTCTCTGAGATTGACCGCACCACGGATGGTTGCCAGTACCCCTATTCAGGAGGAGCCTAGTTAATTCCATCTCTTATGGATTGGTGTTACTCTTTAAGGTACAATCGCAGCTTAGATGGTCGCGCGAATCTCCTATTTGGGAGGAGTTCAGGTAATTCCATCCCTTTGGTCTGAAGCCAATGAAATGTAGTTGATTGAAGTTTGATCCCAGTACCAGATGATAAGTGTTTATGTTTTGGTAGGGGGTGAGACCAAACCATGAATGGTTGCCTACGTACTCCTATTGAAGAGGAGATCAGGTCTGCGTAGTTCAAACCTGGTGTAAGAGGTTTAACGCTGTATGGTAGAAAGGGTGTAGGAATGTTTTTTTTGTTGTTTTTATTTCTGTAAGGAGAAGGGGGTAGAAATGTTTTTGTTGTTTTTTGTTTTATTGCGACCAAGCCATATGAAATGGTTGCCTACGTACTCCTATTGAAGAGGAGATCAGGTCGGCGTAGTTCGCCCCTCAGGACGAGTTAAAAAGTGTGATCCCATGTGCAGGTCAGACTGCGGGGAAGAGAAAGTTTAATCCTAAGTCCAGGATAAACTGCAGGTGTGAAAAGTTTGATCCCATGTTTGGGGGGACAAACTGCAAGCGTGAAAGGTTCAATCCCTAGTGGGATAACCGAAGTCGTAGGAACACAGTGAAGCCAGGCTGCTGGCTTGAAAAGTATGTTTCCCTGAGGGGCAAAGTGTGGAAAAGAGTTGTATGTGGTAAAGGGTTAAAGAACCGGAATGACTGGTGATCTGATGATCCAACATCAGGATGTTTGCTTGATGGTAACTTCAGACATAGTACCGTTTCACGGTGTTCGAGTTGATGAGTTGTGGAAATTCATCGCCGTCCATTTTTTGCAATCTGAGAGCGCCTCCTGTCAATACTTCCTTGACAACAAATGGGCCTTCCCAGTTAGGAGCGATTTTTCCCTTAGATTATTCTTGGTTGTCAATGATCTTCTTCAAAACCAAGTCATGTTGTTTAAACTGTCGTAGCTGGACTTTTCTGTTGTAGGATCTGGCGATCCTTTGTTGATATAACTGACCATGGAAGATAGTCGTGGTTCGCCTTTCTTCTATTAGAGACAATTGGTGATACCTATCTTGTACCCATTGGTCTTCATCTAGCTGAGCATCTATCAACACTCTGAGGGATTCCATTTCAACTTCTATTGAGAACACTGCTTCCATCCCATATGTTAATGCGTAGGGGGTTGCCCCAGTGGAAGTGCACATTGAGGTTCTGTAGGCTAACAGAGTAAGAGGCAATAAGTCAGGCCATCCTTTGTGATTGGCGGACATCTTTTGAATAATTTTCTTAATGATTTTGTTAGCCGCTTCAACAACACCATTCATCTTTGGATGGTAGATGACAGAGTTAAGATGTTTGATGTGGAATTTACTGCATAACTCCTCCATCATCTTGTTGTTGAGGTTCTTATCATTGTCTGATACAATCACCTTGGGTTGTCCATATCGACAAATGACATTGTTTCTAATGAAAACAATGATGACTTCTCTGGTAACCCTGGGGAAGGAGGCTACTTCTACCCACTTGGTGAAGTAGTCGATCATGGTGAAGATAAATTGATGTCCATTATTAGCTTTAGGCTCAATGGGCCCGATCACGTCCATTCCCCACATTGAGAAAGGCCAAGGCGAACTCATATTTTGGAGTTCCCATGGAGTGGCGTGGATAGCATTCCCATGAATTTGGCATTGATAACATCTCCTGACATGGTCATTGCAATCAGCTTTGAGAGAGAGCCAGTAATGTCCTGTCCTGAAGATCTTTTTAACAAGGAGGGGGCCACTTATGTGTGGGCCACAGACTCCACCATGGATCTCATCCATAAGCCTTTGAGCTTGTTCTTTGTCTAAACATCTGAGGAGACCTTATCCTGCATCTCTCTTATAGAGGGCATCTCCACTCAGGTAGAATATCATAGCAAGTCGATGGATCCGCCTTTTCTCATTCAGGTTCGCCTCAGCGGGTGTAGATCCATCTCGTAGGTACTCCTTGATATGCTGATACCAAGGATGTTGGATGGGAGGTAACTCATCCGATACTTCTCCAACGTAGTTCCCATAGGCTGGTGCCTTGTGCAGGGCAATTATGACGCTTGGCAAGTGTCCCTTGTCAGGTATCTGAATCAAGGAGGCCAAAGTTGCTAATGCGTCTGCAAAGTCATTCCTATTATGAGGAATGTGTAGAAATGAGATTTCTTCTAACTCCAAAACCATCTGTAAAACTTGTTGATGGTAAGGCAACAAATATAGCTCTTTGGTTTGATAGATTCCCATGGATTGTTTGACCACTAACTCCGAATCTCCAAAGACAGTTAACCGCCTGATGCCCATTGAACGGGCAAGTTTTAGCTCCATGATACAGCCTTCATACTCAGCTGTGTTGTTGCTGCTGACAAACTACAATTTAACGGTGACGGGATACTGCTCCTCCATACCGGATACTAGAACTGCTCCAGCTCAAGAACCTTCCATATTTACAGCTCCATCAAAATACATCTTCCATATTTGGCGTGTATCGTACTGATAGTGTTGTTGAACTGTCATTACCCCTTCATCGGGGAAGTATGTCTCCAAGGGTTTAAAGTCCCCTGAAGGTGCGGTGGCCAGTTGATCCGCAATTCCTTAACCTTTGATGGACTTTTGAGTCACGTAGACGATGTCAAATTGTTGTAGGATCAACTGCCATCTGGACAGCTAACAATTTAATATGGGTTTATTGAACACGTACTTGAGAGGATCCACGCGGGATATGAGGTGGGTTGTGTGACCATGGAGGTAATGATGTAACCTCATGGAAGCCCATGCCTAAGCACACCAAGTCTTCTCAATCAGAGTGTACTTGTGTTCACTGCTGCTGAATCTTTTTCTGAAGTAATAGATAGCTCGTTCTTGGCCTCTATCGTCTTTCTGTCCCAGCATGCAGCCCATGGCATTGTCACTTATGGACAGGTACATGAACAGGGGAACATCATCTCTGGGTGGTACCAAAATGGGAGCTTTGACTAGATGCTCTTTAATCGTAAGGAAGGCCTTCTGGCAATCATCATTCCATTTTATGGAGGAGTTCTTCCTTAACAGCTTGAAGATTGGCTCACAGGTTGCGGTGAGTTAAGAAATGAACCTACTAATGAAGTTAATTCTTCCAAAAATCCCCGTATTTCCTTATTTGTATGAGGAATGGGCATTTCTGTGATGGCTTGGATTTTGGTGGGATCCAGCTCAATCTCTTTGTGGCTGACTAGAAATCCTAACAACTTGCCTGATTTAACGCCAAAAGCGCACTTAGCTAGATTCAACTTCAAGTTGTACTTATGCAACCTATTGAAGAGCTTCCTGAGATGGTCTAAGTGGTCTTCCTCCTTCCGGGATTTGACAATTATGTCATCCACGTAGATCTCTATCTCTTTGTGCATTAAGTCATGGAAGAGAGCCATCATAGCTCGCTAATAGGTGGCTTCGGCATTGATGAGGCCGAATGACAACAGTCTATAGCAAAAGGTTCCCCAAGGTGTGATGAAAGTAGTTTTCTCACGATCTTCCTCAGCAACCATGATCTGATGGTACCCCGTAAAGCAATCAGCAAAGGAGTACATGCAGTATTGAGCAGTATTGTCAATGAGAATGTGGATAAATGGCACGTGAAAGCTATCTTTAAGGCAAGCTTTGTTCAAGTCCCGATA